>VYXC01010441.1:25935-89871 GCA_013397175.1 Platysteira castanea | reverse complement strand
GGAGCAGGAGCGGCTGGAATCTTGCCAGGCCGTGCTGCGAGTTGTGGCCCGGCCTCCCCCGCAGGTTCCCGCCGGCAGGGCCCAACCCGGCCCCGCCAGGGCCGGCCCAGCCCCACCGGGCTGAGCGGCCCCTCTGTTACCTGTGCCGACCGGAAAAGCAAGAGAGCTATTCTCACCTGTTTGTCTTTTAAAATGTTGTATTCACAGGGCATAAACCATTTCTGAGTGGTTCCATAAAGCTGTCAATATTCAAATCAATTAATTGATTGGCTCCATTAAGTTCTAGAGGAAGTTACACCAGAGCTTTGCAAAAAGCACATCACTTCCTTGGCTCTGATTCTCTCCGAAGAAACAGTGCCGGGGGAAACAAAAAAACCTGAAAAGCAGGAGGGGTGCTCCCCACTTTTATCAGCAGTAGCAGAACACAGAGCAGCCATGACCTTGGAACAGATTGCTGAGAATCCTCAACTAAAACTTCAAGATAGGGTTAACCCATGACAGATTCTAAAACTTCTGTTTCTAGTACTTTACTCATTTTCATTTTAATCTGGGTTATTTTATTAATCTGGTTTACAGCATGGTTTCAAAAACACAGAACTGAACTGATTTGTGAAAAGTGTGGCTTGCCACTTCTCAGCAGAGAGAATGAATGAATAAATGCAATGTGGAATCACCCGCAGTGGCTAACAAGGTTGTCTAAAGCTCTACGTGCTTGTGAGAATGGGGTTGAGATCTATTTCTTAATTTTACTTAAGTATGTTTAGAGCCAAGACACGTGAAGAGGGAAGAGCAGACGGACACTGCATCGTTTTGCGATGCGGGAGCAACCTCGCATTCCAGTCAGGCTGCAAAGTGCAGAGCCTGTACAGTCACGTCTCCTCTTCAGCTGCCCTCATGGGACACACAATCAGATATATTTCCTTAAAGTTATGGGCTAGACTTTAGGTTAATATAGTATGGACTTTAATTGTCCAGCATTTCCCAAAGTTTAGAGCTGTGTTTTCTAATGCACCTTCTAAGGATTACTTGTGAATACGATCCCAGCATTGGAGGCAGCTATTCAAAGTAAAAAGATTGGCCATGGTCCAGCATCTAAAAAGAGAGAGATTGAGGCAGAACTCATCTCAGATTCCAAAGGTGTTACTCCAGATTTATATGAGTGTAACTGAAAACAGAAGGAAGTTCATTGTCTATTATGTCAGTGACATAAGATCTTTCAGATAATGGGCTATAGGTATAAGGCAAAACACACTCATCTGTTTTGCATCCTATTCATTGAAATCCTTTACTTAGAAAACTTCATAATTTTGAATGCAATACTCACATATTGTGAGGGAAGCATGAAATATCTAAAAAAGAATCTGTGGAAAAACTTTATATCAACTTTCACACAAAAAATCTGTCCAGAGACTGAGATAAGCAATCCACAGATACAGACAGGATTTTCACTATTTCTAGACCACCTTTAACTTTCAAGTAAAGTGGTCTCACTGTTCTCTTTATATATATTCTATGTGCAAAATGAAGCATATCTTTTTTAGCTGGAGTGACAACTTCATGCATCTTAACAAGTTGTCCCATAACAAAGGATGAACACCTCTGTATTCATGATAAGAAACTTTATGTGTTGGCTTGAGATGTATGACATTTTATAGCTGACAATATGTACTCTCTGAGTGTGAAGCATAGCTTCTGCAAAGTCTTTATGTCTTGATATATTGTGTCTTTTGAATATCAAGTTTTTCAAGGTAGACTGTTGGGGTTTTGTACTCGGTTCACTATTTCATTGATTGTAATATTCTTTTCAGTTTAGGAATTACATTTTGGATTTCTAAGAAAGGAAATGTGTGTGCGCAGGGATCTGCATGTTTGTGTACACCCTGAGACACTTGAGTTACTGTACCTTTCTGTGCTGGTTTACTACTAAAGAAGCAATTATTTAGCTCACAGGATTTACAGAACAACATCTTTCACAATGAAACCTGAAGTTTCATTAGCATATTATTACTTCTTCTAGGTCATTATTAAAGATAAACAATATCACTCTATCTAACAGAGAGTCTTGTCATATCGTCATAGCAAATAAATCATGGTTGATTAACAAGCATTGTTACATTTCTTTTTTGCATCTTCCAAGCTGCATAACTTGGTCACATGTCAGTTGCAGAGATTTCTGTAGAACTGTGGAGAGAAAGAAAATAGAACCAAGAGACCAAACTGAGTGCCATGCACAGGAAGACCTTCTGCCATGCCTGCCAGGGGCTTGTACATCTGCGGAGTGACTGCAGGGAATTTTTAGGAGAAAGAACAGGGAACTGTATTGGATGAGCCATGCGTTCCAGTCTCCAGAAGTAATTTCTCACAAGGACTATCCTCAAGAATAATTAAGGTGAAAATTCCAAGGATTACTTGGGTATTTAGCAATGCAAGTCTTAATAAAGTCTGCAGAACCTTTACTCTTGATAAACAGTAAACATGTGTAAAATCTTTGTCATTTGAATGCTGAGCAGATCGAACTCTGTCACAATATTTTCCTCCCTGAGACATACTTTTTACTACTGATAAATGTCAAGATGGCAATATTCTTTCTTTGTAAAGCAATCGTAAAATTGGCTGCCTCAGGAAAACTCCTTCTGCTGAAGTCATAGAGCTTTGAAGAACTGTCTGCAAAGCATCTTTAAGGTATTCAGCTACTGCAACTTGCAAACCTGTTCTGCCTGAAGTAAAAAAAAAAGAAACACACTCTTCTAGAAAATACAGGTGCTAAAAAATGTAGAAGCTGCCTTCAGAACTAATCAAAAGCTTCTTATAATTTCTCTGTCAACAGTAAAAAAGACTAAGTTGCTCCTAACTGGAGAGTGGGGAAGGGATGTAAGGAGAGGGCTATTTTAAGTGAGGCCCCAGGCACAGGTAATAAATCCTTCAGCCAGGTTTGTTGTTCTGGTTGAAGAGGTGACCATAGTGTGTGATGGGAGCCTTTCAACTCTGGGATTCAGCAGCACTCAGCTTGATGACAGTATCCACCACCTGCTGCACTTTGACTTTCAGCTCAGTGGCAGCTGCAGGAATCAATTCTGACAAGAAAACTGAGGGAACACACACTTTTATGATGCTGAAAGGTAGCTAAAAGGCAACTAGAGGCATACAGCAGTATTAAAAAGAAAAAAAATTGTCATAGAATCACAGATTATCCTCTTTTGGAAGGGGCCCATATAGATCAAGTCTAGTTCCTGGCCCTGCACAGCACCACCCCCAAGAATCGCACCGTCTGCCTGAGAGCATTGTTCAAATGCTTCTTGAGCTCTGTCAGGCTTTGAGCTGTAACCACGTCTCTGAGAAGCCTGTTCCAGTGCCCAACCACCCTCTGGATGAAGAATCTCTTCCTGATATCCAACCTAAACCTCCCCTGACACAACTTCATGCTGTAAGCTCAGGCCCTGTATAATGATATGGTTCTCACCGATGTAGACTTCTGCTCTTGGGGTCACACTGCACTACACAAATGTCCCTGAGCACACACAGTTTGACCCTCAACACTTCGTACTGTTACAGATACTCATCCAGCTGAACAAGAAACCTTTGTGGTCCATGCTCATTTAGGGAATTTAGAATAGGAGTTAGTTTTTGGTTGATATGCATCTGTAAATAAGCCCCCTATATGTGTAGTGAGATGTACTGTGTTTCTTAAAGGAGAGTTCAGCTAGTCCACTGAAGAAATGCTGAGAAGAATGGTGATGCCTGGAGCCCATCTCACTATGGTTAGGTGACAGCTAAGTGGGGTTATGATAGCTAAGGACCATTTTGCAGTTTTAAAGTTAGAACTTGTGAGGAAAGAGTAATGGTTAGGTTGTTAAATCTCTTTGTTCTTCTAGCTCTTTCTTTAAGTCTTCAGACTGACTCCTGAAGTCTGTGTTTTGTCTTGTAAGTATTTGCACTGTAAAATAAATGGAGACTGTTTAACATTCTCTTCTAAAAATGCCTGTGTGCATGTTCACCTCCATTAACAATAAAGGTGTATGCAGGACAGGAGAGACCCTGACCCCAGGAAATTATTGCCTAGCTGCTGTAATGGCAGTTGCTTATCTCTTATTTAAATAATCAAGTTAAACACCAAACAAATCTTCTAAACTCTGGTTTTTGTTAAGCTCAAAGAAATCATAGGGAGAATGAAACGCAAATCCTGCACAAGAATGATTACAAAAAATCCCCCAAATCCTCCTTCTATATCCTGCTGGCAAGCTATATAAAGATTAATATTTTTAAAAATGGCAAACTAATTGTTAATATGAGATGTCCCTATCCTCCAAATGCCAACTGAAAGGCTAGATTGCTATCTGCATAAGATTAGCAGGAAATTTAAAGTATTATTTATTGTGGGCAAGAAATTAATTTAGGATAAAAACACTTCCATTTTGAAACAGCAGGGTGAAATCAGAATTTGTCTGTTAATTAACCACCAGAGCTTCATAGGAAAGATTTTACTATCGTCTTAGTTTTGACTTTCTAGTAACTAAATTGGCTTTTTCTGCACCTGAGTCACTGTGCAATATAACATATCACTGGTGTACCTCCAGATTTCATTTGCTAATAAATTTAGCACATTCTTTATCATATAATAGCCTAAGACCCCACAAATTATATAATAATATTTCATGTTATTGGGCTTTTAAGACCAAGAAAACAGCTAGGCAGCACTAATAGTACCAGTAAAGTCAGCTGTTTGTACAGGTTTCCTTTTTATTAAAATAGTCACAGGATAAAATCAGTATATACAGTAACCACATGTTGTGAGATACTGATCAAATGACTATAAAGTTCTTACAGCAGGGTAATTAGGGCTTTGAATGTGATTTGAATGGGGTAAGTCGACACCAACTTACATTCTGATGGTCAAAGAGATGTGATTGTATCTCCTTTACAAAGAATTAAATAACACTCCAATGTTTATCTGCCCATCTGAAAGAAGTCCCATAAAGGGAAATAAACGCTTTTGAATTCTTGACACCTTGAGACTCTTTTTTCTCTCAGTGGCAACAAACCTAATTTTCTCCTCAGTATTGCTATTTTATAATGATATTGTTAATACATTTTGAAAATACAAAATCAATTTTACAATCAAAGCTGGCAAAACACAGTATGTAAGTGGACGACTTTTTAGTGGCTGCCATACTATCTTCAGTCTCCAAAGTTCCTGAATCTTGTCTTAATCGCTTATAGATTTCTCCTGGTATTCAGCCAAAATTAGAGTTTTTTAGCTAATTGTCATTTGTCTAGTGCTCAGGAGCATCAGTGGAAGAAGAAGCCTGTAGCATTAATGTTTGGCTTTAGGGTTAAGAAATATGCCTGCAGATTAGGAATGCTACTGTAATTTTTTCTAGTGATCAGAATGTGAGAGATAACATTGCTGCAGGAGGCAGCCAACAAAAGGGGAAAAACAAATGGAGGCTTAGAGGTAAGGTAAGTATTTAAACAAAGCGGTAAAAGTTATTATGAAGGACCTACACAGGTTGACCTTAACTTACCATCCTTAACTCACACTGGGAAGAAAACAGCTCACAAAAATTCCAGACAATTCATACAGCCTGGTGTCTGTACTCAATGCTGTACAGTCTTAACCTCACTTGAAACTTGTGATGTTGCCTACACGTGCAGTCCAAAACTAATTAACAACTAGAAAAGTGGATTCAAAGAGGAAGAAGAAAGAGGAGGTTTATATGTTATATGGATAGCAAGTATATTAATTTTGGTAAGATCTATGTAAATCGGGAGGAAGTACAGAGGGAGGTAGGAGATAATCTGAAATTAAGATGTTTTCAACAAAAGCTGCTATAAAATCAGGAAAAGAGGTGGAAGTAGATAAAAATAAGATGCTGAGATTTTTGTCATGAATACTACAATTTCAGTAAGAGTTGAGATAGTTATAAGAAAATATTGAGAACCCAGGAAGAGTTTGTGGATGCTAAGCAATATATGAGAACCACTAGCATGAGTGATGTAAAAACTCCCTGTAAGGAATCTTTAAGGAACCAGTATAAATAAAAGGGTAACCAGTAACAACACAGGAGTAGTGAGAACTGAGGGAAGAGGGAAGAAGGGATATAAATGGATCTTAAGCAAGAAAAAAGTAAAAAGGTATTTACTCTGCAATGAACTAGTTAAGAGGAGCTGGAGAGTGAACTCAGGAGAGAGACTGGAGATAATCATAATGGAAAAGTCTGTTTTACAGGTAGGAAATAAGGAACTTCTTACTTTTAGAAAGACAAATTCTATATAACATGTAGATTAGAATCAAGGTTAGACGGGAATGAAGAAGGAGTCAGAGAGCAACATGTGTGTCCTCAGGCAGAGGGAGCCAATTCAAAGTGAGGACAGGGAGAGAAGGACAGTGAACAAGGAGAGATGGGTGAGATGCAGTAACGACAAAGAGTCCAACAAGGTATACTTAAGAGAGGAGGAATGTACAGATAAAGAAAGTGGTTGATATTGTGACAGGATGAAGGCAAAAAAGAAGGAAACTTAGTCTTGAGCTGAGCCTTTTGGGAATGGTAATGGAATAGGATGTGGTAAAGAGAAGAGGTAGTAAAGAGAAGTGAATAACAAAGGCACAGATAGGCTGTGCATGAGCCTGTCAGCTTTACTTTTTAGAATGCCAGAAAGATCTAAGACTAAGCAAAGGAACACTGAAAGTTATACAGAGCTTTAAAAGAAAGTTTGGAGAGGACAAAAATTAAACCTGAAGACCTACTGTGAATGCCAGAAGAGAAGACACCATAAAAGTTGTATTCATAAGTAGTATTACAGTTCAGGAACTTTCTCTAGAGCAGATGAAGGGTAGGAATAAGTGGTGCCCACAAAGCTATGAAAAAGAGCAGAGAAAGGAATAGCAAGGTGGATCAAAAGGCCTATATGGTCAGCTGAAGACTGGGGGAGAGCTCTGGGCAGTGGCACCTCGGGAGCTGGAGTATTGGGTAGGCAGGAGTTAAGTTTAGAACAGATTAAAATCAGAATGATTGACAGACTGAAAAACAAGTTTGGCAAGTGAATAGAGAGGCAGGACATGGGAGCACCAGGATTAGGACAAGGCAAGGGAAACTATGATGAGAAGAACAGAGTACGTAAGAAACAAGGTCTTAATAAGGAGCAGAAGGTGGGCAAGCTAAAAACCATGTGTATTTTCAGCAAGGCAAGTTTCGTAAAATATGGTTTAATTTTGAGAATTGCATTTAAAATAAGCAGTTCTGCAGCGTGGAGATTTCCTCACCTGTCTTCATGCTCCTCAGACTTCCCAGAAATCTTTTCTCCTTTTAGGAGAGCTGACTGCTGTCCCAGATTGCTTTAATATATGTAATCACCCTGTGGTACCTTTCATCTAATTTGGCATAATGCACATTTGAAAACCTGTCACAAATGGGCCAGTTTGAAGTGATGCTGTAATGCACAAAAATTAGTTCTCCTGCCCTTTGGCTGCTGAACAAGAAAATTGATTTTTGTGCATTATGCAATGAATTTAAATGGTATGTTTCAAACAGCTTTGTAAACATAGGACTTTGCAAACAGAGTCACTGGAGGGATTCAAACATAACCAAAAGCAATAGAAACTCTTCTAGCAACCTATTAAATCATTTTTACTGACTCTTGCCCATCATGCCGTTGGACTAATGAGCAGACTTGCCTTTGTGTTTTAGTGTTCATTAGAAACTCAAGTTCCAAATGCAACTGGTCACTGCTACAGCTTCCATTACCCGTGATGGCTTTTAAAGGTTCTTCTGGTTACAGTACTTAGGTTGTGTATATATAGCGAGTGCTTTTGAAAAGGCAAATTCCTGTGCTGTCATCCAAGCAATCAAAACACTCTTTGTTTGAGGAGCGGGGGAGGATGGAGACAAGGGGAGGAGAAAGGGGGAGATGTTTGGAGAACAAGCAGTTGCCACTCACTGGTGTGGCCGCTGCCTTCCTGTCCCTGCCCGACTGCCCCTCAAAGCTGTGTGTTAAAATCCAGTGTTCAAGGTAAGGCGACAAACCCGAGGAATGTGGGCCCAGCCCTGGCGCTAATGGTTTCCTGACCGGCACATCTCGCCGCTCCGCTGCCCGCACAGAGCCCCGCGAGTGCTTGAGGGAGTGCTGGGACAACGGGCATTGGTGCCGCACCACCGGGGATGAGAAATTAAACACTAATGTGTTTGCTAGAGGCTTAGTTGCTGGGCTGGGGTGGCAGATAGAGTAACCCCTCTGCTCTGTGACCTTTGCTTCTTTTACTGCAGATGGGTGCAGAAAGGTTAAAGAACAAACACTCTGCTTTTGATCACCACTGCGACACTGTGCTCCAGCCCAGACACCTGATGGGGAGAGAAAACTGTTCGAGCTTTCTCCCCTCTCCATGGCAATATGCTGAATGCTTCTGCAGCACAAGCACTATGTTTTAAAAAGGGATTAAGATCCTCTGCCATCAGGAGCAGCCTCTTTGGACTGCATGTTTTTATGCCTCACAAAGATCAGTCTATATGAAGTCAGAGTAATTTTTTTCTCTGAAAATAAGCAAGAAATTATGTATTTATTAGCAATTTCTCTGACTGAATTATTCTCCTACAAGCCCTAGCTTCTCTCTTACCAAGCAAAGCAAATAAGCTATTAATTCTCTGTTTTTCCTCGGGGTATGTGCACGAACAGCAGTTGTAGAAGCTCATCAAGCTGCTGTTTGTTCCTGACAGAACCAGAATCTCTGATGAATGTTTCATTATTTTCATCCAAAAAGGGAAAAAAAGAGAATTTCTGGGATGGTTTATACTCTTTTTAAAGCTACTGTTAAAACCCTCTTGCTGCAGGTTTGTCCAGGTCTCAGTTCCTCTCTTCTCTACTATAACCTTTCTGAAATCTGGTACTGAAAGCTATGAAGAAGACAGCGAGGTGACTGGCATGGAGCCTAATGTCCCCACTTTACACCCTGTTTTAGAGCACTAGAGTGAAGTGTGCCAAAAACCTCAGCTAGAAAAACAAATTGCTTCCCACAAGACAGGTCTCCATTACCCAGAACAGATCAATTGCTCTCAGTGTGACTGATGAAGCTGAGTTGAAAGTACAAAAACCAGAATGATACCAGCTCAATATTTTATTTTTGGTAATGAAAGTGATCTATTGCTGTTTAACTAGTAATTCCAAGAACATCAACACAGAAGACAGGGTAAAAAATGTTGGTTACAACACTGTTTATGTAGCCAGATTTCAAGATGAAACTAGCTGCATGTAGTTCGCAAAACATTGGCATTTCATCATCTTTTATTTATGGAATTCATTAAAATGTGAGACTCTAATATACCACGCACTAAAAAGAAAACCTATAAACTATTCCCCATATCATCAAACCCATCACCCATGCGGCAGTAGATGGCTTGGAGGAACACCTCGTATTCCAGTGATGAGCCCCTTGATCCCTTGTGGATGGTGCAGGTACCTTGGCAATTGTTTTTCAGAGAGGACTATTTGTTTCAGTGGCACGTCAGGACAAGTCAAGAAAAGCTGCAAATAAGTGACAGAGAGAAAATTCACCACCTGCATTTTGGCTGTTACATTTTAGATGTAGTATTTATTTTTATAAGCCCCTGGGGGAACAACTCTCCCAGATGCACAGTATCTGCATAATCACCCAATTTTAGACAGATTAAATATTCATATCAAGCTTCTTGAGTTGTGGTAATGTCCCTCTGGGGTTCTGAGGATCCAGGAAGAGCTTTGCCACAGCATAGTGATTGGTGTCTGTTGTTCAGACTGTCAGGGTTAGTCTCTCCCCATCACAGACGGTTTAAATGCAAGTTCTTCTGAACTCCTGAGAATGGTGGGGTTTTTCCCCCATATAATGAGGTAGGATATGGTTCCTGTAATACAAGGTAGTTCAAAGATAACTGGATCTGCATGAAGACTTTTTCTACACCTGTACACTGAGATTTATTATCTGTCTTTTTAGTTAAAACCCATCTAGCAACATAACTGGCTCAGATGAGGCTGAGGTGAATAACAGGTCAAGATCATGGATATAATTACATTAAATAGAAATATCTGTGAAAAGATTGGGAGGAATTTACTATGGGGTATGGATATGCTTGGTAACATCTTCCCAAAATTCATTTGAGAACTCCTCTTTTCCATTTTGTCTACTTGTTTGTTTGTTGTAACAATATAGTAGTGAATGTAATTTTATTGGTTTTTTCAATTAAATTAGTGATTAATAAATTCAATGAAAAGAGAAAAAAACCCACTCTTTATCCTAATTTTAAGTCCTAAAAGTTCTTTGTATCAGTTAACTGATGACATTTTGTAATAAGTCTAAATATTGGTCTTACTCTCTTGTGGCAACTTACATTTAAGACTCTTTACATTAAAGTTCTTCAGGCCAGGAGAGCAGCATGATTTAATGAAACTGTGTAAGCAAGACTTGCTGAAAAACTCCCATCATCTTTCTTTGTATTTGTAACTATAACCCACTCTAGCTTCTCAAAATATAAACATTTTAAAGGGCACACATGATTGTTTTTCCATTTGTCATCACTGTTGGCAACAACAGAGGAATTAATGAGTATCACCTTGCTTCCAGACAGGATGTGCCTATCCAAACTCAGATACTTGAAAGACCCGTGTATATCAGAGTTATTTGTCTACAAGCTCACCAGAGATAATAAAGAGGAGATAGAATTATTCAGATTAATTCCTTTTGCATTAAACCAAGCATCTAAGACAGGTAAGTGGAATTCTTCTCCTAAAGTGTTTTCCTCTAATTACATGTGAGGGGACATAAAGCAACTATTTCAGATATAGGCATCTGCACTATAAACATTTATAGTTAGGTGAAATGAATTGCATCTTATACATTGAACACTATTTTTGAAGAAGTGTGGATGATTTAGAGGTTGCTTTTATTCTTTATGAAATTAAAACAGAAATGGAGGGGGAGGGAGGCATCCCAGAGTGCCCATTTATAAAGTAACTAATCTTGTCTGTGTACAGATAGGCATCACATCCAATTGATATTCAGACATTCAAGTTTTATAAGCTTTATCTAAAGAGAATACCTCTATCACTCAAATGTCTGCATAATGAGGATATTGCACACAGTCGAAAGAGTGGATTATTTTAGCACTAAAGAATAAGTTTGCAAAATTTTTAAAAATAACATTTGAAATAGGTTAATCATATAAATCGCAATGCAAAAGGAAATTATACACATGGTTCTGGGTGGTCAACAGTCAACAAATTCATTAAATAAATAGTGGTATTTCACTTAAATGCTGATATGTATGAAAATTCAGTAAAATGCTTTTTACAACTGTTAGAAAAATCTGCAGTTTCTAAGACTTGGATGCCTAAAGCTAAACAACTAATTAATGTCTTAAAGTAAAGTTGGGGGATTTTTTTAAAAATGCTGACTACACTCAAGGAGTGAAAAACCTTTTAAACATGGTTTTGAAAACCAAGCCAATTCATTTTTCCTATGTAAGATTCTTTAGGTAAAAAAACTGGGGAAACTGTGAAAAAAATAGCATGCTAAATTTTAGTAAACTTACATACTAGCAGCTCACAATGTTTAAATATCTTTGCATTTTGCTATTTATTAACAAAATACAGCGGGTTATGATACAAAATAGGAAACTCCTGTTTTCTTGTTGGATAATATTTTACCAGTTCCACATGATGATATTCTGCTCATCTTGCCAGTTCAACACAAAAGGAAACCAGCAGATGGAAGCAATGAAAAGCAGAATCTTTACTGCACTCACTGGCAGCTAGTGCAATTTACTGATGTTCCACAAGTATAAAATACCTTACTGCATCTTCCATTCCTCCCATGCTGATAGATGTTGGATGGAGTGTCCTTCATTTCAGGACACTGAGGAAAGAAGTAAAAAACATAAGTGGACAACTGAAAATAGGACAAGCTGATTCTATTTCTACAAGTCAAAATCAAAAGTTTCAGCTCCCATACCTCATATGTGTATAAACTTAGTATAATGACAAACTACTGTGATTGCTACTTGGTCTGAGTATGCACAGGCAAAACCTCCTTTGGGAGGAACCAGCTTAATTCTATTGAAGTGAAACGACTTTAATTCCTGGCTCACTCTTAAAAACTGAGCTGGTGTGGCAGGCCCTTTTCTGCAAAACTATTCCTGTTGTTTGAGCTTCACCTTTTTTTTTTTTTTTTTTTTTTTTTTTTTTTTTTTTTTAATCAACATGAGCCAGCTAGGCAGACAAATGCAGTGGATAAAATACATGGATACAGATTTGGTGAAATCTGGTTTCCAAAGAAATCTACTCAGAAATTTATAAAATAGAAACTAAGGAGTTTTTATAATACACTTGTTATGGCTGTAAGCTCTGAGGCAGATCATCAGATACAAATCAGCTGAGTTTCAATGACTATGAAACTGTTGATTTTAATTGTAAATAAGTAAGAAATCGAGAAAGAAGAGAAACAAAGTTTACTCTGAAATGTTGAAGGGCAGCAGGCTAGTAGAACAGAAGACAGACAATTTCAATATTATACTCTATTTTCAGTCTCAGTGTAATTAAAATCTTCAGTATGAATGCTCAGTTATGGCATCTATATTTTACTAGTAGCAAGTAAAACTGTTCAGGAGGAGTTTAACAAATGTTTGAAATTTATTTGAAATTCATTACCACATTTCCACCAGCTGGGATGTAGCCATGTCTGCTTTCAGTCTCACACCAAAAGCATGTTACATTGCTCTGACTTTTATAAGGGAAGCTGAATTTATAATAATTTGGAACATATCAAAGATTGGAGAGTATTCAAGCCACAGTGACAGTGAGATGAGACTTCATGCACTGGTTGCATTTAGAGGGGAATGGGAGAAACTGAGCAATGGGTTTGTTATGCTCTGGATCTCTTCTTTGTAGCATACTCTGGTGTACTTCATTTCCACAAAAGCCTTGTGATCACTCTCCCTAACCACTATCCTTCACCACAAGCTAAAACAAGCTGTATATTACAGCCCTGTTTATTTTTAGAAAATTCCGAGTCCTGTTTATTCTGGTTTCATTTTCTTTTACTTTCACACTCCAATAAACTTAACCCACTTTCAACACAGTAAGATAATCTAACCCGCCCATGCAGGGGCTTATTGTATTTTAATATAATATACATTTGTACTTCTATTTTCAAAAGGCTTATATGTAGTTAAATCTGAGAAAAATAAACCAACTTTGACTTTCTGATCTCTAGCAAATTCTACGAACAAAACAGGACACAGAACAACCGCAAAACATCAAGCAATGGGTTTTTTTCTGAAAATGGATATTAATGTCCAAAATAATTTTTTAATTTACAGAATGTAAAGTGGACACTTTTTTCAATAGCATTCTCAAGAGTAACACATTCCAAAAGTCTTCTGAAGAAGTCTACATTCTGATAATTTCCTTGAAGGACGCTTGGTTTTTTTCGTTTTTGCTGTTGTAATCATGTGTATAAGTTTTAAAAAAACCCAAACTTGTTTAAATAGAGCTTACAAAAGACTAATGGAACAGAACTGCCTTCTTAGCAAAGCTACAGGAGTGTGCATCTATATAGTGTTATGTTTGGAGTGTAAGGACAGCGGATGTGGGAATAGATCTGGCAGGAGGGAAGAGTCAGCATGCACTTCACAGAGGGAAAGTGTTCATGGTGTTCCAGACTTGTCTTTTCCAAGTACTACTATTTCTCTTTCAATACCTGTGTTTTCCCACCAGCATTGTGTGATCCCAGATTAGTCCTTCCCAGACACCTCTCATCAAGGACATTCCAATTTCCTATGTTTCTCATTCCTATTTTCATCTCACTGACATGTCCTGTCAGCCCACGGCTGCCAATGCTGTAAGACACTCACAACTGTTTATTCAGCATTGCCCAATTTGGGAATGAGAAAATGACCCCTCTCTATATATATTTATTACACTTTTTTGTCTCCCTGCCTCTTCCCCCAAGAGATCTCTAGAGAAAGTTTTAATGTCAAGTAGCACACTAAAAACATTTCTCAGCAAATTAATCAAATCATTGATAGTTTGCATTTGCAAATAGTTATAAAGGTGTTTCCACAAAGTTTAATTATAAGGACTATGTGAAACATTTTAAAAAATCTATTCCAATTTGCAACAAAATTTAAAATTTTCCCAGAAAATTGATTTGCAGTGATTAGCAATGAGGCAACATAATTTATGGGAAATCTGGTTTGTTCTGGATCAGCTGGCAAGCACAGTGAACATGAGCAGCTGAAATATTTTTATCACTCTCAAATCCTGTCCCAGGTATTCCTTATAACAGTACATCAAGAATGTACTGACTTTTATTAGTCAGTACTATATGCCATTTGTGCCAGTGTAAGTGTTTGGGTTACTCAGAAAAGGAAAGTAAAAGAAAGAAAAATCATAGCAAAGCATGTTGTGCACCAACAAGAGCAAGGAGATGTGACCACATGGTACACCCCAGAGGTGGCTGTCAGGGAAACTACAGTTGAGTTTACAAGCACTGGGCCTATAACAAAACAAGGGTAATGTTTGATTTTAATTATGGGCATGAATGTGTTTCATTTACTTTTTCAGTGGCTTCAGCTTCATATTGGTCACTAGGGCCATAAAATATGTAATATGGTTTATAATCCACAGTGCTCTTTGTTGCATTTGGAGTAATCAGAAGGCTGCTCATACAGTGCATTGTGCAAATAGGCCCGGTAATCTTCCTGTTACCTGAGCAGCTGTTGGCTAAAGTACATCATGTCTTCTGCTGCTGTGTTACTATGATGCTTCATGCAAACAAGCCTAAATTCCAAAGCAAATGCTCCAACAGAAGCAGTATGCACTGTGATCTCAGCTGACTCTGCCCCTTGGCACCAAGAGAGCACAGCACGCAGGAGACCATCCAGCCCATTGACTTTAGAGACCTAAGTCAGGTACCGCAACACTTGAAACGTAGGTCCCTCACCCCGGCAGGGCTGCCAAAATTGTCTACATTTTACAGTTAAGTTCCAAATCCAAAAAACTTACAGTAATAGTTGTAAAGGCAATTTGATCTGTTCTTGAAGTGGTTATTAAAAATCAGCTCCAGGAAACTGGTTTGTTTCTCTTCTCTTGGGATCCAGCAATTCTCCATTGGAAAGGCTTTCGTCTACAACTGCTTGTTACTGGTTTTACAGCATGTCCCTAATGTAGATTTCACAATATGCTACTCTGGGGTATGTTTCTGGTTATGAGTCCTTGGAGTATTTATACATTTTCCTTGCAAAGAAAACAGAAACACTCAAGTGACTCAAGCAAAGCCAAGGCATGCCTTGCACTGGATGAATACCTAACCACTGGGCACCAGATCTGTGGTCCTCCTTGCTTATTCATAGCATCATTTAGGCTGGAAAAGATCTTTAAGATGATCAAGTCCAAGTGGCCTTCTGCTGCTGTTCATAGCTATGTGATAGCCACTATCTTTAATTGACAGCAAGGGTACACTACATCTAAAGCAAAGGGCTAAGAGTAACTTCTCTACAGTAACTGTAGCTGGGGTTTGCCACTCTTAACGAACTGAACTGAAATATTACACAAATGTTCATGGCAAAAGTATCAGAAAAGCTGCACTGGACCACCTCACAAAAAGGGAGCCCTTTTGATCTCATGCCAGTCTCCTAAAACAATGTGTGAATGGTCATGCTTATCATGGAGATGGAAACCTGCTCAGACAGGGCCCTCCTCCTTGAGGTCTCTGTTGGCTGGCTCCCACAGGGTCTCTCATAATTCCTGAATGGCCAAGGGTAAGAAACTGATTCTTCAAACCCATGCTTTTATGCATGCAAGTACTACAAGAAAATTTACTGCTTTCCATAGCTGTTCTGCATCACTGCTTCTTCCTTAATGTGGGTTTGTAGTTCTGTCCACAAGCCTGTAGAGTGGATGGCCTAAGTACAGGAAAAATAATGCATCTGCTTATACAGGAAAGGGATTTGCTATACATCTTTTTTCTTTAATTTGAAGAAACAATTACTATTGGGTATATTGCAAAGGTTTTACTGCTTGTTGTTGAAGAGACCTGTCTAAAGTCACAAAGGTCGAACAAGTCACACCTCAGACTGACAGTTCCATGAAAAAGTTTGTAAATCTTGGTAGTCTGCTCAGTGCTCTATAGTGATTCAGATTCTGTCTGCTCCTGTATATTACCATTTTAATTGCTGTACATGAGACTATATAATATATTCAGTAAGGCATGATGCAGAATAATGAAACATTTCATTACAGAAGCATAAGCCCCTTCATTATATTGTCATGGGAATAGATTTGTCCCATTATAATTGTTTTTATATTTACCAAAAAAATTCTCAAATATATTAAGCTTTAGTACGCTAATTAGATTGTATTTTACAGTACCTGTATGTGTGATTTTCTTTCTGTTCACAGCTGGCGGATGGTGAGGAGCATATAGTTCTGCTATTAAGAGCTGAGGAAATTTGAAGAGGTGAACACGATATGTATTGCTTTTTGTTGCCTTCTCATTATGTCTGCAACATTGGCCTCTTTTCTGTTCTTTCTCTTTTTTAACTTTTACTTTACCTTTTTTATTTAGCTGCTTTTACACTTTAGATCCACTGTACTTCCAGTAAGTCAGCAACAGCTACCTTGACCATTGCATTGTTTTGTGTGCTTGAATACAGTGGATTTCCATCCATATTTGATTTCATTAACTTCACTGGATTGCAGGCACATATAAAGTTAATCATGCTGCTAAATATTCCTTTGAAAAAGCCTATGGATGCATAAAAAGTCACAAGAGGGCAGACAACATTACACATTCGATTGTCATCCAGTTAATACTGTCTGATCATATGCATATTCCCTTTATACAGGAAACTTCTTATCTCAGTAATCAACCATTTAATAAAGAGCACTGATCCACTAGTAGTTCGTACTCTAGGATACCACAAAGCAACTTGTACCACAAAAGTAACTCAAATTTATATGAAAGGAACGATTTTAGATAGTCTCAACTTCAAATAAAGAATACATTTCCAATATACGATTTTCTGTGTGAGAGTGAAAATGATCAGATAATTGGAATATACTGTTTTTCCATAAATGAAGCAAAATAATAATGGAATGGAAAATATAAATCCTCTGAAGTTTCATAGATAGTCATTACAAAATGTATAGCAATGTATGTGTGCAATTACAATATTCCCATTAGTTCATGAGAATTTATTCTAACTTGGAAATTATTATCATATTCATAATCAAAATTGTAATCTATTATTAATTATTACTGGTAAACATGTTATGCAATAAAACCCGTTGCAATTATTAACAAAACTGATTACATGTACATTAGACTTTTAAAAGCAAGGAAAATAAAAGGCAGATTTTACATTTTTAGCCTGCAGAGTTTTGTGTGTGTCTTGATTAGATTATTATAATGACAGATTACCTTCTGAAGCTGATAATTCTGC
Source organism: Platysteira castanea (assembly GCA_013397175.1). Taxonomy (NCBI): domain Eukaryota; kingdom Metazoa; phylum Chordata; class Aves; order Passeriformes; genus Platysteira; species Platysteira castanea. The sequence continues at coordinate 72,409 of VYXC01010441.1, read as the reverse complement.
CTACAGATGATTGTAATGAAGAAAACCAACTTGGTTGTAGTCTACTAAATTCTTTAAGAATAATCGAAGTCCAAGAAACAGTGTCTAAGACTAGGAGGTTCAAACCTTTTTTTTTTTAATGCTAGGAGGTTGAGTTAAATACTCCAATGAATTAGAAATGTCAACAAGGCAGACCAGGGCACCTGTTTTAGGCATTCCCAGGCCTTCGGTCAATGTAGTGAAAAAGACATCTCCAGAAATGAACCCAAAGGCTTTACCTCACCTTCCTCTCACAGCCATGCAGAGAGTCCAAGATCTGTGTGGTGAGAGCTGCGGCGGGTGAGCTCATGCAGTTTAAGCACCTTGGAAATGTTGAAGTTTAAAATAGAAAGCCCACCTTGACATGTGCTGCCATTTTTGAGTACCACGCCTTCACTGGCAGGAATGAATGAACGAATGAATGATTCTTATCCATGTGAGCATTCATGGTGATGGGTGTGTTACTGATGCAATGGTACACAATATAATGCACAAACCTTAAATGCAAAAATGTCACCTGCCCAGAAGAAAAGACAGAAACCCTCCTACAAACTGCCTGAGATTTGTAAAAGATTGTGGTCATTCATAGGAAATACCTTTGTCTCCAGCAGGCACTGAAAATACCATTAAGTTGCAGTAAAAATGATAATATTGGCCATTTTAAGGAGGACATTGAGAGGAGGAAGGATGCATAGGAAAATATCTGTCTGTATTTTTTCTGATGAGGTTGAGTAGAAGATAAATATCCAGTGTCTTTTCCCTATTTATTTTTCTCTTAACTACCCATAAATCCTTACACCCAGAAGAAAGTCTAAACCATAACTTAGGACAGCAATCCTTGCAATGTACTTAGAAGATTTTCAGTACTTGAAAGGACAGAAAAGAAATCAATTGACATAACTGTTTATTTGATTTCTTTGAATATTTTCTTAATCATTAGTGAGAGAATAAAACATTCCAAGTGTTGTTTGCTCTACTGTTCTGTGCCTCCTTCAGTTTCAAATTTACCAGACTCTTGTCATAAGCTTAGTACTTTCCTAGGAAAAAATGAATTGTTTTTCAAATATTCCAAATAAATTAATAGAGCATTTCCAGGTAGTAGGAAATACAACAATAAGAAAAAAAGGAAAAGGGATATAGAATAATTTTTACTTTAACAACAAAAAGTCTTACTCTACAAAACTACAAAATCAACCTCCATTCAAAATACCCTGAATAACAGCACAAAAAATAACAAACATTTTCTGTAGAGAATTCTGATTAGAGCACATATTATTTCCACTGTTGATTAGTTGAACTGGCATTTTGATTACCTTTTATTGTAAACATCAAATAAGTTAGTACTGTGCAGTGATACACCTATGCACACAGAGGACTTTTTAATTTAATGTAAACAATTATATCCTAAATCACACAAAGCATTGAAACATTCACCGTTTTTTTTAGACTCAGTAAACTTTACTTCCCTTCATAAATTTTGAGAATTGTTGTTCTGATTGATATTATGGAAGTACCCTTCCAAAACGACTTTCAAGGTTTTTGATTGCATTGCAGGACAGGGTCCTTAGAGCTGCATCTGTAGATTCTGACTTTGCTACAAAACAACGTTTCTCCTTAAAAAAAGTAGAATGCTTATCTTCTTCAAGGCATTTTACAGTCAGGAATGAGAAGTAACTCTAAAAATAATGACAATGGAGAGCATCTTGCAGGTCTATTTTGGATCTTTAGATCTTTTTACAGGCATTGGAAATGAAATCAGTCATTGACTTGGAAAAGTGAGAAAGCATTTAAATATGAGGGGTGTTTTGCAATAAGAGAAGTGTCTTGCAATAAATAATGATGTTTATATCTATTGATTATTTTTATTATTTTCTATGTATGATCAGACAGCATAAACACGTGCTACGTTTAAAAAGTGCGAGCAGATATGACTTTGAAAACCACATTTTAGTTCAGTTTTGTCAGATTTGGGCATTACTTTGCACACTGTTACAAATATTCTAGTTTCTACTATAATGCTGCACAAGGTTAAAGTACATTTCTCATCTAGGTCACATAAGTATTTTACAAATAGGTATTTATTGAAATGAAATGAAAAGCTGAAGACTTGGAGGGAGGGAGGAAGAACAAATATATTTGCAGCATGAGAAAGATAAGAAAGTTTTAGGCCTCAATATTCTGCAACATTCTGAAAGCCCTTCCAGCATACACGTAAAAAGAATTGTCTGTAATACGTTTAAACTCAAGGAAGGAAAACCTTTAAGTGACTCAGAAAGAAATTTTACTTTGTAATGAAGAAATAAATAATTAATTAAATAAATTCTATAACAGCTTCTATGTTGTCTTAAGCAGAAGTGGAACAAAGGAAAAAAGTTCCCTATTACAAAGTCAGGTTTTTAAACAAGATGCAATAAGAGATAAAGGAATATAGAACAGCACTCGCAACTAACAACAAATACAATTTTTAAAAGATTCATTAATGAGCAGATATATGGTGCATTGCTAAAATTAGCCTAGTCAGACTAACTTGGTGTCCCTTTCTGGACCTGATAAGGAGGTTTGTCCATATCTAGTGAGATGCAGTGCAAATTAACAAGAGGCAGAAGGAAGGTCACAGGGAATAGGAGGAACTCAGTAACATTGCCTGCCCATGTAGGGAGGTACCAGGAATGCCAGAGCTCAGCTGGACATGAGACTTCATAGGTACACAAAAAGAAGCATCTGTACGTTACTAGTAAAAGACTGAACAAGGAATATGTTCAACTGTTGCTGAACGAGAATGATGATTCGTTGCCAAGAGAGACAGATAATGCCAAGGAACTCAGTGTCGCCTTTTCCTCAGTCTTCTCCAACTACTGAAGAGGACTCCCCTTTTTGTATGTCCATGGGAACAAAAGATTCTAGTTTTATTTTCATGAATAAAATTATAGTTTGGAATTTCTTGTGATGATAGGAAATTCTTTCCCAAAATGTTAACACCCCCACCCCCAAAAAAATCACATTTCTTCATGTACTTCGCTATAATTCTTTTACTCCAAATTTCTGTCTTAATAGTTATTTGCATTTGTGATGCACACAGTTAAAAGCTGCTTGGCAAAGTTAATAAGGAGACCTGAGTTCCCTAACAGTTCCTTGTCCCTGCCACAGAAAATTAGTGAATTTGTCTTCATATTTTTGACAGGCAAAATCATTCATATTTGAAGCTGTCAGCTATCAACCAGGGATGTCAGAACAAGAGGTCATGAGCACACCCAGGACTGATTTTGGCAGTGCCTGGTCCCAGGAGCAGATGAAGAATCCCAGTGAGGAAACTGCAGCGCTCAGGAAATCAGTGAGAAAGCACTTTCCCAATGGATGGGCATTTCATTAACACCTCTATTTGAAGGACAAAATGACATCCTGGCTACAGTATGCTGAGGTCTTGACCCTCCTCAAGAAACCATCTAATTACTATCCTCTGTCAAACCTCCCTTTTTGGAGAACATGATTAAGGAGGCAGTTGCTAAGCAACTTCAGGAGCACCTGGACAAAGTGGGATTTTTAGCTTTATTCCAGTCTTCAAGTAATCATTTCCAGACAAGTTTTCACAACAGTCTTAGCTTCATATTTCCTAATACGGCTCTTGGGACACTAATGAAATATTGTTTTATATCAACTCTGTTAATGTTTTTCACATATATTTCGGTTATTGATGATTCAGGTCATCTTCTGTTGAGTAACAGAAGGATCACGTTATTACCAGAATTTTATAAAGAACATATGCATTTAAAATCAAATGCTTTTTTACTCATATTCATGAGAAGCAAAGCTCACCTTGAAGAACAGATAATGATTTTATTCATATTCATCTCCCTGTTTCTTCTTAAATCCCACATATCAAATATGCAAATCCCCTAGCTTCTGTCAAAGAAAAAGAAAAACTGAAATTGTATCACCATCAGGACTTCAAATAATGAAGCCATGAATAAAAAGATCTGTGATAAATGAGTTTCTAATAACAACGGGGTTTCTAATAACAGCAGGAATCGGATTATGAGAACATAAAGGGGAAGTTTCATGTATGAATGGTTTGAAAGACTGCAACCGTAATGTTTCTTTATTGCTTGAAATGAGAAATGATGCAAACTGTAGCAGTCAGAAGTTCTGTGGACCTCCCAAGCCTCCTGCTTTCACAGATCCTGTGTCTCAGCTGTGAAATTGTGGCTAAGAAACTAATCAAGTGCCACAAAAATCAGTCAAACAAACAATCTGGTAAAGAAGCTTTCCTCAGAAAACCTGCTCAAGCTGGAAACGCCGAAATATGAAATATCTAGGTTTGTTTAATTTGTTTGTAAAGAAATTCTGCCTGATGTGAAAGAAATGGTCATTTTTCATTATATGATTAACTGAAGAAAAGATATAAAAATCTTTTTGTTGCAAAAGGATGATGTTTCTAGAAAACTCTTCTGTTTGAGTCCAGCAAGACAGAGGGAAGAACTGTCAATCTAGTGTTGCTGTAAGTATCGAGAAAATCCTTTTCTTAAATTCAGACAAGTCGTCTGTGAGAAGCAGTTAAGGTGAACTAAGAACGGGTTAATAAAAGTAGTGCCAGTGTGTAATTTCAGCTCTATTGCCCTCCTGTATTAACTTTCTCTGTTATCAAGTTTCTATTACATAACCAGATTTATGCCACAGCTCCAAGCATCACAAGCATAAATCAATGAGTGGGAGCAGCCGGCAGAGTCAGACAGGGAAATTGTTTTTAAGTCCCACAGACATTTGGTTCTAAGTCTGAAACTCTAGCAATGCTCGTGAACTTGTGACCGTGGATAGTGGTGTTGGTGGGGGAGCTCAGCTCTTTTCCTGAAGCCTGCCAAGCTCTCCACTGCTTAAACTGCTGATGAAGTTGCGGCGAACAAGCAGGAGAATAGAGCAGAGCAAAGGGAAAGAGAAGGTAGCCAAGGCACAAACGCACCGTGGAACAGCTTCTTCTATCACAGCTTCCATCGTGGAGGATGAAGTACTTGAACATTCATTATCCCCTGAGGAGACTGGCAAAGTGATCCTTTTGACTGTTTTCAGCCCATTTTACCCATGGATTAGATATTGAGAAGGAAACAAGCTGCAGAACAAGTTTCTTCTTTCTAACTGAACATAAAATATAAGGCTATTTAGATAATTTCTTCAATACCAGACTAGCATCAGTACAGACTTCTTTCTGCTTGTTTTTGCATTTGGCTTCAGAGGAGTTTGTTTCTGGCGATGGGACACCTGAAAAATATCCATTGCTTTTTAAGAGAAGCGTAACAATGGGAAGAGCTATATGTTTTTCTGAGTAAATATGCAATTCCTATATCTGTTAATGGTAGAGCATTACCCACTTTTGATTACCAAACCTTCTGTAACTTTCAGAATAACTCACAGCCAAGAGCGTGTCAGGCAAATTTTTGGTCTTTCCATTCTGAAGAGCTAAAGAGTGTTGCAGAGCACTCCTGCCTGTCTGTCAGGAAAGGCAGCCTGTTCAGCGTGTCCCACCCACCTGGAACCCCAGCTGTAGCAATGCAGAGATCCACTAGAATGCAGCATGGCTGCACGTTGTCACACAAATAGGGATCTCTGCTGCTGTGGTCTCAGAACAGCCCAAAGTACAAGCACATAGCTGAGTCTTTTCCTGCCGTGGACTCTAGCACCAGCAAAAAGTAAGCCCTTAGAAGGACTCCACAGTCTTGGAATGAGTGAGAGCAAGAGAGTGATACCAGTAGAGAGCTATTTTAACAGACTTCACAAAAGATAAAGATATTTTCCTTGGACATTAGCAACATCTCTGTCGTTCAGTATTTTGAGCGTAAGTTGAAAATAACCCAGATATCCTTCTGGGGCTATTACACCTTCTGACAGTCCCTGAACATAGCTGCAACATGAGGGGTTTTGTTTGTATTTTGCAGAGGAAGCTGTGACATTTTCCAGATCCAGGCAATTGTCTACTCTGTCTCTAAAACTGGTTCTAATGGTAGCTGATATTTATGGGAAGAAGGCAAGGATTGTGGAGTCAGAAACAATTCCCTTTAAATAGAATAACTCTGGGCAGTACCAGTGGTGGCTTAACCACTTTCAAGTTCAACTTGTTCCTATGATCCTTTCTCACTGATGGATATCCCAACTAATGCCTATTGTACAGTGCCATTGCTTTTAAACAGTCTTTCCAAATAAAAAGACTATCAAAACTTGTCAAATTCCTAGAGGAGGATTGTCTTCAGTTAAATAACATTTTTCCTCACAAGGAATTTTTGCAAACATCACTTATCTCTTGTACCTTTCTGATTTACTTAGGTAAAAACTCTAGAGTCATCATGCTTTGGGTTTTTTTTTTAATTAAAAGAAGCAATACAGCATTTGTTTTCAGGACCCTTGAAGAATCTATGTAACATTTGAATCCAGAAAATGAAAAAGTAAAAGTATCAAATATATGGCCTTACATTTGTAATACTTGTTCTGGAAATGACATTTTGTTCTTATTGCCATTTAACATCAACTTGAAAACAGTTCTTAAAAATTAATGGCCTATGCTAAATAGATACTGAAGGATCAGTGTCTAATTTTAGCTAGACTATATTATAATAAGCAATTACTTTTTCTCATATCATGTTTATATAGCATGACCAAGTTTAAATACCTGATTTAGTAAGGCCCTGAAATGAATAATATACCTTCTTGAAGGAAGAGTAAAAAACCTCGTATTACTCACTGAAAACTCACACAGAAGTTTCCCTCAGTTTATTCAGTTGATGAGCTGATAACTGCACTAATACAAGGGGGAAGTATGTAAACAAAGTTGTGTATTTCAATAGCTTTTTATACTGTTATGTTTTAAGACAAATCCCTCTCTTTCCCTAGAACCTTTAAAGGGCCTTTCCCTTTCCCAGTCGTGTGGGTTTGCTGTATGGTCAGTAAGACAAGCAGGTTATAGTGTTTTCTAGTGTCTTGGAGGGGAAGGGATATACACAACAGCACTGACAGCCTCTGTGGATCAGGACTCAGTTCCACCTCTTTCTAGATGAGTTCACTAGACAGGAATGCTGCCAGCAGTGAGATCTCGTTTCCAACAGAAGAAATGAGATCAGATGTAAAATTCAGTACTGTTTAACAGCACTGAAGGTTTCAGTATCTGTCCTTCAGACTTTTCAAAAGGTCTCTTAGCATCAGATTCTCCTTTCTTCTAAAGAGATGGTTTTCGAAAATTGTTCTTGCTGTGCTAGTTCCCAGATAAAATGCTAAAGAGCTGGGGCATGGTTGTCTGAGCCTGTATCAGTAACCATTCCTTGCCAAGAAGTCCAGAGAATTCATAATGCCATTTTTGGTCTTGTTAGTTTCAAAGTGCCTTGTAACATTACAATTTTTATGTACCAGTGCACAGAGATCTTATCACAGAGAATGTCTCTATTCAAATATAGGACAAAAAGATGATTTCTTCCCCAAGGAGATCACATCTGAATACAACAGAGAAGTAACTTAGAGATCTAAATAAAGGCAAAATAAAGTATTGGTGATCCTGGAAGGTTGTATTCATACAGCACTAGCAGCTAGATCACTGTTTTGGGAGGAGGGAGGGAATGCAGTTAATGCAAGTATTGTTTTCGTATCTTTTCTGCATTTTCCATGTGCATGTAACCCCACTTATAAGAAATGCATACCTTGTACAATAAACTTTCTCACTGGCATGGTTACATTTTTCTTATTTATTTTTATTCTTTAGCAAGGAAAAAATCATGGATGGTAGCAGAACTGATGCAAAACTCAATAAAGATAAGCATAACACTGAATGCATGTATAAACATATTCAGTCTCTATGATGTTTCATACTGAATGCAAGTGCAGTTTTTTGCTTCCTGAACAGCTTCCACAAGTATTTTCATTGGATTTCCACTACAGTATCAGTCGGTCCAGGCAAGTGACATTATCAGTCTCACAGTAATGTGAATGAGATTACATGTGGTAATGTCAAACAGCAAATGTTGAGGTACCCAATTCAATCAGGTATAATTTGATTTTGAGAAAAACTAGACTTGAATCAAAATGTATGCCTAGACATATAGCCAAAAGGTTTTTTTCTTTGATTGTGTTTTTTTATCTTTTAAATTATTTCAGAATAGATTAAACATACAATAATTACAGTGTTTATTTGAAATCCAGATTTGAAAGTGAGTGATATTGATGACCATGTCTAGCTCTTAACATTCTGGCTGTTGCACATGTATTGATGCAATAACACTGTCATATGCATTCTGAAAAAATAATTTTATACTAGATTTCTTTTTGATTACTTAAAAAATTTGCAATAGTAGCAAAGCTTTTGAAAAATTCAAATATTCACAAAAATTCTGGAGCTCTAATACTTTTGAAAGCCAAAACTCCAATTAGTAGTAGAAGTAAAAAAACATGAGGAAAAATTTTGGTCAGAGGAAACAAAATATCATCAAAATGCTTCAAGGGGGAAATTGTATCTCGTTATCTTGATCAGTGTGAGAGAATAGTGTAGAGTTATTCATACAATTCACATTAGCAAGAGCTTTTAGAGCTTACATAAAGAATAATATGCACTTCCTTTCCTGAGCTCATCCAGAGTGACCAATAATGATGAATTCAAATCTGGGCATAAAATTTGTTTTAAGCTATCATTTACAAAGAAAGCCTTTCTATATATCACATGGTTTTTGTCCCAGAAGAACACACAACTTTTTTTTTTTTTTTCATGCTCTGGGAAGCTGGGGCAAGTGCAAAGAGCAGTAAAAGTTGTGATATTTTCAAAGGAGACCTATAATACTGAAAAGGTACAATTCTTTCTTTTCAGGAAAAGCCATATTAAATAACATGGCCTTAAAATTTTACCAAGAGAAACAAGACAAAATGTAATTTGTACTTGAAACTGAGTTATAGTAATTAAACTATTTGTATTAAACACAACAACAACAAAATCTTGTTTCACTACAAACTCCAGCATATATTTAACTAGAATTATTGGTGGCACTCATATAGCATAGAAGATGTTATTTTTCTTTTGCTTTTTGTGCTTTTGGTAAACTATTATCCACAGAAGTCACATCATGCACATTCAGACAGCAGATATAGGGAAATCAATTTAAGCAGTTTTGATAAGAAATGACCAGGGAGAAAAAAAATAATATTTATATATATATATATACTCTAGACTCCCTTCTGCACAGAGAATTTTGAAGAATTTCTTGCAGAAAAACAGCAGTGGACACCAAAAATCTCTGTACATCCTCATTGACCAGTTTTACTGGTTTTTAACTTTAAGTACCCTAAGTGAAAGGAAAAGCAGAATAAGGACAGGAAAGTCATAAACCCTAAATTAATTGAGATTGCTATTAGCACTGTTTGTCCCCCCATTCCCAGAAGTGGAAACACTTTTAAATCCTTTTGGAGGATGAACTCATGCAGATCTAATGATGCTGATTCACAGGCACACTGAGGTAATGCACTTCAGATAAGAAGGACATTGCATCATTTCAGCAGGTCTCAAAACTTAAGTATTAAAGGGAATTTCACCATGGCATCAGCTTTTACTGTAATTAAAGACTTCAAGGTATGATTACAGCTGGGAGGTTACACAGCAGGATAGACTCACTGAGGGAGTAAGATGGTCCCAGTCTAAAGAACATAAGGCAGGAGACACAAGCCAATTCTCTTATTGTATAATAGCACATAATGCCATATTACATGTTTTAGAAATCAACTTATGTTCCACCCAACTGCTTCTGGTTAAGGGGAAAAAACTTAATGAGGACTGCACATATTTCTATCAAACACTGTGTAAAGAGGATGCAAAATGAGAATTTTCCTTGCAGGACAGGTTAAGTATTAATTAACAAAGTGCATTGTTTCACAGCCTCTGGTTTGGTGTGCTATGTTTCATATTTGGAAGGAAACAAGAAATCCTATGGTGCTGACACTTATTTTTAAAAAATGAACTCAGAAAGAGAATATGACGTGTAAACTTGTGCCTCTTTCCTGGGGAGAGTAAAGATAGCTCCTGGAGTTATTATGCACTTATCTTTCTTATAGAGTCCTGACCCAGAGCTGCCACAGCTGCTTCCACCAAGGCCTGTGGTTCCTCCCCGCTCCCAAGGGATAACAGGGTGTGAAATGCAGAGTAGGGTACACAGCTCTCGTGAAATATGAATAGTACTTCATCTAGACGTTAGGAAAAGCAACTTAAAACTAAAGATAGTAAGATCTGGGTCATCCCTTCCTCCCTGTGGGCACTCCTCTGGGCCAGGCTCATGACTCTGTGCTCCAGCATCCCTGCGCTCCAGCTATTGCAGTCAGTAACGTCCCCATCACCCAGGCAGAGGCACCACTGGGGGGCCAAGGCACAGGCAACTTGTTTGCAAGAAAGGTTAGTATGATGTTTCTCAAACACCACTCTCATTCCTTTTATGGATTTTAAAAAATCACATTTATTATACAAAAAACATAAAATAATCAAACATTTGATGCTTCTTCATGTAAGGAAAACACCATAAAATTTGACTGACCTACTGACTAGGGATGTAAGATTATTGCTTGAGTGCTTGAGTGCTTGTTTTTTTGTTTTTTTTTTTTCTGGGCAAGTGCCTATTTTTCCCCCAGAGATGAATGCTGGATAAATATTGAGGAATTACAGCCAAGATTTCATAAAGTGTAGTAGTATTATTCTTGTTGAAAAGTCCTAAAACCCCTGTAGATTTTCAGTACAATGGCTGAGCACACACTCCTCTCTACCTGTTTCCATGTCGTAGCCCACACGCTCGCTGTACTCAAGCACTGTGGTCCTGCAGCAAGTCTGAGACATTTTCAGCAGTGCTGGGCTTGCTCTGTAGGTTTGTACAACACCAAGTTGGATTTCATAGCCCTGTTGAGGGGACTATCTATTTTCTGGATTACCATGTCTTTGAAACCAGCATGTTGAAAGGCTTTAAGCAGGGCACTGATGTAAATTCCAGCCTGTTCAAATATTTCTAACAATACTCAGGGCTACTCTAAACAGACTTTCTGTTCATTATTTATATAGGCATGAGTAAAATCTGAATCCAGTTTTCTTTAGTTGCTGGTTTCACTGCCATGAGTCCTACACATGCTATCCCATCATTTTTACTGAGCCAGCCCTTACGCTAACTTGTATATGAAGTCTGCTGTTGTGATTTGTGAGTGGTTGGATCTTGTGTTCCCTCTTCACTAATTATGCCACGTATTTCAGAGTACTCCCAGAATATTGGATAAGATGTTTTGTTTACACCCTCTTTTGGCACTCAGGAGCCCTTTCCTAGAGTTTTGTTTTGTGTAAGTTGCTCTCCCACTTTCACAAATAGAGCACTGCCCATCACCCAACTCCTCAGAGTGACTCCTGCCTCAGTAAAGAGCCCAGACAGTTTCTGAGCACTGCAACACCAGGATTTGTTCCTTCTTGCTACAAAGGTTCATCTCTACCATTAGTTCTGTAACTAGGCCAGTAAATAATTTCTTTTTGCCTGTTCCTAGATGAAATCCATATCTATGGAAAGAAAAGACTTGATATGTTTATATTTGCGGGAAATTTTCATTTATTTTATTCAGAAAATTAAAAATCAGCTCTCACAGCTTTCCCCTCAAACCTTCTTTTTTTTTATTTCCTCAAGAAAAGCTCTGTGTATCTGTTTTCAAACTTTATCTTCATGACAGTTGTCTATAAGAAGAAACTGGCCTGCTTATTTAAGCTCTGTCATTGTATACGAAATGAAAGCTTTTATTGTATCACATTACATATATGGTGAGGTAGGAGTGAGAGTGTATAAAAGAAGTCCAGTATCTACAATTGTTCATTCATTGCATCACCATATTTAGTTGCCTATTCACATGAAACAACAACGCTTTTGTATAAATCTGATGTTTAAAATCTAATCTAATATGCAATGCTTATTCTACAGTCTACTTTATTTTAATTTTCCTAATATTTTTTTTACACTTTGCAGAGATATGACAGCAGCTTACCCTTTTACTTAATATCAGTTTGGGAGAGGGAAGAAGGGCTAATATGGTGTGAAAAGAAATGTGTATGGGTGTCACCTGCCGAGCACTAGTAGAAGTGACATGCTTAATGCCACTCAGCTTTATTTGTTATTGGTGTGCCAAGGGGTCCCTTTTGTACACACTGAACCTTACAGTGTCAAAGTATTTATCTAAGCGGCTAGGATGGCAGAGAATTACAGAGTGGTATGTACTGGTGTTAAAAGTGGACAGACTCTATGTCTACGCCTAGCTAGTAGTGATTTTGAAAGTTTCTCCTTTTTTCACTGGAATAAAATTTACTTAAAAATAAAAGTCTTGACAGTAACTGAAATACGTGTTTCCTATCAAATGACTCTGTAACACAAGATGAGTTGCTAAATGAAAAACCACCGTGAAATAATGACATGTTAATATTCCTAATGCTAAATGATGAACTTAAAGCAAAAAGTAGAGTTGCTTACACAGCTCTCCTGCCTTCTCTGTATCTTTCCTTGTAAAGCATTTGACTTAGACTGTTCCCAGGCCTGTCCTGCCTGCCTTCCTCCTATAAGTTTTGAAGTAAAAGAATAACACTACCTCAGACAGGGCTGCAGAGTCCAGAAGGTTAATCTGGCAGAGACTGTCCTCAGGGACACATCTTCCAGTTTTTAAAGCTATTTCCAGATTAAATGACCATCTCAAGCTGCCTCTTTTCTGAACATTACTGAAGGCTTTCAGCTACCCTAATTAGCATCATTAAATCTGCAGCAGGTTGTCTGACATCTGAGTTGCCTTGTGTACTTTTGTATCGGAAAACTGTGTTACAAATTGAATCCCAAAGAAATCACTTTTGGGGTTTTTTTTTGTAATAAGAGCAGCCTTTTGCCTCTGGATGTTGCCTGCTACACTGCAAACCCTCTAGCTCCTCTCTAGCATATTTTCTCTGAAAATCAGCTTTTGGCCTTCTGGATCAGAAGCTGATTGAGTGTAAATCAGTGGCAGTGGCTGGAGCTGAGCCAGCAGTATTAGGCAGGACCCCTCATGGAGGCAGAGGCATTCACCCATGACACGAGCTCAGAGCTCAGTCAGCAACACACCAAGGAACAGCTTCTCCCTCTTTGTGTTTTTTTCCCTGTCTGCTTGCTTTTATTGGAGCATCTTACTGTGTATTTACATATCTAGATGTATTTGTACCTTAAGAACATGAATGAGCTAAAAGAGGAACAAAACTCCCAGATATTTATATAAAACACAAGTTTGAGTATACTCGAAGGAGTATGATAGAAAAACGTCCAAATGGGTATTTGTTGCAGTCCGGTTGTGGCCTGCACCCCCCCTGAAGACAGCCTTGGACTGTAGAAAGAATCCGGAACAATATTTTTGGTAGATATTCATGGATGTTTTATTTCTCTGACCGCATGGCAGCCAGGAGAGACACAGACCAGCCCCATGGCAGCCAGGTCAGGCACAAACTCTCCGCCCTGAAGACCCAGGGATCATGGGACAACCACAGTTTTTGGGGCGGGGAAAACACCTACAACCAATAACGAACAGGATAACATCAGGGAGCCTGGAGACCCCGCAGACCATGCTTCAACTCAGGGCCCATCCCTGGCGGGGGGATCTCCACAGGTATTCATGTGTATTAGTGAGATGTGCATACACACATCTGTGCACAGGATTCCCAAATTGGTAAATGATATCTCTGCACCATTTCATGTGTCTCAATATGCTAAAACATGATATAGGAAGTAAATATGCAGCATAAAACTTCATATAGATATTAAAGAATTCTGTTAAAATAGAAGAAAAGGCTTAGCTTTCTGTTAGTGGTGAGCTGAGGGGAGCAGCAGGGCTGAGGAGCAGATGCTACTGGGGCAGGGACTGACAGCCCTGAGGTTTTCTGAAATGGGCTCCAGGCAGGGTGAGGGGAGTCTGGTTGGGGCCGGTTACACTTCTTGGCACCTTCAGAGCCTGAGCTTATGTAGCTTTGAGCAAATATCCAAGCAAAATGCAATAGGAGAGACTCTTAGCTGTGGTTTTAATGATACTAGTAAATACTTAGCTTTTAAATGACTCTTAGAAAGGCATGTTGAGAGTGGGCTTTTCAGGTGACCATCCTAAACATCTTGCACACATGCATGCATGAAAGAAGACAATTTTAATTATATTTTTGTGGTAGTCCTGCTGTCAGAGTAATCATAAACTCTGATGTTTCTCATCAGCTGTGATCTGTTAGAAATGAAACATCTCAGTGCGGCAGCAAAAAGATTTCATGAGTGCACTTGTCAGATCCTGGAAGTGAGAAAGCTGGTGCAGGGGATTATAAAAGTGTTCTCATTACACAAGCATTCAGTTCTTGCAATTAAATGCATTTCACAGTGAAGGGAAACACATCATCTGGCTCCACTGCTTGTGACTAGGTGGGTGAATTAAAGCACCAGGGGGTTTCCATACTTAGACAGAGGTAGTGTCTTTAAGTAAGCCTACAATTACTGGTACACCAACTGTCATGGGACCTCAGATATGGAAAAATCATTTTGCTCAGATCCTGAAATTCCAAGACTACCTGTATCCTGTATACCCTACACAGCTCTTCACCTCTTGTTCCAAAATTATTGAAATGCAGCTTTCCCCCCCACATTTCTTTAAAAAAGCCTTCAAAGTTAAGAATTTTGTGTTATATTTTGAGTCCCTAAAGTGCTAACAATTGGGCTGTCACTGCATTGAAACAGGCAGAAGACAGACAAGAGGTGTGTCCTTTCTTCTGCCTCCTTGTGTGGAGTAAAGAACCAAGGCCACGAAGATCAGACAGTGCAGAGGTGAACTTCAGCCACCACACTCCCACCCCAGTGGGATCCCAGCCTGCAGCCCTGTGGCTGATGGTGGGCCACACAACAGCAGAGGAAAGACTGTAAAATGGTTGCAAAATCCTTCCCATGTACATGTATTTGGGCTTTCTTGCCCCTGCAAGAAAGTGCATGAGTAACAAGGGAAAAAAATGAAAGTATTAACCCAAATTTTTCGTTCTGTCTCCTGTTTGGAAGTTGCAAGAGAAAAACTGGGTAATCTGCAACCCACAAAATAGTAATTTTTAAGCTGTTTTATGAAGGAAATTGATGATTCCTTGATTAAAAAGGTCAAGAGAAAATATTTTAAATCTACAGTGTTAAAGTTTTCAAGGAAATACATGTAGCTTATTTCCAGCTACAGAGTTTTTAGCAAAGCCTGCCCCAAGTTAGTCTAAAAGCAAAGTGACAACAGCTCAGAAGTGTTTTCTTCATATTCTCCTGCTAATGACAATAGCAAGAAACTTTCAGAAACTAATTTTTTGATATTCAGATTCTACTTTGGAAGCATAAATTATGTTAAGGAAAAAATTACTCATGATAATAATATTAGTGAGATCAACAGAAGTATGTCCTAAAAAAGTTCTACTTAGCCTGAATAAAGCTTGGAAAAATAGATTCTAAATCTAGTTCTTTCCTTGCTGATAATATTTAAAACAACATTACACACACCTCCTTTTTCCTTGAGGTATACAATTTAGTCATAAATCAAGTACTGCGCCCAAGTATTTATTCTTAGTTTAATGTCATTTTCCTTATCATCCTGTTACACTGCTTTTGAAGTTAGCTTGCCCTATAAAAATTGATTTCTTAAAACATAATGAAAATATTCAAAAATCTCCTTTTTTGTGGGATATTTTTAAACATAAGGAAGCGCTTGCTTCCCTGTGTCCATGTTATTTCTTAAATTTTTGTCTACAGATTTTAATGTAAAGCATGCACTCGTATTTTTCTTGGCTCACTCTGCTAGACCCATCTGTAATACCATTTTCCAAAATGCCCACACAGTGAAATCTACTCAGCCATAAAAGATTTAATTTAAGTAAAGTTGATCTTAACATCAGATTTAAAGGTTTGGTTTAAATTTATAAACACAAGGCAATTCCAGGCACTGTAAATTAGAGATTTAAAATGGTCATTCATCTTTTAATTGAGGAAGATTATAGTGATAGCTGTCTATTTATTTATTCCATCAAACCCTAGATCTGAATTTTCTTCCTTACTCTCAGACAGTCACTGTGTTGTCAAAGACACTTTAATGTGAATTAATAACTTTTGTGATCTTTTTTTTTTTTAGAAAGAAACAGTATTTGAATTCAAGAAATTCTGAAAGTCTCCTGATATACTTTAGTAACCAAATAGTGATTGAAATCTGCCACTGTCAGTGTGCTTTAAAGACAAATTTACTGACAAGATTGTAACAAATAATAAATTATAAACCCCCAAAGAAGGGCATGATCAACTTCCTTGGCAGCTCTGGCTGGAAGAGGACTTGCAGAACCAAGCTCCGACAGCCTAGTCTGTCTCTCATGCCTAGGCTTTCCTGGGAGGTTTCAGGTATAGACTGCAGAGCCTCCAAGGGAGCTACTGCAATCTCATGGGTCAACACAGACCAGTGGGGGCTCTTTTTGAAGTAAAAAGTTGCACAGAAGATGAGACTTTTTTTTTTTTACTTACACATCTAGATAGATAGATAGATAGATAGATAGATAGATTTATAGATAGAGTGTGATTCCTCAAGGCTCCTGGATAACGTGTATATTGACTCATTTTATAAGCTTGCTGAAATATTCACATCCTGCACACACACTGAAAATTAAATCTCATAACGTATGCATGCTATACACTTCATACATCAAAACACAAACACAGACAGTTTGGCAGAAAGAAAAGTAGTGTTAATGAAGCAGTTAGATCTATAATAAAGAATTTCTCTGAAATGTTATTGTCATACCAGGCTTTATTCTGGAAGAATGTTGCGTGCTTTGAAATCACAGGTCTGGTGAATCTGTAATGGCAAGGCTGACAGACACATTAGCACTCCCTGTGCAGAAACCATGGTGATGGTCACCTTATACATATAAGTAAATAAGCTATATTGCAGTAGCAATATCTAGACTTCCAAAATATACGGGTAGCATGGGATGATTGGTTAATCAAGATTTTGGAAAAGTAAGGATTTTTTAATAGGTATGTGTTTATGAGGAATCAGAATCTCTGAAGCTTTAAAAATTTTAAAACTTTGAGGGGTGGAGAACTAAATGGAGAAAAATAATGGTGTTACGCTTATAATAATTAAAAATAAGGAGAAGAACAAATGAGCAATTCTATGTCAATCAGCTTCCTTTTGCTGAGGAACATAATACTCAGGTGCTTACACTAAACAAATTTAACCTTTATAAAAGCATATTATGGGCCAATTCTAGAAATGGCCGCAGTTTTACTACAAGTTCATTAAAATAAAAAAGTTAATGAGTTCGCAGCAGTTTCTTTAGCTTTTTCTTAGAATAAGGAGTGAAATTTGAGTTACAAGCCAGAAAATAATTCTGGCACATAGAAGTCTATAATGGTTCCTAATTTTTTATATCCATTTGGTTTGATTTTCTAGCATTGAATCTTTTTCATCTGTGACCTTAGCAAAGCCGGTGTTCTCTCTCAGGCACTCAGAACACAGTATGGCAACCTGAAACCCGGGTGCATTTGCTGAACTCTGAATGAGTAACACGTCACACCATGATTTCAAGACAGTGGAGGAGACGTAGAGTGGATTAAATCCCCAGGAACGGTTTCCCACAACAGTTTTGCCTGTGTCTTTCTGTGCAGGCCAGGCAGGGGAGTGTTGGGAGGACGGCCGAGCTCCCGGCTCCAGCCGCTCCCCCCGGCGCTGCCTCCCTCGCGGCCCGGGGTGGAGGAGGGCTCGCTCACAGCGCCAGTGTGCCCGGCCGCATTC
This sequence comes from Platysteira castanea, assembly GCA_013397175.1. Classification (NCBI taxonomy): domain Eukaryota; kingdom Metazoa; phylum Chordata; class Aves; order Passeriformes; genus Platysteira; species Platysteira castanea. The sequence goes on along the minus strand of VYXC01010441.1, from coordinate 54,589 downwards.
TCAGCCTCCGCGCAATGCTCCATGACAACAAGGTGAGACGGCAGAGGTTACCCGAACAGCTGCTTCCTAAGCCAGAAATTCCAGGCATTGAAAACCATCTGTCTATACATTCACGAATGTATATAAGGGCAATCTATCAGGCTGCGGCACTGCAGCTGCCACTCCATCAGGCCTGCTTCCTTTCTCCAGGCTGAACAATAAGAGCTAGTTCTTCACTTTGTGTCACACAGAATGGCTGATTTGATTAAGTCCCCAACTCTCATTATGCTAGGTAGGGGTGTAGAATTTCAATGATAATCCATAATGCATGACCAGTTTGTCGCCATGGTAACATAAATTCAAGGTTACTAGCTCAGACGCATAATTGGGTGTGCATTGAGTGCTGAAGAAGGGCTGTTAAAATTCTTGTCATAGAAGAGTAGCATCCATCATACTGTCTGAAATTGCAAAGTACTCATAATCAGAAAGAAAAATCCTTGGAGAAAAATGTTAATAAAATAACGATTACATCTAATATAATTGTTTGAATTTAAAAAACCAAAGTGGTTAAAGTATTTTAGTTAATAAGAATGGAAAAGGCAACTCATTAACTGCAGAAGACTTTGTTTGAATGTTCCCCACCCCCCAATATTTGCATTGTAAGATGGACCCAAAGCAGTTCAGCTCTGAAACTGACTGATTAGCTCGGAATCCAATCTATATGATACAGTAAAAGATGACGCTTCGCGCGCGGACAGCACAGCCTTATAGGCATTATTTGTCCAGTTTGATCTTTTGTGGGTAAACATATCTTCAAAATTAGCTGTACTAAGGATGAGAGGACTATTGCATGCTGATTTTTTAAATTTTTTAGGTGTTGCCCTGAATTATTGCACTATACAGCAGCCATTTTAACAATCCAAGATGAAATAGGTAAGGTCAAATCTAACAGATGGAAACAAGACATTTAAACTCAGACTGAGAAAAGCTCTAGCATGTATATAATAGGTAGTGATCTTATTCCAGCAGATGGATGGAATAGATGACCTAGAAAGGCTTCTCATTTTGTGTTTTTTCTCTCTGACTCACTTCTATGCATTTGTGACTGCAACATACCTGAAACCTGGCATTCAGTATACTAATGTGGTGTGGGGAAGGGATTGGGTTTTCTTTTTAAAAATATTCTGGTGTACATCTCTCCTGTATTCCTATATTATTAGCAAGATTGATGTGATGTTTGCATTACTTATTCCCCAACAAGTCTTATTTTGATGACCATCTTTGATAGCAAGGAAGAATAGGCAAATCAGATTTTACATGAGCACTTCCAATATGTCAGGGGCTTAAACCTAGCATGTCACTACAGGAAGAAAGATCATTACTAAATGAATATTTTCCTCAGCTCCAACTCCATTTTCCTTGATATTGTCTGACTTGTACATATGTGTTTTATAGCTTTGGCAAATTCTAGATGAGATGATTCAGCATATAGTTTTATTTATTAGGATTTCTAGTAGAATCTGACGTTATTTCAATGTATGTTTCTGTAACAATTTTAGAAGAGTTTCTTCAAAGGAATAAAACTTCAGTTTATACCTTTTGAGTCAAATCTGCCCCCCCTTGTTTATGGGACTGAGCTTTTATCTAAATCTGTTGGAGATGCTTTTGATTTTTTGGGTGAACTGCTTAAAAATAACAATAGAAGATTCCCATTACATGGATGTGGAAAGGCTCAGTAAGGAAAAGGTTATTCCACCATGAATTTTCTGCAAAGATTAAACTAATCTATTTGGGCTTTCCAGATTTCAGATTGCACTGTTTTCTAATATACTCTGCATTTACATTTTGAAAACAGAAATTGTAGGCAACTTAACGTAAACATAATTCAAACTGTTAAACTACAAGTGAATTTTAAAAGAATTTTGTGAAGTATGTTTTGTACTGGTTATTTTTTATACTTTTCATGTTTATTTCTGAGAAGATTATATTTTGAGAACTGACAGTTTCATTGACAAAATTGCATTATTTTTATAAGGTTAGCAAATATGGGTGCTAACCTGTAATTTTTAAAAATTAATTTTTGCAGTGAACCATGCAGCTCCTTTTCTGAACAAGTGAGTCCAAGCCATGCTCTCTTGTCACCATTTTAAAATTATTCAGATCTGCAACTAATTTCCATTACAGAAAATTGTGCTGGATCATAAGTCTGTATGCACCTTGTAGGCAGTAGGATTTTTCACATGAATGAGAAATGGCAAGATCAGATGCCACAGTAATGGAGGCTGTGGTTGTAGCATACTGAATTTATTTTTCTCTGTGTGTAAGACCTGGTTTTGTACATAAAAACGCATATTACTGTTCAATATCAAGATAGGACTGTGTATTCAATGTTGTGTTTTATTTCAACACAGCCTGGCTTAATATGAAGCTTGCAAATATCGCATCTGGAGGTGTATTCGCTTCTTGATGTGCACATGTAATTCCAATTAACATTAAGAATGTTAATGAGAATATGCCCCTCTAGGGGCTGGAGAGGGGGAGGTGAGGGAGCAGGTTTGTAGTTCTGATTTAAATAACAAGTGACTTTTGCGGAGAATACCAGCATGTGGTCTCATGCACTTATATTGTAGAAATGCAGTGGCTCTGAATGAGAGTGCAGGATTTAAACACTGATGCTCAGTGATGCTTAGCCAAGTGAACCCGTTGTTGGGGGCAAATATTAAATCCCAATGTGCCTTCTCCAGGAAGGAATATTTGTAAAAATGCTTACTTCTGTATTTGTCCACAGGCATAAAAGACTCCACTGTGAGAGACTGGGCTGTGGTTTTGTGATTTTATTTTTTTTTAAAGACTAGCTTAGTTTGAAGAAAGGAACCATTTAATTAATTCTTGTTTCTCAAGTATGCAGAACATATAGAAGAGCTTTTAAAGCCTTAAGCAGCAATGTGCTCCTATGCTTTGATTAATTTACATGTTGTCCTCTTAGTGTTACAAGGAGGAAGTCCATTTAATATTATATTTCAAAATAACAACAATATCTATCTTAAAATGGCGATTAAATCGTTATCTTTTCTTTGAAAGTGTCACTGGTGATATTTTCAGGAATCCTGTGTAAGCAAAGAGTAAGAATAACTACAGCACTTCCATTTCTGAAAGTGGATGATAACAGATTATAAAGTGGTTTTAAGGCAAGAAGGTATGCAATGTATATCTTACAATTGCAAGAAATGTGCTTAATAAATTAAGTGGAATTATCATTTCATTTCAATAGACAAAAACAGAGACAGTGCTTATATGTAGAATATCTTTTCCTGTGTTTTTTTCCCTAGAGGACAGAATCATAGTACAATAAACAAGGATAACATGCAAAATGGCTAAGAAGAAAAAATAGAAATAAGAAAGACAAAATTTTTACTGTCCTAAGAAATTATTTCTCTTTTCATTTCTTTTCCCTGATAATAATTGTTGCAAGGCATAAAAATGACCAAGAAATAAAAAGATATATTACTGTTTAACATGCCATCTAACTCTTTTGTTATCAGTGACAGAAAAAAATACCCCAAACAAAATAATTTATCTGTTTTGTCAATTCTTGCTGCATAAACTTTCCACATGCCTTTTCAATTTACACATAGAGAAGTGCTGTTCATTTCATTGATCTGACACGTCACATTTCATTGTGTTGATTTCAATGCAAGTGCTATTGCAGGATGGGCAACGTGCAGCCAGCAGGATACATTAAAAATGTAAAGTGAAAATGTGTGTTTTGTAGATGTCTTTTACTGTGACATTTTTTAGGTCAAGCAGTTGAAAAGCTGTTATTTGAATATTTGTCTTGTACATTTTAATTTTTGAGTTTGGCATGTGTAAAATATATATTTTGAGAGTACACAGTGGCATATTTGAAACGATAAAATACCATGTATCCCCATTTTTTAACGTGTTCAGGGCCTGATCATATCGTCTTGGTTAGATGGGTAACACAAGACTTTTAATAAGTCTATTACAGATAATAAGAATTGTCCTTATGTTTAAGAAGTAATCATCTAATGCTTAGATTTGTCCTTCTCTCACATTGTTTAGTGAAATTTTGGGGGTTTTATGAAAAAATTATTTTGCTCAGACTGGTGTCAATGCTCTTTCACTCCCATCTCTCAGTGTGAAAAGACTATACATAAACAAGAAGAGGTGGGAATTGTAAGAAGGCATGATTGGAAAACCAGAACTATTACTAGCAGATGTAGGTGAGTGAATATGTGTAGGAAAAACAAGGCCAGAACAATTTTTTAATCAGAGGCTTTCGTCCCTCAATAGTCAATTTCATCAGGTCTCAAAAAGAGGACAGTGTTCAGCTGCAACACCTCCATGTACTTATTTCATTCTTCATTTTGAAGAAAAAAATCAGTCATTAAATCAGAATAAAGACATCAAAAGCAAATTAAACAGATTAAAAGGGTTATGACACATGGATGACATGGTGGCCAAAACACCATGTTTAAGAGCTGACTAAATGTTTGTCCTCCCCTCACTGAGAGGGCACACACTTGAGCAGCAAGAACCAGGGAACAGGCTGCTCCCAGTTCTCATGGTGCAAATCCAAGAAAATTTCATTAGACTCTATAGAGTAATTACAGAAAAGATCAGAATTTGTCTGTCTGGTTCTATCAGTCACATTAACTTGATTTTGTTAGATATAAAGACTACTAATGCCATATCTTCCAGAAAAACAGAAATAGAAACATTCTCAGAAAAGCACCACTTGTGAAAAGAAGAGTTTAAAATATCAAGACAAATGACAAGTTTTCTGTTAAACTTTGAGCAGTTCTTCCAGTGCCAATTTCTGATAATACACACATAAATTAGTCTTTCACCACATTGCAAAGGGTAAAAAAAATTAATAAAATATTAAGAAAGTAAATATGGAAACATACGAAATAGTACACTAGAATTCCCTTTAATTCAAAAACAAAACCTTGAAGACAACAGATTTTTTATTAATCAGTTGCAGTCTGAATTCGCAAAAAAAAAACCCAAAAGGAAAATGTTGTGGCACATTTACAAATTATGTAGCCTCTTGGACTGCATATAAGAAAACAGACCTATAGATGTGATGGTGCTTTTGCTGTTGGCTTAGCTCAGACCTGACTGTTGGGATATTGCTTTTCCGGAACTATGTCGATGTTTCACAATGCTCTCTAATGAAGAAGAAACTGCTGAATGAGAGAAGTGCTTGACAAGGATGAAATTCTCTGACCTGTGGTCTGCAGAAGGTCATGTTGGCTGGTCATAATCTATCAAACCAGTAAATGTAATACACATTCTTTAGGTGTTTCAAGGATCAGTAGCAATGTGATTTCCAAAAATTTACAGTGGTACCTTGTGTGCTGAGAAATGATCACAACTCCTCATAATATTGAACTTGTCTTGAGGTGACTGAAATGGGTCAGTAAGTTAAATACTATATCCACAGAAGTTCTGTGGAAAAAAAAAATAGAATAATTGTTTCTGCTCTTGAAGGCAGCACAGTAACCTATCTTTGCTCTTTGGATGGTCAGGAAGAGAGGAAAGTATCTTCTTGTTTTGGTTAAACCTTCTCAAAATGTGTTCTAAGGTTAAAATCAGTGAGGTATTCACCAGGAGTGCTAATGGCATTGAAGTAGTTCTGTGTTTGATCCCCTCTAAGGTCCTTTGCTGCTGCTAGTAGTGGCATTCAGACAAAGAAAGCTGAGCCTAAAATAGATTTCCTATCAAAACTGCTTCCCTATCAGTTCAACTGCTTCAGTTAAGAATGTGATTTATTTTTAAACATTATGCACAGGCCATTTGAACCTTTGGTGTAGGTAGAATCATACCATTTTATGCATGTTAATACCAGTGTAGCTTGTTAGTTTCCCTTTCTGCACTGGAATCAACTACCCTGATATAATCACTTTATATCAGTATAGCTGGGCTTGAAAAGGGGAAGATGGGATGTGACTTGCAGCTTTACTGCTTTAAATGAACCTGAATATTTAAAGCAATACAAAATCTATGTTTAGACAGGGCTTCAGGCCTTGGAGAATTATAAATATGAGTCATTGACTGTCTTTTGCACAAATTGTTCCAAGAACAAGCCCCAGTCCTTGCCCAAACCCCTAATTAATGAAAACCAGCTAACCCTGATTATCATGTAGGGCACAGTAAGTGTGTTGAAGGGATTCTACTCAGATTTTAGCTGATGCGATTGAGCACCTATAACCTTGTTTTCCCCTTGCCGAGCTCAAGCAAAGGTGTTTCATCATAATGGGAATTATTCCCAAGTCAATTTTCACAGGTTTTTGCTCTGTCTCCTTTCAATCCATATGATCACAGTTAGCTTTAACAATGAGGAAGAAAAGAGACTTTGGTTTACTGTAAGTACATTTTTTATCTTCTGATTCAGAAGTGACTGAAAAAGTTTTATCCTGCCTTTACAAAAATCAAGTGCTGTTCTACAGAGAACAGGCAGGAATATGTTAGACCAGTGAGATAGATGATTTAAAAGTTTTGCACATAATAGAATGCAATTAAAATGAACTAAAAATAATAGCAACACAGCATTTAAATAATACATATCCAAAAGCACTTCACAAGTAGGTCAGTATCTTAATAAGCATTTGATTGCTTCTTATTTTAGCGGGAATGGTTTGAGAATGAAAAATAGTTTAGCCCAGTCTCCCTCTCTTTGTGGCAGTTCCACAAAAGCGAGTTTGTACAGAGCATCCTGCTGCTGAACACCCAGGCAGGAAAAGCCTGGCCAATGCTGAATTACATCTCCAGGTGCACAGAAATATCAGTGTTTTTTTCAGTTTGGTTCATGTTGGGTTTCAGGGCATTTTTTAATAACGTAAACATTGGAAACCAGAATAAAATGCAGATTGGTTACCAGCATGCAGCTTATTTTTATCATTAAGTCATTTCAAGATCTGGATGCAGCATTCATGTGTCCTTGAAGCTGCGAGATGTGGGGATGGGAGGGGTGGGTATGTGCACTCTGCAGGACTGAAGCATTAATCTAAGAAATCATATAGGGAAGAGAAAGCCAGTTTTTCATACCACCATCAGTATTCCTATCCTACCAAGAGCTTTCATTAGATGATATTTAACTCAGATAATTACCTTTCTAGCTGACATTATCCATAGGAAATCACAATTTCACTACGCCAAAAAGAAGCTAAATGGCCAACTCTATTGCACTCCATACCTTCCAACTGATTTTTCAACTGATAATTCAAGGCAAAATATTTTCCCCAGTCTCTATTCAAGTGTGTATTTCTGTGTGGATGAAATCATTCCTTTGTTTCCATTTGAATCTCCTGGAAATGGATAAAAGCTTGTCAAACAAGCTGTTTAACAGCAAATCTTTTGCTTTTATACATTCCCTGGGTCTCAAATGGATTAAATTCACAGAACCCATCTTCACCTTGGAGTTACACACTATGAAGTATTTGTTTCACTCATTTCCCTCTGAAAAAAAAAATTCCCAAGCTGGGACCAACTCTTCCCACTCTACTAAAGGACCAGAACACTTTTGGGGGTGCAGGGGTTCCACTCTGACATGCAGATACTGCAATGTATGGCAATGTGGGTATCACAGTCATTCTCCTCCGCCAACCTCTTCCTCAGAATTTGGGCTTCATAACCTCCATTGTGTCCGTATCCCTGGCTTTTTTTTCCAGTTCAGTCCTGTCCAGCACTTCAGCTCCAAGATTCTCAAGCACAGACTATAATTCCTAGGTGTTCTCAGAATATAAATGAAAACAAGCTTTGTCTTCAGGAAGACTGGCACTAGCACGGAGTGTAGCTGCTCTGTCCCTTGTAAGTTCTTTGGGGCAGGAATCAGAACTATTGCATTGCAGTTACCTAATGTGGAACTCTTGTCCATTGCAGAACCTCAAAATTCTATTAAAAAGTAAGAGCATATGAATGACATTGTTTGTGCTTGTGTGTTCCTGTGACTAAGCTTAGAGCTTTTAGCCGCTGGATTTCCAAGTATCATTTCTTTCCTGCTCTAACATTTGTTATCCCATGTTGCCCTGGTTTTTGCTAAAGCCTTCTGTTTTAACCTTGGAGTCAGAAATTCTTTCTCACAGTTTCATGTAAATAATAGCCAATGTTTACTTAATGGTATTTTCTGGTTTTCATTCCTTTTGTGATAAGAGAACTTTGATGAGCATTTTTCTTCTCCAGTGGGATTGAGAAGGAAGTGACATGCTCTCCAATCCCTTGTGGAGTCGGAAATTGTATAAGAATGTGACATATGTCAATAAAGGGTCATTCCCCTCCTTTCTGCTGAACCTGGCAGGTGTGAGAGCATCTTTATTGTGTTTTCCCAGACACAATCCCAGAAATATCACCCCATAACCTCCACAGCTATAATCAGGCTGATCCCATGTATGGACCAGATTAAGTGTTTTCTCTTCTTTCCTGGTTGTCACTTTGCTGCTTGGCTCTAGGTCATGTTTTAGTTCCACCAGCAAATATTAGACTTTTCTTCAGGTTTGACCAGAAGGTCTCCAAGGGAACTGCTGGTTTGATATGTAACGAACATATGTGGGTTACTTTGGTGTACATTTGATGTGCTTATTACTAAAGCAGTGTTCACTCTTAACAGGAACTGGAATAATCCAGGGTAAGAACCTGAGGTTCCTCTGTTTGTCCTTTTCCCTTTACATCATCCATTGCCTATCTCAATTTTAAAAGCATGAGGTTCAAAAAACTAAGTACAGTATAAAGCAGAAAATCTGACTTTTATCTGCTTTTAGCCATAAAAAAATGCACAAGGAATTTTTGAAACTATAAAAACCATGAAGATGTGTCCCAAGAAACCTAAAATGGGATAAGCACGTATATTCAGTGAAAGAAGAGTATACTAGGTACTGAGCAGATTAAAACCTGTATACTGTTGACTTTCAATTCAATGTCTTGATGTGAGAAGAATGTTGAACCAGTTGACATTTAGAAGCTACTTCCAGTTCAGATTTTCTATGATTCTATAATTGGGCTAAAAATCATGAAGAGGCAGGGTTTATTTTGGTATGAAATTCCAAGACAAATAAAAATTATTGTTTTAATCTTCAGAGGTGGGTTTTACCTCATTGAACTTAACATGCCCAAGCTGGTGTTCTTTAGGTTATTAGAGAGGGAGAAACATCTTCAGAACTACTTTTTGGCCCCTCGGATACCTAAAATGACCTGAACACACACATGTTCCTGAACAGGCACCTGTTTCCCTCCAGTAGCAATACAAGAACTGCATGCAACCAACTTTCTGATGCTTCAACTGAGAAAAATCAATTTCACCTTATTAGAATTACCTATTTTGCATAAACATACACCCCTCAATGAGTTATATTTTCCTGGTGATAAATTCTTACATTCAAGCTGACTGCATCTTCATCCAAAATTTGAAAGGAACAAATCAGACATTTGAATTGAGTTGTAGTGGAGACATTCTACCAAGACATAAGGCCAGGTAAAATTAAAGACCATATTCTTCTGTGTTAACTTTCTTTGCTGACAAAACTGGAAGGGAGGAAAAAAAAAAAAAAAGAGGTAAAAAACCTTGTGAGTAACAAGCCCCAAAGCCTCTTTATGAAAATGGAAATGTTATTTGATATTACAAGTCAATAACGCTGCATTGTTGACAGATCTTTCTGTGCCAAGCACCCACTTGCATTTATTATGTTTAACAAATGCTGAGCAAACCATGCAAGATCATATTGGGACTTAGAGCATAAGGTTACCATTAATAGCAAGGAATTAACAATGTGATAAGACATTACAAAACTGCTGAAATCAACTTGTGACCTGAGTACACTCTGGGTTCAATTAGAACATTAAATTCTTTGTGCACTTAATAGCCACATGCTATTAATAACAACAAGAAATCATGTCTGAAGAAACTGTTTGATAAAGAGGTTTATTTGGCAGTAGCATGTAGGGAAATTATCACTGAAGTCTTCTACATACACTTGCAGGGCACAGGATAGCTCTGAGTCAGGAAATAGCTCTCTATTCTATATTTGTAATATTAAATATTACAAAGTCTGACCCAGCAACTACTTTCTCACTCCAGTAATTGTCACATCAAAAATGCACTAAGTGTCTTTAGTTTTAGTATTTTAAACAACTGTCATTGAATTTTTTTCTCTTCTTAAGCACAGAACCACAGAATCACTAAGGCTGGAAACGACCTTCTAGATCATCAAGTCCAACCTTTGGCCTAATACCAGCTTGCCGACTAAACCAGTGCTAAGCAGTGCACTCACTGAATCATAGAGCAGTGCAGGCTGGAAGGGACCCATGCAGGATTGTCCAGTCGGGTCTGTTGGGGCAGGTGGCTTAGGACCATGTCCAGTCTCATTTCGAGTGATTCCAAGAATGGAAACACCACATCCCTGGGCAACTTGGTTTTGTGTTCAGAAGGATTACAATCAAATAAAAAGATAAAATGCTAATCTCTGCTTCAAATAGAAATTCATACATCACAACTAGAATTTCAGTTTGATTCTTGAAGTGTAAAAGACAGCTAACATGTCCTCCCTGAAGCTGAAACTTACTTTACAACCCATTTATTCAGGGTAATCACTCAATGGATTTGCAGAAACGATATGTTGACTTCCCCCTTTTTTAATTTAGTCATTTCTGTTAGCTGCCAAAATTAGTTTAATAAGGCACAGCTCTGAGATCTTACATACTAATCAGAAATAGCAGGTGCTTTCTCTCAAAAAGCTGTCAAGAGCCCAGTTTCTGGGCCCCCCATGGTCTGGGAAAGTGACTGTGTAACTTTGACCCTCAGAGGAGACACGTGTTGTTTGGGAAATATCTAAGTGTTGCCTGGGAAACTGGACAGCACCAGCAGAAGAGAGTGAGGAAGCCCTAACCACATCTCAGGAGTTGCATCAGGCCCTGATGGGCACCTGGAAGGTCAAGGGGACCTTGAACCAGCAGATCCCTACCTGTACATCATGGAGCAGCATCAAACACCTCCCTCCAGCCCACCCTACAAGGCAGAAGGCTGTGCCTCTCCTCCAAGGCCGCCATGAACTCTGGGGAACTCCAAGATTCTTGTCAATTGGAAAAAAACAGGGATTCACAAGGCTTGTGGATTATTATCTCATCTTTTTTTTTGTTGGAGGTTTTTCCCAGCTGAAACTATTTAAATGAATTCATGCCAAATGACAATTGAGATAAGTAATTTCCAGCTGAAGTTTCAAATAATTTGCTGTTTCCTAAAAAAAGCCGACAAAAACCCCAAACCAAAACAAAAATAATCAAACAAACAAAACCAAACAAGCAAAACCCCCCAAAGAACAAAGAAACCAACCCAAGATTCACCAATAAAAGTCTGGCTCTAGTTAAAGTTCATAGCAACAAGTAGAGATCACTGACATCATTTTAATCTTTCCTATTTTCTTCCAAACACTTTAGATAAACTCTCTAAATTTTGAAAATATAAAAATAGGTCATTCAGAATGCTGAAACATGCAACTAATTTAAAATTGTCTGCATTAACAACAACGTTTGGTCTCCACATAATATTCATATCATCTAAAAACTTGTTATTTTGGTTTTTCAGATTTTTTCAATTTTGTCAGAATCTACAGACCTATCTGTGAAATATGTAATTTAATAATATTCAGCAATGATAAACTAGACCTGTAATTTAAGGACTAGCATGTGAATGTTAAACTGGCAAGTTGCTGAGTTGATTATCTTTGAATTACGTCCATATAATGAGGAAAGTGAATTTAGCTCACAAAACACTTACAGGCCTTTATATATATATTTTTAAGGTGAACTTCTTTCTTCCTGAAGTGAGTCCTTTAAAAATAGAAGTAGTGGATGACTTAAGAGACAAAAAATTAGTAATAGGTAAAAGAGTGTGAAAGAAATAAAGAATTTTCAAGGCCAGTAGTGCTGGATATTTAAAAATTACATGAGGCATCGAGGTAATACACATAGTATTCTTCATTCCCTGATCATTTTTTAAAGGTGTTTGATGTACAAATACCAGTTATACAAGCTGACTTCCATGGAATTTGCCTCCAATAATAGTCTTGTCTCATGAAAAATTGTGTCTGGGAGGGAAAACATAAAGGTTGGGATTGCACAAGTTCCTCTTCACAGCACTAAACCAGGGAGCTGATGACTTGCTTAAGCTCTTCACCTGCCTCACCCAAGAGAGCACCAGTTACTGTCCAAATTTTCTTCCTGTCCTCAACTACCAAAGCAAGAAAAGGAGTCCGTTTTAGCCCCACAAACTCAATGGCAGACTTCCCATTGGTATCAGTGAAACCAAATTTTTCACTGAAATCTACTCATTACAGACAAGTGTTCCATTTGTGTATATGAAAGTGTTTCATAGTGGTGACTATATTTCACAGTGCTTTTGAGATGCAGGTAAATATTATTTAGGATTTTCAGAGCTTGTTAAAACTGTCCTGAGTCATGAGTCCACAGCAGAACCAGCAACAGATTTCCAAACAGCTGAATTCCATATTCCCTTATTAAAAGGAAATATGAACTATTACATGTCAGCAATATTGCCTTAGATTTATTAAGCCTAGCTGCTGAATCTCCTTTTTTTTCTTTTTATTTTTTAACACGGATATTTTTCTAGCCAGCTTCACAGAACTTTTCCCTACCAGGTACCACACTGAGGTGGCTGGAATTGATGAGATTAACAGTCATCTCTACTTTAGGCTCCTCCTAAGAAGCCCCAGTAATTTTTGAGACAAAATACAAGTGTACATCACCACCAGAATTTAAAGACATACGTGAATATACTTAGAAATTTGACCTATTTGGAAAGACAGCTTCCCTGAGTATGATGGAGTGGGTGTACCTCTGTGTTAGAGTGAGAATCACAGCAAAGGTATGAGAAGGAAAGGACCAGGACAGGCTATGACTGAAACAGAGAAGGGGTGAGAGAGTTTCTTCATCAGATGGCAGAAGACTTCAGTGCAGACTCCTGCGCTGCACTGAAGCCTCACATCCTACTGGGGAGACAGGATTCTGCCCTCCTTGTGAGAAAATACTAGGACAGCAAAAAGGGACCTGGGATTTTGGCTAGCAGCACAGTATGACCCTGAGAGATTTAAAGCATCTAACTATTCTCAGAATCCAGACTGATGTTCCTCCCTCACAAAATAAATTTCAAAAACACATTTAACATCAGCCTTTACAGTAGAAGTGTTTGAAACATTCAAATATCCTATTTTTACAGTAATGTTCCAGTGAAAACTTGCTGCAAGTCAATTAGGTTTTGTTTAGTGTTTCAAAATGCCATCACTGCTGCAATTAAAATATCTTTAAAAATATTAATTTTAACCACTATACCACCTGATAAATGCCCTAATAACAAGGGTGTTACTAAACATGAAGTAAATCCTCATAAGACTTAACTGATATTTATTTTATTTCTACAACTGAATTTCAAAAATTACATTTTTTCACATTAATTCACTGGAGTCTCAGATCCATTTCACATCAGAAATAATTGTCACAGCTTTTGCTGTAGCTGGGGAAGACAAGAGGATTCTTTGTATGTCTTTTTATTACATTGTCAATATATTAATACAAGTTATATGAACAAACCTAAAGAGACAAAGAGCTATTTGTTATGTTATTATCCAGAGGTGAAAGCACAAATCTTAGGAAAAAAAATCCAGTAGGGATGGCAGCTGAACAAAAGGTCTAAGCAAGGCAGGCTTCGACACCTGATTATATGCAAGCCCAGCAGTGCAGCCGTGCAGGGATTCCCTTCTTCTGTTTGCAGACAAGGATTGAATGAGAAGTGGTGAGATAACAAGGAAGTGTGCAAGCTTAATGATATGCCTATTTTTTCTATCAGTTGCTAATCTGTAGCTCTGGAGATGATTACTATTTCATCTCCAGAGAGATGCTATTCAGAAACATCAAAATGACATACAATTGAATGCCTTGTGTTTCTCTAAGTATACGGCCAGATTGTCAGGGCTGTCAGCCCCAGAAGGGAGAACGTCTTCCTATTTCATTCCGCTCTTTTCCCCGCCCCGAGTGATGCTTTCCAGCAAATGGCAAGAGGAGGCCGAGCCCAGCCTGCTCACCTGATGTGCCGTAGGGAGGGGACGGGAGGAGCCGAGCTCCCGGGCTGCGCTCTGGGCCAGCGGAGCGGATGGCTGCGCTCACAGGAGCAGCGAGCCCTGCGCGAAGCCAGTGGCGCTGCGTGAAGGCAGTGTTGGCTGCTCGGTGCAGGAGAACAGAAATAAAAGTGAAAACCTTGCCTTATTAAGCCTTGCCTTATTTTCTAGTTTGCTCTTGCAATAGAACACCGTGGCGGTGCTACCCACATACATCAGCTTACAGGGGTGCCGGGGCGCTTTCCACTCTCACTCACCACGAGCCAGACTGCTCCTCTTTGTGGACCCGCTGAAGTCAATTCACTCCCTGCTGTGCACAAGAGCTGCTCACTGTACAAACTACAGCATCCACTGGTAATCACACCCTTATTGGCATGGCTGCAACTTCAAGAACTAGTCTCAGTACAGCCTTCTCTCCAGCCTACTAAACATGCAACTGGGTGTCCTAGAGGAGTAGGATGCTTTTTCAGCTACCACTACACTATGACTGGTCTTAGATCTAGCTCGTTTACATCCAGTTTGCGTATGTTTCCATGAGCAGCAATTGCATGTCTGGATTTCAGAACAAACAGCCCGGTGTCTCCTCCAGTTGTCACATCAGGCACTCCATATGCAGAAGCTCAGATCTCTGACTTGGGTGCCAGTCACTGGAATTGCCAAAACTGCCAGAAAACATCTGATTTAGAGAAAAATTAGAACCATTTCATTCTGGTGTGGAGCAATTTATATAGGTGGTGCAATAGGCTCCGTAAATTTAAAATATCTTACTTCAAGAAGAAGACAGAAATTAACACAGATCTGTATATTTTGTGTGGGTTCATGGTAGAGCCACGGATCCTTCCTGCTGACAAATAAAGGTTTGTGCCAAAGACACTTTGGAAATCAATTCTGGTGTCAGTTCCTTCTCTGTGAAATGCTCATAACTCGGGAATGTTAATATTTTCTTATCTAGATGTCACTTCTTTGGGGCAGGAACTCTTCCCAGTTCTGAAGAGACACACATCCCATGTTCAAGTGACATCCCCTTCATATGTGCACTTTCATGCAAGATATTCTAAATTCATTCTGGTACCTCTTCATTGCATGACTTGGGGGACAGGGATACTGCCAGAGTTGGTCCAAAAGATTTGCCCCTACACATGAACACTTTGCACAATCACTGCACACATAGGCAGAGTGTGCTGAAAGACTTTAGTGGTGAGGATGAAACAGGCAATACCTTAATAGTATATACAGGAAATCTATTTACTCTCTGTACTAATAAAAAGATAAGTTATCAAGTGGTACAGGAATCACCGCTAATTTTCCTGGGCTGTAGACCTCATGCCGCCCTCTGAAACTATTTCCTGGGGGTGCAGAGGTCTGTGTCACTGCAGCTGGGCAAACCAAAACTCCTTTAAAGCTCAGTGTTACATTAATGCTTCTTTGGGTGCCTGTGTGGTATGAAATCAGAATGATGTGTGACTTTGGTGTGAATTGCACGTGAAGCTGGATGCTATTTGTATGTTAATAACTGTGTGGCCTTTTGCTCTCCTTATTTATTCCCTGTGCTTTGTCTCGATACGAGCAGGTAAAGTGACCCACATTTTCCTCTGACACATCACATGTGGCACTGCCCAAGCTCAGAGTGTGCAATCAATTTTTTCCCTACTGCATACAAACACAAACACACAGACAACCTTAATCACAGCGGCTGGTGCGGGAGCAGCCTCCTCCCCTCCTCCCTGACTGCCTGGCAGATGGCACAGCAGCAGCACAGCTTCACAGCTCCAGGACCAAAGGAACAGATGTTGGATTACCGCACACTTTCTAGAGCTTTAATCTTCGAAGAAATTCTGGATTTTACCTGGCTTCTCCTTTCCTCCTGTCATTCACAGAGGAGGCAGAAGCCTCTGAAAACAAGATTATGCAAGCCCTTAGCACAGCCTGAAGCCACAATGTCAGCAGGGATAACGACGGTGTGGTTAATAATGGCTGAAATTCGTGTAAGGGAGAAATCCTTCAGAATGAGGATTTTTGAAGATAATTACAGGGGTGGAAAATTGGGTTGGGAAAGATTTTAACAGCAAAAATATTTTAGTTTCTTAAAATGCTACCTTGAAAAATGTTACAGGGTGAGCTTGTCATATCTTATGTGGAAACTGAAAATGAGGACAGCTATTTGAAAGATAATTAGATAACTATAGAGAAGGAAGCATGTTAAAACCAAAGGATCATCTCATCTCCTTCTTCTTCCCTATAGGTGTCTGCACTTTTCAAGCTGATTTGTCATTAGATTAAGTGGTTGTGGACAAAGAGCATCTTTTAGCAAACCCCATATCTAGAATATGTTTTCAGTGGACAGACATGGTAGAGCAGCAGCTACAATCAAATCCACAGCTAAGACTCACTTCATTTTGTTTGTAAGTCAAAGTTTAGTTATATTGAGGCCAAACTGTCATGAGTAGTGTAATCACAGAGTTATATCGTCAATGGAATTTACATTATAAATGGACTTTATCATTAGCGAGCTTGATCTCATTTGATATGAAATAAATTCATAGTAACTTCAAGGAGTTTGAGCAAAATATTTGTGCATTTTAGCAGATGTACTCATGGTCATGACTCAACTTTGAATTAAAATGTTTAAACCCAGGACAGATTAAGTAAATATAAAAGGAAGGAAATAATTAATTTGGAAGCTGGTAATATTTTGCTCAGTGAGATCCAAATAAGACCTGGTTGCTTAAATATTTGTTATTTATTATCCAAGTCCCCCCTCAAAAAAAGAAAAAACACTCTACTTTATTTGTTTCACATTACATTTTTCTCTTTCTTAATGGAAAGGGCAATGTTAAACTTTCTCTTCAGCTACAAATTACTTCAAATGATTATTGAGTTGTAGTTTAAATGAGTTATTCAAAGTTTAATACTAAAGGTCTCATCCTAGTATTGAGAGATTGATTATTTCATGCTGAAGTGTAAAAAGTATACTACAAAAACATGCAGCTTTCAATCACATGGTCCTATAGATTATTTTTGTAGGGGCTGAACTTCACCAAATGCATCCTTTATTTTCCTGTCTTCTTACAGCTAATGATAGAGACCTGAATACCAAGAAACTTCTAAAGCAGTCAAAAAGAATATATTAAAGGTCCAGCCACACATTCTGAATTATGGTTTCACCCATCTATTAAGAGTCGCATTTAACCAGTCTCCCTAAGAAAGTATTTTTAACAGATGAGAAGCCCTGACAGTACTGTGGGCAGATGCGATGCCTGTCCCTGTTTCCCCGAATTGGAGGAGGCTGCTAACAGGAAAATTTCATTTCCTTTTCATTACGCAGCTGCCAGCTGTCTGAGCTGGCTGATACAGAGAGGATATGGGCAGACATGTCTTCATGAGTTCTGGAGAAAGTGCTAACAGGATTTATACATTATCAGCAGACCCCTGAAGTTCAAGAATACAGGAGGGACACTTACACATTTGCTAATATAGGTGTTATCATTGCTGCCAAAGACAGTCAGCAACGTCTATAGTTAGGTCTTTTGTTACTTCACTTAGTTTTCTTATTTATAAACAGAGACATAACTATTACTAGAGATAGATGAAGACTGGACAAATTTTCATGAAAAGAATCCCTCCATTTAAGATCATAAACTCCTTGAACTTGCAGGATGCTTTAATTTTGATGTGCATTTTCCCTCTTGGAAGTTCCATGTCTTGTTGGCATCTACAGTCGTGATATTCTGTGATGCAAGTTTGTGTTCATTCTGGAGAAGGCGACTGCACACTTAAAGGCTCTGCTCTCTGCAGCGTTTGGTAGTTGTTGAAGGGATAAATGGAGATAGTTTACCTTAGTTTGCTTTACTTCCCCAACAAATGTCTTCTGCAACTTGTGTGACACTCAAATCACAGGTTTCCTCATGATGTTGTCCATGGCTGCTTCCCTGTGTCAGAAGAATTTCGCTTGCATAATAGCTTTTTAGTTTCCATAATGCATTTTTCAACAAAAATCTTCCCCATTTGAAACCATGGTTCAGGTATCTTCTCTGAAAGAAAAGAAAAAAGCAGTTGATAGAAACATAGATCTGGTGGGAATAGCTTAAATCATTGATCTGGATGCTTGCAAACATAGAAGCTATGCAATAAATGTTTAATACCAAAAGCACGGTTCACTCATGGTGTCCACAAAACACTTCCCAGCACTTCAGAAAAAGAATAAAGGTTGTATAAAGCTGCAAAGTTAGAAGCAATGTTCAAACACAAACCCGCAACTTCTACCCCCTGCTTTACCCCTTTTCTAAGTATCAGTCCTACCACAACCCTGTGAAGCAAATGTTAGATAAGTAGCCTCTATTTCACCTTTCAATGACAAGGTCATTCTCAAAGTTAAATCCCTGATCTTCTTTGCATTGTTTGTCAAGGATACACAGGGAAAGGAATAATACAAAATAATCTTAGTTTGGAATTCCCTGAGAGGTCACTGGGAACGATGGACATATTATTGTCAGCCTGCCAATGCTGCTGAAATAGTGCTTTTCCTTGTGGAAGCTGAGACCTTGCAGCATCCATGGGATGGTCTCTTTCCGTAGAGGAACTAACTTATCTCCATGGGAGGAAAAAGAGCTCAGAAGGTTTTCTCTTCCAAGAACTTCCCCAGAGAAAAGGAGGGAAATATAAAGATGAGGAAAGACGAGATTTAGACAGTTGTGAGAAAAAGACAAAAATGTTATACCTCAGTTATACCTCATAGCTGCTGGAGTAAGAAGCATGCAGCCAATATAATGGAATTGTCTGTATGTGACCACCAACCCAGGACTGCAGCTGGAAGAGCAGAGGAGCAGGAGGTCATGGGATCTCTGACCACCTGCTTTCAGTGATGCGAAAATACTTTGCAGGCTGCAAAGCTGAGAGGCAAGAATATTGTGACTGTGGAAGGACAATGCAGTGACCACATAAGCCTCACACAACAGTTGGAATCATTTGGTGTGACACACAAAGTCAAGGCAATGTAGAGAAGCCCTACCAGCCTTCCAGCTACCCTTACCCTTGAGCTACACTCAGGTCCTGACCTTCGGTATATTGCAAAAGAGCACTGTTAGTATTCCTCCAAGTCTGAGCAGCTCCTCAAAATGAGCTCCTCAAAATGTAGCCTCAGAAATAATTTCCACCTTGACAAGGAATTCCAAGTGCTCAGATTTAATTGAGTCTGCAACTTCCATGCTTTTCCTGAAAACTTGACATTGTTTTCTGGGGAGGGGAGACCTCAGGAGAGCTGATTTTTTGTTTTGTTTTGTTTTGGGGGGTTTTGTTTTTATTTTTTTTATTTCCTTTGAACATGCTGAGAACTGCAATGCTTGAGACCTCAGCAATTAAGATTACCAATTTACAGTTATTTAATAGTGGATGGATTATGAGGGTGTGTGCATCAAGACAAATTACCACTCAGTAGTGTAGAGAGAGATCTGCATTAAATGTTGGATAAACATTCCTCCCATGCAGGAGGAGGAAGGCAGTGTGCGCACTGCAAATGCATGGCTTCAAAAGTGGAACTAAAATTTTTTCCTTTGCTTCATAGTACAAGCTCACCTAGGAGTTGGTGTTCAGTTTCTAAGATACTATAAACTTATACAGTTTTCGGGCTGCTCCTTTGGGACACAGTGGCTTCCAGCCACTCCAGCCACTGGAGCCATTTATTCTTGACTCGTAACTGCATTTTGCAACAATCCCCCCCTTCTGCTGATGTAAGTTATGAAATGCTTTTAATTTGTAAACCAAATAAATAAAGGCTTTCAGCTCAAAAATTAATCTTCAAAAAGAAGAGAGTTTGTGCTTTCCTGAGTGAGGTTTGCTGAAAAGCAGTTTTTTCCTGGGAACAGGGTAAGCCCTGGAAAGGTATTCAGCATCAGGCAAGGGTAACACCATGGCCTTAATGTACCATACTAGCTAATAAATGAAACAATTGAAAATATAACGAAAATTAGGTCTAATCCTTAGTAAATAAAACACCTGGCTACTTGAACTCTCCCCAGTATATTCTGACCTGCGTACTCTGTGCTTTGGTTTTAATTGCCTGGCACCCCCTACAGTAGCCTAGAAACCATGGATGCATTGAGGAGACTAGCCAGGCATCCACGGCAAAGATCAGATTAGTCCAACATCTCCCAAGAATTGTTTAAAAATAATTGATTCTCCTCTGGGACCAGGGAATGGAAAAGAAGCCCTCTCAAGCTCTCTTTGATCTTGTTATCTTGTTTATTGTATTATCTTGTAGTCAGTTCAGATGTAGCACAAAAGAAAGCAGACTCTGTCACATATTACTTCTTTTGCTGCTCTCTGAACTTACACTCAGATAAAAGGAGCTAAGACTACAATTCTTTGATTTTAGTCTAGAAAAGAGATTCTTTAGGGGCAACTAAGAATCAGAGATTCTTGTTGTTAAGTATTAAGTTTGGGGTTCATAGCCCATATCACACAGTCATAGCCTGCTGGTGGCCAAAATGACTGGGTGACTTGATGTGAGAGCTTGTTCTCTCCTGCTTACAGCTGGACTGGGAATTTTTCCTTTTCCCCATCCAGTGCTTTTCTCCAGGTCAGCCCAAACCATAAGTGGAGGATGGTCCTGAATTATGCTGTGTTCAAAAAGGAGTCTGAAGAAGAGGTCTGCAGGGTGAGAGAAATAGCTCAGTTATGCAGATAAATAGAGACATAAATGGATGTTGATGGATTTCTCTTCTTGCCCTATGAACAAGAACTGCATGAGGAGGGGATACAGCAAAACCTGTGCAGAGACTACTCTGTTCCTGACAAAATGTGGAGGACTGAAGTGGGAGGGTTGGCTTAGGTGTTCTGGAAGGAAAGATAGAAATATTATCCTTATGGTTTTAGGGAGGTTTTATAGTACTTTTGTCATTGTTGTTCTCATTGCTGGTACACTGCCCATGGGAGGAAAAATGAGTGAATTTTCAGCCTGTGCTCCTGGGGACAGATATGGCAATGGAAGAAGAGGGAAATCTAAAAGATGTCTGTGTGTCTGTAGAGGAACTCAAGCCCCAAAACTGCTTGTTGCTGCCATGGTAACTACATTTAGAATAAAATGAAAATATGAGATAACATTTCCTCTGCTTTTAACCTATTTGCTTTTCCTATGACATGTCTCATCTCAGCAAGGTCAGACTTGCCTGGGAGCATCTCAGCCCAGATGCTTTGCCCTCTCTGCATCTTCTTGAGTGCCTGCCCTCCAGCCCAGATATCTCCTCAGGGGGTTTTCTCAGCCGTCTGGAAGCATTTCCACCTGTGTACTTTTAATTTTGCTGCAATGAAATCATCACACTATGACATGCCCCTTCTTGGCATGGATATTTCTTGGCAATGCTCCTGCCAAGACTGTCCTTTCCTTTCAAACAGCCCAAGTTTGGAGTTTTAAAAAACTGAAAGGAGGAAAGGAGGGGATTTTGAGGCTTTAGATTTTTGCATTTGTTTTTCTCAATGTTTATGTGCAGGTAGTTAGCTGAGCCCAAAGATACCAAGAGTTCACTTTTGCTTGAAGATGTTGACGTACATCTTTACCATCAGGCCTTCAAGTGTTCTTACCTATGTTGAGTCCAGGAACGGAGGATTTAGGTGAGAGACAGCTGGGAAGAGAGAGGCAGCATACCTGTGCAGAGGTCAGGGTGAGAATATATCTGNTTTTTTTTTTTTTTTTGCAACTTAAAAGTTGGAATGGGAATGCTGGGAAATGGAGCGTCATTGTGTGATGCAACATAGGGATATGACCCATACTGAGGGAAGGAAGCAACATTACTCCTTACTGCCAGGGCTGTGTGCCAGCAGTAGCTGCACAATATCCTGGCAACAATGACTTGTCCTGGCCCAGACTAAGGCCACCAGGAGTGAAGGACATGGGCAGGACAGACCTTCCTGCCTCTGAGCCTTGCCATGGGGAACTCCAAGGCTATTCTCAAACCTAATGCCCTTCCTGCACTGTTCCCCAAATTTCAACACCAGCTGCAGCTAATCTTCTTTTACACACCATTTTGATCTAGGAATTGATCTTGCAGGCTACAGAAGACTAAGGCAACTGGTTTACAATAAAATATCACTGAAAATCAGCATGATTACTGTCTGTGGGGTGGTCTCTCAGCTCATTTGGACTTCACATCCTAAGTTTTTATCTAGCAGGCTATTTTCTTTTAAGGTTGGGGGTTTTTGTCTATTTTTACCCCCTCCCCCCCTTTTTTTTTTAAAGTGTTTTTCGAAACCTATACGTGGAGCTCACTTTCAATTTCCAGGCTGATGCAAGTGATTATTTTTTCATAGCAGGCAGGGTAGCCCTGTTTCCTTAATCTAGGTACTTTCCTAATCAGTTCAACAATTTAACCAGATCAAATAGAGGTAGTTAGTTAACTCGCAGCTTAATCAATTTTACTCCACAACATAAAAGCATCAGACAAAAATTGTCTCTCAATTTACCTACCTTACACATTTAATGTTGTCAGAAACATGTCTAAAAGATACAATGAGAAAAACTATACCATCATTCAATAAGAGTTGTTCAAAATTCGAGTAAATGGATTTATTGCATAGTTTTAAATAAAAGCAATTAGAATGACTCCTGAAAATGCTGAAACTTCATTTTAATATTTTTTTAAATAAAATATTTCTTTTCTTTAAAGCTGCCTGATATCTTCTATTAGGGGAGCAGGGATGATTTTCTCCTAGCTATAAGTAAAAGTTGAAGGAAAATTCTCAGGCAAAATTTTAAACTAGGCAATGTTATCAGAGAGCTCAAATACTTGCACATGAAAATTCAAGCTACAAATACAACAACAACAGCAACAAAGCATGTGTTTGCAGTCCTATTATGCAGATATTAATGCACTGATTTACTGTTATTTTAGGAAAGTAATGTAAGCACGTGGGTGAAAATTCTGGGGGACAGACAGACAGGTAAGAGCAACTTGTAGAGAGCAAGAGAGCTCGTGAATGCTCAGGCGGGACACTGCCTCCTATTTCTGCTTGGAGAGGTGCTGCTGCGTTAACATCTGCTCCCTCCGCGCTCACACAGAGCTGGTCTGCCCGGCTTGGCAGCTGATATCAGGTGCTGTGGGTTATGGATCTGCAAGCACACGGCCTTTCTTGGGTTTGGAGGAAGAAGCGTGGTCCCTGACTCTCAAGAGTCTGGTGGCAGCGCTTTTCCACAGACTTTCCAGCTGTGGTTTGCCCTGCCCCTGTTCTGGCCTTTTCTCACCCGGATGTGCCATCTGCCTGGCTGGGTCTGTGGCGTCTCCTGACACACACCGCAGCCTCCACGGGGCTTCCTTTCGGGCTTAGGATGCTTCCTCCACAACCATCACAGTGGCCGTGCCTGTCTCTCCCAAATGCTGAAGCTTCTGACTGCTTTCCTGCAGTTTCTTGTGCAAGAGAAAAGTCTTTCCCAAAACATTGTTGGCACTCTTAATGAGCAAACAGATGTTGTCTGGAAATCCCACTCTCGTCAGCCCTGCGTGGCCGGGTGTGCAGAACCCAAACATCTTTCCTTCAGCACACAAATCACCTGTCTTCTCTGTATGGACAGTTCTACTTCACATTGATTTTGGACACAGTTGCCAGAGTTTTTAGCTTTGTTTAAAAAATGTATATATTTAGCCTTTTTCTGTTCTGTGAGAATAAGCTGTTTCAGTAGTACCTATACAGGTTTTATATAAGGATTTATCTCTTCCACAAGAGGGGAGAATGCAGAAGTCAATATTAAAGGGTTTTCTTTGCCCACGAATCAAAGTGCAGTGAATTTCTGTGTCTCTGCTCTTAGACTGGCCAAATGTACGTTAATGTAATTTAACCTCTTTCTCTGAAGTTTAGATTAAGGGCCATCATATCACAAATAAAACAGACCAAAACTGATAGAGACATTTATAAGCAGTTATGGGTTTCATCCAATGTCTGACAACTTGTTTTACATCCTTAACTCAATTTTGTGTCCAAATTCTAGAGAAGGGGGGAGTGTAACATTTTACTTGTAGCGCTAAAGGTAGTTTAATGCATTTTCTGTCAGTAAAGTAGATCTGATACACTAGTTCATTCACCTTATCTTGGAATACACAAATTGTCAGGGGTCCAGGACCCTCTGGTATAAGCCATTTGCAGTTAAACTTATATTTTTCCCATTGAAGCAGCTCTCTAGCTTTGCTGCTATTTGTGTGGTTTTCTGGTTTTGGAAGATGTTTCATTCATTTTGTTGACTTTGGCAAATGTTAACCTAATTGCTTGGCCATGTTCTAAGACATTTCCATGAAACAGTCTTTCTCTTTAAAAATTTAAGCTGGATGCTCTCACTCAGATGTACAGGACTTAAAACCACTAGCTGAATATTGATTGTGGATACCACTCTGTTCAGTTTTGCTGTTGGAATCTTTTGTGAGATTGAAAAATGGAGAATCTAACACACAAAAAAATTAAAATTATTACACCAGCAGTACAGTAATTCACTTTTTTCCATGATTTCATTCCATATGATTTTGGGATTGTACCTAAATGATTGCCAGTCCTTAAAATCTACGGTTCAACCCAATTATATTAATGCAAACCTGAAAAAAGACTCTGACCTTAAATAATTTGGCAACCCGTTCCTTTTTCTCCTATTCTCAAAGTCTGTTACAAGCTCATGCTGCTCTTAACTGGTCCTAAGGCTCATCACTTCAATGATTTTCCTCTCCTTCACTTCCAGAGTGCGTTTCTGAAGCAAATCACCTGCACTTACTGTACATTGGCATATTTTGTGAGAAAGCACAAAACAGATCCCTTTCTTACATAAAATAAACAATCCTGGAAGATGTGTTGGAGAAGCACACCTCACATTGTGAGAACCAGGAAGTTTTCATTCAACTTGATTAGATCTGGTTCAAAGAAATCATCTCAAAACATACCTGGGACAGATGCAGGGTCCTCTGCACCATCTTCTTTGCTCCGCAAATAGTGTTCTGCTTGGCTGCAATATTTGGTAAAGACTGAAGAAGTCAACGTTTAATGTGTTTTGTTGTCCAACTTTAGATGCCAAAACTAGATAATATATACATATATATTTATACATGCACCAACCTGGCTTTGGATATGTGGCGTGAAAAAAGTAAAGTATGAAAATGATGCTTCCCAGCAAAGAAAATTTTATGGGAAAACCATTATAACTTTTAATGCATAGGAAATATAACCTTATAACTTTACAATCCCTTTGGTCTTACAAGTTATGAATTTATTTAAAATATCACTTCTCATTATACTATTAATACACATGTGCCTAGGGTTCTACAGGTGGGCCAAAAATATCCCAGGGTGAATAATAAACATTTCCAGAGAACAGTCAAAACTGCTCTGACATCATCAGAAGTGTATTATCAGGTGGTGGTGAAGCTCTGACTCTGGCTGGGTATTTAGAAAGCATTATGATATTACCTAATGCTATCAAGATGTTACTTATGGGGATACACAAAGGCTTTAGACAGATTCTTGTTAGGGCAGAGCCCCCAAAATGCATAGTCCCTCTTCCAAAGAGCTTCCAAATCAAGAAATAGATGTAATGAGAATGGAAAGGGCCATGATAGTTATTTCAGCAGCCGTCCAAAACACCACAAACCTTTGGAGAAAAGTCTTCCAGAATTTTTTTATTCTGTACTTCAGGCCTCCTCTGTAACCTCTTAATCCTTCCTTCATAAAGGATTTGAGGAGGGATGGCATACCAAGAAGAAAATGAAAATACATTGCATTTATCTGCACACCAGTATCTTTAATTATGTGGTATTTGGTATTCATTCCTTCATCAGCATCTTGCTAAAAATGGTTCTAATTATCCCTGAAGTAGGGCCACGAAGCTCGGGGAATGAGCACACAAAAAGATTAACCAATGTGAACAAATTCTAATACACTATTCACTAATCTGGGTAATATTTTACCCAACAAATAATTTCTTTGATCAATAAGGCTAATTTTTTTTGTAATGAATAGTGAGCCAGTATGAAAAGTGAAAGGATTAAAGACCCCAGACCCTACCTGTGAGGCTATCTATGGAATAGACAGTTTTCATCAGGGCTAACAGTGATACAATGGATCTTGAAGTGAATACTTAAAATAATGACTCTGTTACCCAGAAAATTATTCCCCTAAGAGTAGGATGGACAAAAGATTTTATTGATTTTTATTCCATATTTTACTTATGTGTATTTTAGCCATCTCTTCTCTGCCAGTTGAACCTCTGTCTTCTTCCTATGAAAGCGATGATATCATGTAGCAGCTATTACAGAGTAGTTGTTACTTTTCACGATCCCAGCTGTTTCATTCTAAGAATAAAAAGATATTGGATATCTGCCAATTAAGTAAATGGAATTGCCATTTTCATTTATTGCAATAGCCAGTTTAACTTGTATTCATAATGTTTTTTTTGTTAATGTAGATAAAATGACAGCACTGGCAAGAAAGTACTTTTATGAGCAGAATATGTGTGTTAAAATATTCAGTCTGTTCAGAGGATTCACAGCTGTTTTGGTTTCAAAATGTAAGTTTTAAATGATCACTAATGTTCTGGTGTCTCCTACCTGTCCACTGACGCCAGATCCCCCACCCCTCTGCTCATCCTTCTGGTGTTTGGTGCAGAATGATCAATAAGATGGAGGGCTACATGGGCATATTTTCCCACCTACTTCCTATTCCTGCTTTCCAGTTAAAATGCTGAATAGAATTATAAACCCATTAAGCAGTGTTAAAATGCACTAATATCAGAGTGCTCTTTTTCAAAACTGGATCACTTTACAACAGAGCCATATCTTCCTTTGGTGTACATCAGGAAGGCTTACGGAAAGCAGATATCATCAGCTAGAGAATTTTTTAAAAAGTATTTCCTGTACAGAGTGAAATGCATCACAACTTCTATTACCTACACAAAATTTCCATCAGAAAAAGGATTAAAAATTATTTTTAATTTGTTGCACTTACTATCAAAATGTGATCCTATCTCAAAAATGCCATAAATGTCTATTGCCAAACTTGGAGACTCCACATGTGGAGGCCCTTTTTGGGACAGAGGCATAGGTTTGTGACAGAGGACATATTTGGAGTGTAAGGAAGTTTGTGAAAGGGTGCGTGGGTCTTGGAGGAAGAAGAAGGATTTAAGCACGGTGTTGTGCACTGCTCACTCATGCTAAATGTCCAGATTAAAGAAGGCATTTAAAGAAATGGTTGCATTCACCTGAAGAAAGTGCAGAGCCTTCCAAAAACCCTTTTAGCAGAGCAGCCCTATATCTCCTGTTACCTTTGAATGCAGATGCCTTTGAGGAAGATAAGTAACAGGGAAGGGAGAAGAGAGACAGTGGGTGTCTGAACATCTTCCTCCACAAGCTGGAGCTGAAGGAGTGGAAGAGTTCTCCACTCCACCATGTCATCTGGTGTTTGAGGTGTTTTGCTTGGCACATGCCAAGACATTTGCATGAATAAGTGACCAAGAGGAGTTCAGCTAAAATAAACTCTATCTGAACTGGCTATTTAAGCTCTGTATTAGATTTTTCCCAGGAAAAAAGTAGTGTGCTTCTGAATAATAGTAAGTGCAACAGCTAGGCTTCAAATGCTGAGCCACGATCAGAAAACTCAGCTTCTCGTTAATTAGAAACACACACCTTCAGCAAAATTACAGACAAAGGCAAGAAGCAGGCACACAAAAAGGTAAAACTATAAAGCAAAGCAGAAAGTAATCAATTAATGCACTTCAGCTTTGTATTATTCTGTTTACCTCCCTCTGAAATGTTTATACAGATTCCTTGTTCTAATATCCAAATATCCTTGAAAGTACATTTCCTCATCTCATGACAGGCAGAGAGAAAATGGTTATCCCCATTCCACCAGGGGAGGACTGAGGCAGCAAAAGCCTGTGATCAAAATGAGTTCCTTGGAGAGGCAGTCTCCAAAAAGCAACTGGCTTTCTTATGCTTCATGGCTTATCAGTGGTAGAGATAAAATAAATTCCACTTAAATACTGAATTGGTTTAAAGTCACAGAATTTGGGTGAATTCTCCAAATAATACAGAACTTTTTTATTTGCCTTCTCACTTTTATAGACCTTAAAATGCACTACCTTTCCATTTTCAATGTTTCAATATTTCAATGCAAATCTCAAAAAAAGAAGAGAGATATAAAGCATATAATGTTATATATAATCTATTTCATACATATTTAATGAAAGAATATATTCTTAAGCAAGATTGCAATTCAGGGAACTGGAGATTAGAATTATTTAATTATACATCTCTATATAAATAGTACAAGTAGAAATTAACTAAATCTTATCTATTTCTCTATGTATTTATGTATATATGCAGATGCATTTTCTGACCTTGAAAAAACGAAATCTATAAAAGTTGTCAGCAGTCTTTTGGATATAGGTGAATGAAATTACATTTGGAGTAATTACAGAAATAAATGCCGACCAATCAGCAATTCATCACAAAGTAATTTCTTGTTCGTGTAAAGATAATATAAAGATGAGGAAAAATAAAACTATCGTACAAAAA
>VYXC01010441.1:0-25912 GCA_013397175.1 Platysteira castanea | reverse complement strand
AAAAAAAGAAAGAAAGAAAAGTTGTTTCTTGTCGATGAAATCATCTCTGCTTTTTCAGTCCCGCCAGAGCTCTGTGCCAATGCCCTACTGGCACTCCCCTGCCGTGGCCTCCCCCAGCCCTGGGCAGGCAGGAGCTGGCGATGCACCAGCTCTCCTCCACTGCCAGCACAGCCAGCTCCCTCCCCCGGGCTGCCCCGGCCCTTTGCCAGGGGCTGAGGGGAGCTGGAAGTTACCCCTTGCAGGCTGAGGAAGGTAGGAGGCATTGGGAGGAGCAGAAGGGTCTTCTCTGCTCTCCAGACCCTCCGGCCCATCCCTCTACAAGAGACCTTACTTCAAACAGATTTAAATAGCTTCTTTCCAGGTGTCTCCCAGCTGGCTGGTAACCCAATATCCTAAGGGTTCATGTACCTATTTTTCCTAAATTTCCTCAACTTCCCTTTCCTCTGCATCAACATCTGGCATCAACCTAACCACAAGCTTGAATATCCCTTCTAATGATTTCAGGACTATTTTTCATTAGCAGTCAGGGGTTTTTTTGAAATCACAGTCATTGTATGCTTATTTTCATAGCCTTCAAATTTCATAGGCCTAGCTGAAGGCAGGATTTTATACATGATCAAGATTGTATAAATCTATATAAGATTGTATAAAAGATTGTATACATGAATGATTGTATCATTCATGGATCACCAAAAGAAAATACCAGAGCTCCGCATCTCCATTAATTTCAGTAGACTTAAACTGAGATAAACACAGCCTGTTATGCCGTGGCATCTCAGAGAAGTGTACTCATTTCAAAGCACTGCGTGTAGTGAATAGATTATGCACAAATGCCATCCAGAAGCAGTAACCTAACTGCAGTTTCCTTTCCTCCATTTCAGCGTACCTTTGACAGTGCAAACTTTTGTAACTGGTGTAATCATTTCTGATGGTAGATGATAGCAAATTATCCTAGCAAATACTTAGCTGAGTTGTTTGGGGTTTTTAAAGAAAACTTTGGCCGTTTGCAGAATATGAACAGTAGGCTTAAGCACACTATTTAAAAGGCTGTGGCAATGCACGCAGCTTCTGTGGGAGGAGGATATAAAGAAGTAAAATATCCTGGTAGTTGATGGTAACAAAAATTCTAATAGTACGAGCTAGGGTCAAAGCATCTCAGTTAATTCTGCCTCAGTTATCCAGATGCTAAAACATGTTTGTCTTCTTCAGGAAGGTTGAGGGGTTGAGGTACATCCCCTTATGGATGGGAAATATACAGAGATTGTCTCAGAATTAAATAGAGATATATTATATTAACATAGAGACAGTGTGACATCATTGGTGTAAATTGGTAAAACAGATGCATTTGCATTTTAAAAGAATTTTAAAAATGATTAATGGTTCTGGATGACTTCTAAGTGTTTTGCTGTAAAACCTTTTAGAAGGACTGGTTTCCTAAAGATGAGAGCTCAGTGTGAGAGTAACTCACTTTTACATATCTGAAGAAGAGCACTGTGTTAGAGATGAGTTTTCCAGAGTCACTACCTGTGAAAATGCAGATCCTACTCCCAGATGTTCCTGAAAAGTACTTTACAAATGCTTGATGTTATTTAGTTACACAGATTCAAACTTACCATAATCAGACAACCAGTAACTCAAGTTTTCCAATTTAGTTAAAGAGCTTAAAAGCAAACAATATGAAGTTATCATCAAAAAAAACCAGGGATACTTTCAAGACATATTTTAGGGCTGCTGATCTTACATGTTAAAGCCAGACATTTATTTCTTTCCTATGAATTGAAGAGTCTGTTTCTGCTCCTCTTTGAAGTCAAGGAGAGTTTTATCACTGTCTTCAAGGACGGGCAAATTAGAGTCCAAATTAGCATCTGGAACTATGTACAGTAGGGTGTTCGAGTGGTGTACAACTTGTCACCCCAATTATAGTAATTTTAATCAACCTCATTTGCTGTTTGCTTCTCTGAGATTTCCAGGAGAATTTGCTCATCTGCACTTCAGTGCTAATATCTCCCTACCCTTTCTGTTTTACAAGTCATGCTTTTATTCTGTCACTCCTGCTGCAGCTGAACCGGAGCATTTTAATAAACCTCTTGTTACCCACATCTTCTAACCATATGTCATTGACTTAAGCAGAGCAGTTTGTCAGGTTAATATTTTATACATTTTGTATTTAGACTATTACTTAGCTGATCCATAACAGGGGATTATAGTCAGGGATAGGAATATTGAGTGGGGGGTTTTTTTCCCACGTGCTTGTCTCCAAGACAACTAGATGGCTGTATTTAAAAGAGCACAAAGACCAGAAGGAGTAGCTCATCCAAGTCTTTTAGCAAGTGAATGCTCTGCGGTTTTGCATTTTCAGGCAGGCCTTTCACTCCATTCCCCTGACGTTTTTCACCCCGGGCTGTGATGGGTGGTAACCCCAACTGGGAGCCCAGCTGATAATTGCAGCTATTAAGCTGCTGCTAGTGTAACTCCAGTTCCCTTTTGTTTCTGGTTTTATCTGGTCTAGCCGGAGAGTTTCACTCCTGAGTCATATTTAAAAGCCACAATGATGTTCTTCCTTTCTCCCCTTTCAGTCGGGGCTGGTGATTATTAGGTACATCCTCTCTCCAGTTTAGCCTGCTTGCAGCGGTTTTCAAAGCACACACCAGCTTGTGCTTACTGGATTTTACACACAAAAACCTCAAAAAACAAACAAACAAAAAAACTCACAACGCGTGGCCATAACAAAAAGTCCCTGGCAATCATAAATTAGTAACAGAAACTGCCGTCAGCACTGCTGGAAGCCCTCGTGCTGTAGCCTCAGACAGACCAGCAGTCAAGCAGAGGTTGCAGCTCACTATTAACCAACCATGATCTGCCATTAATCTGAATCTGTTTCTGAAATTCAGCTCAGCACTCCCTGAATTTCCTCTCCCTCCTTGGCTCTGTCAGGAACAACACCGTGCACTGGAAATGCAGTGTTTGAGTGGTCAAGCTTCATTGCTCCCCTGTATATTTTTTGGCCTGATAATTACATTAGGGATGTAAAATATGTAATGTAAGTTTCCTGTGAGAATTTGCTGCTGAGCTAAGTGCTATCACATGTCATGGGGGTTTCAAAGTGTGTTCAGTACAAAACCCCAAACCTGTCCAAACAACATATTTAGATGGGCACTGCAAGCAAGATTGTGCTTTTCAGCTGTAGACGAGGCTCGCTGCCGCTCTGCGGATAGCTGGTTGTGACGCCTGTGAGGTGCCAGTTTTTATTAGAACATTTCATTCCTTTGAACATGAGAAGCACAATCTTTTATGATTCAGATAACCTTTCAGGGGTTTCATATTCCAGGGGCATAGTATCTTTGTATAGACTCAAAAAATCCAGCAAGCCATTTCCATCCTCTCCCTAAGATGATTTATCTTGCTTAGTTTCAAACAACTCCTTCTGTACTTAACAGTCTTCGTGAAAACAGAGTACTCCAGTCAAAATTCAAACTAGATTTCATGTGCTGGCACTTCTGAAATTTCATGTCCTCTTCCTATCAGTTAATCTAGTAGTGAAGGTAAACTTCTGCTGTTGGATACACATTGCAGACACCTTACTGGTATGAATACTGACTGTAAATATTCCTGTAAAAGGGATTGTTGTGTTAATTTGATTTCCTGGGAAAATGAAGTATTGGCAATCCTCTGTCCAGAGTTTTAGTGCAGCCAAATGAGAACCTGAGCCCTTCGTAAGGCTCAGCTGATGTTCTTCGGGAAGTTTAAGAAAGCAAAAATGCATTAATTAAATTGCCAATAAAATGAAATAAATAAAATAAATATAAATATAAATATATGAAAAGTGCCCCCAGCCATTCTCCCAGTCTTTACTTTCTCTTCACAGCTAACAGTAGCAGAAATAAATCAGCAGTATTTGCATACACAAGCAGAAATAAAACAGTTTTGGAGGTTAAGATGAAACAATGAAGTGCTCCCATCAAAATCTGGTTTTGACAGAAAATACACTTTGTAAATAGGTATTTTCCTTCCTGTTTTCCATAGAACATACTGCATTTTCTCACATATATCCAGTAAAATCTGCATATCAAAAAGGTTCCTTCAAACAAAATCTTTCAATCCTTCTTTAAAGAGGAATAAAGATTTTAAGGAAATCCTGGGAATAGTAAACAAGCATAAAATAATTTACAAAATTCCTCCCATTTTGCTGACATCATTCTGTTTGGGAATAAGCATATCCTCAAACTCTAGGCTGCGTCATAAAAAAAAAAAAAATGATATAAAAGCAGGTCAGTTCTCATTTCCACCAACTTTTGTTTCAGTCTTGTCCACGGGAGCACAGTTCTCTTCTGGTTGATCACAGAAATAGGAAAACTGAAACCAAACCAGGAAGTAACTTGAGGCAGGGAAAAATGAGATAAAACTGGTGCAGAAAATCAATTTAAACAAAGATTTAAATGATAGGAAAAGATTGTGCCTGCCTTTTCTCACGTGTTGTCTCTGGTGATCACCTAGCTGCCTGAATTTGTCATGTACCAAAGGATTGCCAACGTGGCAGGCTTCCGGACGAGTCTTGAAATAAAGGAAATCTTCTCTGTACTGCTTATTATTTTTTCAAATTCTAAGCATCTGAAGGAATGTGGTCTTCATCTTCTACGCAAGTGAGCATTTTGAAGCCCTTTCCCTGTTTTACATGGAGTTCTGAATATATATAGGTCATTAAAACTTGGACCAGCTGTAGTCAGTTGCCAAAAATCCCTTGGGTTTCACAATGGTTGGGATAAAAATGTATATTCATACACACACATATTTTTTCTTCTAAATCAGCAGTAAGAAAATATTTTTTTTGTAGAAAACATCAGCATTTTCATTACCTTCTTCTGATTTTTCTCACATTTACAAAGAGGTAGAAGGGTTATTTTGTTTGTTAGAAGGTTTTACTGAGTAAGGGAAAATTCAGACTGAACACTGAATAAAACTTTCTGAAACTAGATGCTGTTAGGCTTTGTGATAATATCCCAAGGGAAAGGAACAACTCCATCAGTTGTGGCATTTAAAAGCAAACTGGACAATGCACTAATAAATGTTCTGTATGGACCCTTTTGCATTGTCATGGGGGTGGATGAGGAGAACTATAAGGTCTTTTTCACATCTAATTTCTCCAGTTCTGAGAAGCAGAAAAATATCATGCAGTTGATGCAGTTCAGAATAAGAGCAGTGCTAAGATACACAAACCACCAGTTTACTCTGAGTCTTAACTGGTGCAAACTCTTTTCTAGTTCTGGGGCCCTGACCTCCGAAATAATTGTGGACAAAAATAAGCTTTCTACTTTCATAAACTTCCATCACTGATATTGTCCTTTCATGGTATTTGCATTGCTTCTTTTTTTCTACCTAGGATCTGCTCATATAGATTGCTGGAGATTAATTTCTGCTGTTCATATAGACAGTAACTTCCTGTATTATTTTAAATTAATTTATATTTTATGGGTAGAATTTTCCAACTGTGATATTAAACAATCATAACATGAAGGAACACACTAACCCCTCTGTTCTAAGTTCTAGGAGTACCAAATAAGGTAATTCTCATTGCTTGTGATCTGATAAATTCAATTGTTACTATTTAGCTGTCTTTATCCTGAAAAAAAATGTTTAGCTCCATGACTCCTTTATGCTGCAATTTCTGCAGCTGTGACAGTTGTAAGGCTGGGAAGGATGGGACCAGTGCCTTGCCTTCCTTTAAGCTACCAGCCCTAATGGTTTGTCAGGGAATCCATTCTGCCCCTGTGACCCACTGGTCAGAGTGGTGCTGCAGCACATTGCTCTGAATGACAAATGAGGAGAAACAACAAGGGTAGGGATGTAGCCAGTGGGTACATGCTGAAAAAAGCTGCCCATTTATCATGAGATCTCCTAGTCAACTCTTCTGCAAAACATTTAAAGAAATGTGACTGTGACCTTGTTTCAGTGATCAAAATTAAGTAGCATCTGGAAATGGGAGTGTAGTTTGCTCTAAAATAAGAAATTATTGAAAATTATCTGCAGCTCCTTCATTCTGAGCATTTTATAACTATTAGAAACACAAATGCAAAGAAATGTTTCTGTTTCTGTAGAGATAATTAAATATCTTAACTATTGTTGGAAGACATGGAATGGGAAAAGATCCCAGCAGTTTCTCTGTAAATTAGTTTCTGTCTTAAAACCCCCAGTTTTCAGATGTCAGAGTAGGCCTGTTTCAGTCATTCATTAATACAGAAAGGGATTTTATTCTAGTTCCTATTAAGAAGTAATAAATCTAAACTGCAAGGAAGAGAGATTGAGAGATTGATTGATTTTGCTGTATTTATCAAAACAATCAATCTGGTACTGCAAGCACAGAGTATTAATCTTATAAAGAAACATAACTCCCACCTTGTCTGATCTGAGCAGGCTGAAGCCGGGACAGCAATATTCCTGGTCCCTCCAGTGTAATGAATGTCACCCTGAAAAACTTGATTCTTGCTGTCTCTTTGCTAGGGATGTGATTCCCCTGTACCTTGGAACTAATCACTCACCAGTTTTAAGAAGTACCCCAAAACAGAGGATGACCTTACAAGCATGATGGCAGAGCATCTTTCCTTTCTAAGCCATTTTTTAGAGAGATCTACCTGGACTTGAAATGTACTGATTTGCTGTAACAGGGGCTGCTCAGGTCAAACTCAGACTTTTGGAAAGTCAAGTTCTCCACCACCAGGTCCAAATATCTATGAAGGATCTGACTCCACCACCACATAATCTCCCCTCTCTCCTTTTTAGAATGACCAACATTCTTACGTTTTCCCACAAACACATGTAAAAGCTTCTGAAGCACGTACAAAGTGCTCTGTCAGAATGCAGGAAAACAAACAAAGGAAACAAACAAACTTATACCAGCCTTCAGGACACTGGCTAAAGAATATTTCTAATTTAAACTAAAGGATGTAACTTCAGGTACATTGGTGATAATACTAGTGATGGAATTATTTCACATAGTTAGGACTGAATACAAACAAAACAGACCAAAACTGTCATCTTAAATGCTACCCAAAAATCAACTTGATGTCAGTGCATATTAATATAAGAAAGGAGTCTTATCCAACAAGAAATGCTATTCACAACTGTTCTTACACTAAGCACCAGGGCAGCATGTTATAGCAATCCATATCTGAGGCAATAAAAATGTGCCACAAGCTCCACAAATTACCAGAAAAGCTCCAGTTTTTATGAAGCAACACATAATTAAAAGAAACAAACTTGTCAACATTTGCTACCTGAATAGCCATGAACCTCATAAAGTAGGTGGAGAGACTGTATTTTTCCTTCAAGGAAACTTAATTGTAGTTGCACTCTTACTGATTTGGAAAAAAAATATGTCATTTCATATTCAAGTTCAGCTGTTCAGTGTAACTGGTGACAGTAGTAGTAATATAATAGGAACTGAAGAATAATAACGTACGGAAAAAATAAATTAACCTTATACAGAATTAGAGAGAGAGAGAGAAATGGAAATAGACAGAGAGCTCTTTGAAAGAATATGTAATTAATTATCAAATAATTTTTCTCACTATTTTACAGTACAAATAGCTGAAAAGGTTTATATAATCATACCATCAATGCTAATAAGCTTGTAAACTTGAGCACTGTAAAACATGGATTTGAATACATTAAATTCTACTTACATGTTTGACAGGATGCTAAAATCTGACTGTACTACATCTTGTTATGAATTCACACATTACTGTCGGTCAGAAAACCCTGACACTAACTTCCATTGCTAATGGTAATGGGTATGGGTGATTTTAATAAAAAAGTGTGCGTGCTCATTATTTTTCAGAGACAGTCTGTGGAAAGCAATTCCAAATCAAGAAATATGACAACAAATGAATACATTTGCATTAGGAAAATATAACATCCCTGAAGGCTGAAGGAAACAGTTTCATAAGCATCTGAAATAAATTGTATGTATAACTTCCACAACTGTAAATGTGAACAGAAATACAAAAGATCAAAGATTTCAGTGCTGTGTATTATGCATAGCTACACTGAACTTCCATCTAGTAGCTGAATTACAATAAATCTGTTTTGAAGTCAGGCTGTCTTCCCAGAGCTTTCAAGCCAAAAGTTGCACAGAGTCAAAGACAACCTGAAAGCTAAGTATCAAGTGAAGGTTTCAAGGCTGCTTTCCCAAAGAGGGGAGCAAAGTTGAGAATTTTTTTAGCCTTGTTTGTTTATGAGGTACAGAAGCTAAAAGATCAGAACTTAAAACCACACACTTTTCAGTTGTCATGATGAAAACATCCTGGAAACTGTTACCCGTGTGCCCAAGGATTTTCGTTCTCTAGTACTTGTGGCTTACGTTGTAAGTGATCCTGCACTAATGCTGGCACCTTTCTGGTGATGATGCTTTGGACTGCAGCTGGTGCACTTGATAGAGGACTCAGCAAACTTTGGCTATGGTAGGCTTAAGGAAAAGAATCAAGGAAAGAGACAATCATATAGAGTGATTCTGGAGAAGCCATCTAGCCAATTCACCTGTCTGAAGGCAGAATTTGACTCTCTTGTCACTCCTAATCTACACTTGCTTAATATGTTCTTACAAACTGTTGCTGGGTGCATAGCCCTCAGTCTTTCCAGACTATCACTTTTAATGCTGCACTGTTCCTAGAAAACTTCCCCGAATGTTTGATCTTAAGCTTGTGTTTGCCAAGGACACAAAGAAATTCATTTTTCTTTCTTTTCACAGCGACCTATTACACATTTAAAAATTCTTTACATGTCTATTTTTCAGATTAAGCAATCCCATTTATGTAAGGCAATATTAAGTTGCATATTATGTAACATGGTCACAACTCTCATAATTTCTGCTGCTCCGACCTGAGCTATCTGTGATGGGTACTTGTAATCCTTGCAGTCCTGTGGCCAAAAATTGAATAGGCACTTGGTTAAAGCCTTAGCTGTTCTGCAGAGAGTACCAAGAGAATTTCATCTGTTTTATAGACCATGCATGCTTCTGTTAATGCAGTCTGGTATGACACTAGTTTTGTCCACAACATCATGGTGTTTAAATTTTCCTGACTAATTGTCCTCATCTTTCCCTGTAATATAATAGCTGAGGTACTTGTATTCCCATGTTTTAACTCAGACAAAATAGATATGTGTTTTGCATTGGCTTCTACTGGAAATCACTCAAAGTTGTTATGAGTTCAGAGACCAAATCACATTACTAAAATGTTAGCTGACCTTGCCTGTGTTATATTTGTTTGCACTTGTTCCCACACTGCGAAGTTATGACCACTGTGCATGCCTACAGATT
This sequence comes from Platysteira castanea, assembly GCA_013397175.1. NCBI lineage: Eukaryota > Metazoa > Chordata > Aves > Passeriformes > Platysteira > Platysteira castanea. The sequence continues at coordinate 16,602 of VYXC01010441.1, read as the reverse complement.
GCAGTAATGGTAAATTCAGCTGACCAGAGTAGCTGTTGCAGTAGCATTCTTTGGTAATATGGACGATTTCTGGGTGGTGTGAATAACTTCTGAGAGTTCTGAATATTTTTATTTGCTATTCAGAAATATACAGTGATGACTTTGAACAAACAATTTGCAAATTGTGAATTATCTTCAATTTCCTTTTTTTTACTCATTCACAAATCAGGCTCATTTGCTTGCCAAATGTCTCAAGGCAGCACTTAAACATTTTTTTGTCATATCCCACTGATCTGAGAGTGACCTGGCACACTCAGTACAAACCTTAGAGGATGAGTGTGAGGGAACAACAGTCCAGGGATGACCCAGAGGAAGGATGGAGGAAAGCTGGCATGTACTTAGTGAATCTATGGCATGCAGAGAGTCCCCATGGCATGTACTTAGTGCCATCTATCAGCCACTGCCACTGCCCTGGAGTGGGCACTGAAGTGCTGTGGGGCTTGGTGCTTGCATTTACCTTCTTAACTTCTTTAATCCTTCAAAAGTATATAGTCTTCAGTTTGAGTCACATACATTACACTTCTTAAATGGATAACAAAACATTTAAAATAGAGTGATTATAAATAAATAGTAACAAGTACATAATATAAGGGCATAAATAAACAAGATTCCCAAAAAATGATTTTGCCAATATAGTTCTTTATGAATATAGGAAATCAGACATTTTACACAGGGATTTTGACACTGAACATTTTCTATTAATAAATGCGTACTTTTGCTCAAGATTATAGGTGAGCAATATAATTCAAATTTTAAAAAAAAATTAGATGTTTTTTTATCTGAAGTTAGACAGAATTTGGATCTGATTTATCATTAGGAAAATGACCCTTTATTCATCTGATATGCAGAAAAAGAATAAATGACACCATGGGTAATAAAAATGACTTTTTTTTTCAAGAGGTGAACTCTCTGTAACACTTTATGAATGACCTTTGAAACACTGGCAGATAACAACTGATCAGATTTGCCAAACCTAGAGATTTTCAGTGCAGACTAAGTTTCAGTACTCTAAGATTTTATCTATATTTGTAATACCCTAAGAATTTATCTATATTTGTATGCAATTCAGCACAATAAAAGCAGACCAGTGGATCAAAGGCCTTTCTGCTGAAGCCCCTGGATCTGCATCACATGTGGTTCAGGGGCTTTACTTTGGACTAAATTTATTCTAGGCTGAGTATCACCAGGACACATATGGTTTGGAGCTGTCCAAAGGCCCAGTCACTACTTTGGACCCATCAGAGGCTGGAGCAGACTTTGTGCACACTTCCAACAGCGCTTCTTGTGTCCTTTAGTCTCAAAGGGATCCCACGGGCTCGCCCTGGAAACGGAACCAGTGTGTACACCATGGAGCTGACCAGGGGTTCCACACCAAAACGTCACTGCTCCAGCACAGCTCGTGACGGGGCATGCAGAGCAGTCAGCTGCATCTGCAGTGAAGCAATCTCAATGTGCTTATTTCAAGTAATCTGAAAAATAGTCACAGTCACAGCCAAATTTTGAAAGATGCTATTTGTTCTGAGGGAATGCGTGCTGCTGAAACCTTTCTGCAGATTACATTTCTAATTTTGCTGCAACTAAAGGGGAGTACCACTGGTCTTAGAGTCCAAAGGCCCCACGACACCCACTGAGGGAGAATCTTCCTGCCAGATTTACCCTGGAACAGTAAACTTTGGAAGACTGACTAGGGAATTCCAAATGTTGGAAGGAGAATGAAGATCATGGAAAAAAGCTGACCTTACAAACTTCTGACCATGTGTGTGAGACTATAAACTGCTTACAGCCTGGAGTCACTCCGGGGGTTCCTGGGAGATCTAACCTTCTTGCTAAGGATCCAGGAGCCACAGTCAAGTCAGATTTGGGGCTCATAAATTATCAAGTTTGCATCACATGTTGCCTTGAGGTCCTGGGTGTAGAGAGGATTTACCAGTGACCCAGTTGCAAGTCCATGTCACAACACTGCAGATCTTAGAGTGAAGGAGTCCTTTGTGAGAAGGGAATGTGAAAAACCCCATGCACTACAAGCTCTACAGTTTGGAAAAATCACGTTGAATGTAGGAGGTGTCAGTGAAGAGTATCAGGTTGCCACTTTCTGATAAAAATCACCTTTCTGATTTTTATTTTCTTTAATTTAGAATTTTTTATGTGCTTCTAGAATTATGACAATAGTGGAAAAAAAATTAAACAAAAATCACAGCCAGGCTCTACATCTGAAATTGTTAGTCTGGAATGTTCCTAAAAGGACCCAAATTGTATATTCATACCATCCCTTTGCTACTTTAACTCCCCACCCTCATACAGTATGCCAAGCTGTTTCTGTGTAGTGATGTGTCCCTGCCTGTGCTCTGTATGTCTATATTAATACACACATATATGAGAAACGGCTGTGATGGTTGGAGCCAGGGAAGGGAATATTTGTGCCTCCACAGAGCTCTGTGGGGAGGGACTGCTGAGAAATGGTCCAGAAGGTTCTTTACGACACTCAAGTTCAGGAACTGAAATTAGTAAACTGCCATTTATGTAGTAGCAAAATGAATTATTCAATCTGCTGTGTGGACTGAAAGTCTAATTTTAAAAATCTAGCTTGACTAAAGAGCCTCGTGCAAAACATTCATTAAATGTAAGGCAGCACCAAGTGTTATTGCCTGGCTGGATGTCTTGGGAGGGGTTGTCTGGTATGAACCACCATGGCTAATCTGTTCCATAAACTGTGGGTAACAGCAGAACAAGAATCTGTTTCCCTGTTTCATGAATATTTTAGAAAAGTTGTGGGTCTCCTCCTTATGCCACATTCAGGACATTTTTGCGTGGATACTGCTGGGCTCCCCAGCAAGGTCAGTGTGTGGGGGTGCAGGAGGCAGCTCAGCCCTGGGGGAAGGCCCTCAGATGGACCCTGCAGACCCAGGGAGAAGGTAGAGACCTGCTTCGTCCTGGGGCCTTGCTGTGTGCCCAGAGGCCAGGGCAGGCACAAGGGCTTGCAAAGTGTCCTCATGGCCTGAGGGTGAGAGAGGAAGTGACAAAGCTTCTCCTTCTCTCTAAATGTTTGACTTTGACAAGACAGCAGAGTGCATCTGAGCATCCCTTCTCATGGAAACTTCTCTAGCTCAGCAATTCCTTGTAAGAGGATCCACCTCGGTGCATCAGCACTTTTCTGACACAAAAATATTTCCCTGAAAAATTTCTGACTGGCTGGTTTCTAGCATGAACATCAGTAATAAGCTCGTCCAAACCAGCAGCCAGCAAATTATGTTTGTATATGTCAGCCAGAGAAAGGTGTAATTTGTACTCTGCGTGGCAGTTTGTCCTCTAGACACTGCATATATGAAGCAGGACTTTATTAGTTAGCAAATCACCCTAGCTTGAAATTAAGGAAAGCGACTTGTCTTAATGTGCCTCTGTGATGTAGGGACCTTTTCTGCCACCTTCATGACATGACTCAGGTTTTTGTCCTGTGGGAAATGTTATGCAGGTCACCCTTGGGCTCCTTCCCAGGCTAGGATCAGATTCAGCACTGTAAGGAAGAAGTGAAAGAAAACAATGAAATACTGCACAGTACTTTCTGTTACCCTTACCATTTTAATATATAAAGCTAGTCCGAAATAAATAAAACCAAAATACTGTCATATGTCCACAGAATAAAAATACATATAGTTGTTCCATCAGTCAATTTTCTAAGTACATATATGTACATGTAAATATGCATTTAGATTATCCAGATGAGTAGCAGGCTCTGAAAGAATTTTGAAAACCTTAACTGAAAAACTGCTAAGAATCTGCTGAAATAAAAGTTACCAGATGCATGTGTGAGTTGCCCCAGTGAGATCAGGTTCAACCATCTTTAGTCTATTTGCTCATGAATAGCAAAGTAAGAAGATTTAAATCTTCATTGTTACTTCAGTAAAGTCTAATTAACTTCCCTGCTTCCTCAGAGAAAAACAACTACCCTCAGACAAACACACACGGATAACATCACCCAATATCCTGAAGAGCTTTGGGGATTTTCAATTATTTCAAAAGTGGGGTTGCTTCTCTCTTTCTCTGCTCTCATCCCGCATCATATATCTTAGGCAAACACCACAGGAAAAAAAACAAGCAAGATGCCATTCAGAAATGTTTGCATGGCTTACCCTGACAAGGCACAGGAGATAATTGTCAGAGATAGACAATGCTGCCTCTGGTCCTTAAGGTGGATGCTTCTCTTCCATGAAGTGCTGCTCCCTCTGCTAAATAGAAAACTCCCGATTTCGTTTATGGCTATCACTTACTGCCTTGTGCCAGCATCGTTCATGCCAATTGCAAGTCCCTCTCCATTTGATGTGAACCAAACTTGGACCTGATAACACTTGCCTGAAAGCACAGTTTGGCACATTAAACTGTGTGGCTCAACACAAAAGCCATGCTCCTCAAACCCGTTTTCATTCTAACCTACTTTTTGTGCCAGCAAGTATTCACCTGGAAGGCAGCAGTACATGGAAACATTCAAATCAGTCTGCTGCAAGGCATTTATAGCCCGTGTTTAGCATAGGGTAACTCACCAGAGAATGTGACTTCAGGCATTGCTACTGTAGCACCTCTTTCCCACTTCCTCTTCCTTCTTATGGCCCATTAAGATAAGTAATTTTTGGAGCTGTCAGTAAGGAAAGCCTCACATGTGGTCTTATATTTTACTGCTGTTAAGACCTTTGGCTGCCATAGGAAGGGCAAAACTGCATTAATGAGCCTAATTTTTAAAATATAATTTTTTCACATTCCAGATACAAAAAAATAGGTTTTTTGCTCTGTCACAGTTTAACTTCGGCCACAAGCACCACAGAGCTGCTCACTCACTCCTCCACCAGTAGGATTGGGGAAAGAATTGAAAAGGTAAAAGTTAGAGAATTCATATGTTGAGATAAAGACAGGGAGCAGGGAAAGCAAAAACCACACATACGAGCAAAACAAATCAATTCACTGCTTCCCTTGGGCAGGCAGGTGTTCAGCCATCTCCAGGAGAGCAGGGCCTCATCACATGTAATGGTGACTTGGGAAGACAAACACCATCATTACAAACATCCTCCCTTTCTCCTTCCCCCGCACTGAGCATGACATCATCTAGTATGGAATATCCCTTTGGTTAGTTCGGGTCATCTGTCCCAGCTCCTTCCAATATCTCATGTACTCCCAACTTCCTCACCAGCATGGCAGTGAGAAAAGCAGAAAAGGCCTTAGCTCTGTTTAAGCCCTGCTGAGCAATAACAAAACCATCTCTGTAATATCAACCCTGTGTTCACCACTAGTCCACCACATAACCTCATACTAGCCTCTGTGAAGAAAACGAACTCTGTCCAAGACAAAACCAACACTTGGTGTTAGTGTTGACTGAAACTTTACCATAAAAGTAGTTCTGCAAAGAGAAAATAGCTCAGAAAGCAGTATTTGCTTTATGATAATTTGCAGAGGTAAAATTCAGGGCTTTTAAAAAAATTAAAATTCCACCCTGTCACATTATCTTGACCCCTTTGCAGTTTCAGCAGGGTTGGGCTACAGTTTCATTGTTACTCCCCTTTAACACTCCACAGTTATTATTAAAAAATAGAAGAAACTAAACTTTCATTTCAACAAGTTGGACATGACCATGCACCTGCTTATTCTGGTATTTTACAAAATCTATGTCTTAAGTTGCATCATATTAGGCAAGACCTAAACCTGACACATAGATACGTATTGGCTGCAAAATTGATCCTTGAGACTGTTGCACAAAAAGTGGGTTGGGGTCAAAGCGCCTGCAGTTGACAGCAGGAATTTGGTGTGCTGAGAGTACAGCTGGGGAGCTGTGTCCCTCGGGGGACCTCAGGGGACCCCTCTCCCATGGCAAAGCCTGTTGACCATGTTTGCATCCCTCCTGCCACTGTTTCTGCTTCAGCATCATAGACTTCTGCCTGCTCCAATTTTCTGATGTAATTCCACATGGAGCAAAGCTGTAAGACAGACCACAAGGATAAGCTATATTGAAGCACTTATTTTTAAATTTTTTTTTTGTGAAGAGAGGTCATTGTAAAAGTCCCTCTTACTGTAAAGCCCACAGACAGTTGCAAGAGAACAACTGAAAACAAATTGCAGTGCTGGGGTAGGAATGACAGATGGGGGAGGAATTTCCTTAGCCATCTGCACCACCAAATTAAACAAAAAACTATACAAAGCTGCAGCCTCAGGCCCTTCTCAACCTGAACTTTTCATCACAGTGGCCGTGAAGTAGGAATCAGTGCCAAATTCCCAGCCAGGTGCTCCTGAAAACATGTAGGAACACAAGCTGATGAACCTTGGGAATTTTCAGGTTCATCAGGAAGATTCCAGTAAGTTTCAAAAGTCTCCAGGGTTAGGTAATATTACAGAGAAGCCTTTGATTTCTGTGACATTAACTGGAGATTGGTGCTTAAATTCCATGGGTGGAATGGGGGAGATCTGGACCTTGATTTTTATTGGACTCCACTGAAATAAACGTCAAACCTTTTCATGGTATCTCTGGAGCAGGATTGCATCCTCCTTGTATTGGAAGGCCACATGCCAGATGCCATATAACACCCTTCTGGTACCTTAAGCACCCTCCTGACAGGTTTAAAGATTCTACCTATCATTCCTAATATCTCCTGGCATCATGGTTTGTTCCTTCTTTTAATTTTTTGATGAGTTTTTGGTTTGTTTTGATTTGGTTTGGTTGTGTTGGTTTGTAGGTTTGTGTTTTTTTCTCCTGAGAGAGGCAATCCTATGCTTGTCTAGCAGAAGCAGAAGATTTTGTGATGTGGGCTGATATTTAGAAAAAAACTTAAAGTTATCATATTAGACCCTTTTTTTCTCCTACATTTTTCCAAGAGGTTCTTCATGCTGGTGTTTCTATTTGGTTTCAGATATTTTCTCTTAAAATATCTTTTGCAAGGGGTTATTTCTTTTGAAGCACATATTGAAATATTGTGATCACTGACATCCTTCCTACTGAAATCTACCCAAACTTTGCCAGTGTCTTCAGTGGAAACCATTGGTTTCCACTTCTCACTGCATGAATTGACCAGCCTTTCACTGCAACTTATTTTTACCTGTAATAGTAATGCCAAACTTGGCTTTGACATTTCAGAAAGCTCTGGAGAATGCCACTGAAGTGCTGCTCATTTTTTTTCCAGAAAAATGAGCCCCAAAAAAGTCTTCATGCTCACAGCAGCCTCTTGTGCATTTAACACCTCCCAGTTTCTGTGTTTCTGTCTGGGTGTGCAGTGGTTTCCCTGCAGAACTTTCTTCCTCCCCTGCCTTCAAAAACTGCTATTTCTTGTTAGTGGCATTTCATCTATGTTTTTAATTCCTGTCTTTCTAATCCTTTTACCCTTGCTGGACTCAAAGCACAGATATGTCTATAAAGATAAGGTTTTCAAAACATGAGTTACACAGAGAGAATATTTTTGAAAGTCTGACTCTTGTGTTTCATGATTAAATGAGCTCTGAACTCTTCTGAGGACATGAGTAATTGGTAGGTAAACACTGAGTCCCTTTCAGAACTTGGAGAAAGTCTGGAACAGAGAAAAAGAAATGAGACTTTCTACATGAAAAAATTTGTTAGTTGATCCTGGTCTCTATTTTTCAGTAGCTGGGGGTAAGAAGAAAAAGGATAAAAACAACTGAAAAAGAGAAGACCAGTCAGAAAATTATCATCCAGCTCATGACTGTGAATCCTGTGCAACACATTGACTTACATTTTTCTTGATATCCTCAATTTTCCAAACATCTTACCTTTATGAAGGAGTAGCTTTAGTAAGTATAGACTAGCACATGTAATGAAAATCAGAGATAATTAATCATATCATTATTGAGTACCATGTATAATGCTTGATGGATTATTTCTGCAGGTAGAGATAGATTTTTAAGGCCAAAGGTGTCACTATAATTATGTAGCCTGACCTGCTTGACTCACTCAATAGAGTCTCACCCAGTAGCTCCTTTAGTACCAATGCCTGCTTGAACTGCAGTCTGTCTCTCAGAGAAGCCTCCAATCTGAGTGGGAAATCTTCACATGATGGGCAGTCTACCTCATCCCAGCAAAAATACCTTCCAGTTTAAGACAAAGGTTAAGACAAATGAAAAAGAAACCTGTGTTGAAAAGATTGAATGGCAATGGATTTCTTTTTAAAATAACACCGAACAAACTTACGAAACTTCTAACTTACGAAACTTTCAGAAAAGTTTAATCTCACTGGATTTTGTTCAGCAACCCTGAATTACTTCCTAAATATCATTTAGAAAAAAAATTAATAAAAAGTTATTCTAACTGTCCTTTTTGTCAGAGTTTTTAAGACTGCTTTTAAGACAACTTGCAAGGTTGGGGGTTTTTTTTAATGTAATTTTGCCCTCACAAGGCAGAAAATATTTTTTGAGAACTCTAGTTCTAGCCGTTATTAATAGAAACACAGAATCACAGAATAATATCTTTTGGTAGGGACCTCAGGAAACTATCTACAATCAACTGATGTCATTAAAGAAAAAAAGTAACAAACCCCTTGTTCTCTTAGAATACAAATATAATTCCTCGCTCGTCTTTTCATGTTTGTCTGCTATCATGCCTTCAAATTCAGAAGGTCAGAGTGGTTGTGGGATTACTTATGGAAATATAATTTTTGAATCACTACATTAAAATTTGAGCCTTTCAGTGAGGTGAATTATGGGAAACAATGAGAAATGGTCAGCTCATTCTCCCTGTCTCTTATTTGAAGATAAAGGCCCTTGCAGAAAGCTATGCAGAAAAACAACTGACCTCTGGCTTCCAAATAGCTACAGTCTGCTGTCCCTGTAATGCAGGTGCCCATAGGCCCAGTTTTGATGTGAGGAATCTTATCTACATCCATAGCTTTTCTCCTGGAGCGCAATAATCTCACAAATTTGTGACCCAAGTGAAAGTTTGAGGAATAGATGGAGGACACCCATGAGAATTTCCCTGTGAGGGAAAATTTCCTGATGGTCGGGAAAATTCTGGTTTTAAATCTCATATTTGAAAGTCCATTTTTAAGATTTCTTTCAACTCTCCAACCAGGCAGCAGCTGAAATGACTCTTGAACTGTCTTAGATTTGAACAATCAGTTCAATGGTAAGTTTCCCTCAAAAGTGTTATGATTCTACATGCACAGTATTTAAGGTGGTACGTTCAAATAGTTAATGTTTTTCACACATGCAAGCAAGAAAGCAATTGGAGACATCTATCTTCAGTTCACTAAAATTATTGCAAAGGATTATGTCATTGGATGTGTGAGCATTGGTGTGGCTTCCCAGCTGCATTTTGGGCAGCTTCTTTTGGTTGACAGTGACTATTATAACATTGGCTTTATTAAAAATGGGGTTCACTCTCTACTCACAGAAGTGTATAAACATGTAATAGCTTCTATCCAAGTATTCATTAAGCACAAATGGTTAAGCTTTGTTTTTCTTCTTGAGATAAACATCCCTGCTTCAGAAAGGGGTAAATGAAACGCATTAGGGTTAACTGCAAAATTTAAGCAGTGTCTCAAAAAGTCAGACAGGATTTTTCTAACCAAATATCAGAGATACAACCACCTCTTGGTGTTGAGTCATCATGTCCCCCCCCTCAGTATACATATACAGATTAAATAAAATTGTGTGTAATTAAAAAACACCTCTTTTTTCATAGTTAAGATATAAAACTCAGATAATTTTATTTATATACCAATGTTCAGTCAAATACACCCCTCAGATAAGACAGAATTTAAGTTTCCTGGATTCTTGAAAAATGCAATACCCACTGTGTCATTCTACATTTTAGAGTCAAACATTTCCTGATAGTTACTTGCAGGTTTTTAAAAATTCAGCCAGATCGTTTCCAGATGCCCTGGCACTCCTCCTCTCTGATCTTCCTATGCATACCATGTAGAAGGCTTTAGGATTTTCAGCTGTTTTCTACATTTCTGCCAGTACTGCTTGAAATACTCTTTACTTTTTCTTTTTGCTTATTCCTTTAGTGTGCTGTCTTCATGTATGAGGAAGATGAGGAGTTGCAAGGCAGAACATTTCTCTGCAGCTGCTCTTTGGGCAGCTCCTCAGTGAGGTGCCAGTCATGTGAGAGCATTGCAAACCCTGCACTCCTCCCCTCTTGCTGAAGCTTCTGTCCTCTTGGTGAAGTGACTCCAGGCCTGGAAAACGTCTCAACCTCCAATATATGACTGTGCATTAGCATGGAGGTAAAAAAAAATATCTCTAGAATGTTGCTTACACATTTCAAAACTGATGTTATTTACTATTGCCTTTTTCCATCCTTTGGTTTCTGATATACTGAATTTCATGATAAGATTGAAACTTGCCTTTCAGAAACAGTGTGTACCTTATTTGCTGCATCTGAAAAGCAGGTGTACTCAAGCCAATCTGAATATTTTGAGCAAATCCGTGCTTTGAAATGCAAATGAATTTGCAATGTCTGCATAGTTTGAGATAAAGCCGTTAACAATGAATTAATCCTTGCTTTATGCAGTTCATTATCAAGAAACTATGACCAGGCCAACAATGTATTTGGAACATAATAGGGTCTTGCCAAACAGGTAGAGACTCTTTATTCAAACTGAGCACTTACAGTTGCAGTGACTCTCATTTTTGAGGACTGCATAAAATAACACAATAAGCCTCATAAAATTTTTTGTGTTTGCCCCAAAAGCTGGTGCCTAGGTACAGTCTAGCCTTATTCCAGAACCAAAGCCTCCTGGATGGTACTAAAACATTTTCATATGAGGAATTTCGAATAAATTTAGTCTTAAATCAGAAAAGGTTGCATTTCAGGGGAGGTGGCATTTTAAATTTAAAAGATGGTTCCGAAACCACACTATTTTCACGAGAAGTTCACGTGCTTGGAAAATCTAAATCACTGATGATAAACACACCAGAAATATGCTCTAAATCTGTGGTTTGAATCTTTCTTTCCACCAGGTAATGTAGTTCGCTCAGGTTTAGATTCCTGTGCCTGATGGAGCCAGGCTGAGGTAGTGACTGCAATGAACTTGCCATGGCAGTCAATTTGAATGATGGGAGAAACAGGCCTCCAGTGCAAAATTAGTAGTTCACCAGTATAGTGGTACTGTGCAGTACCTCTAAACAAAAACTGTGGCCAGTGGTCTTCAGCCCTACTGCTCTGTCTCTTGGCACGCTGTAGAGGAAGGGATAGAGCTGAGCTGAGCACCTTTAGCACTCCTGTGTGCAGAGGACACAGCCCCGCTGAGAGGTGAAGCCTTATCGTGCAGACCTGGGAATGACTTGCTGAGCTTGACTCTGTGGGATGAGGGAAAAAGACGGTGCGTAGGAAACTGATTCCAGGTGACCCCTTTGTAGCCTCACTCCCACTGGGGCTCTGGATGTGACCTAGCTTCTAGACCTGAGCCTTCCTGAGGGCTGGGCTGAGTCTTAGCCATGCACCCCCACTCTGTTGTAGGTGAAAAAGGTCTCAGAGAAGAACTTAACTGCAGGCTAGAACCTCCTCTGGCTGAAATTTATAATAGAAATGCATCCCTTCTATCATTCAGACATGTCATGGTTCAATTAAGAGAGAACAGTCTAGATTGATAGGTGAGGGAAAACTTTGTGAGTAGCTTGCTGGAAATGAAACTGTTTTAAACTTATTTCGTTTGGGTGTTTTTTTAACAATATAATGCTGTTATACCTCCCCATATCTCTGTCACAACTTTGTAAGGCACTGTCATAAGTGAGGAGCTTGTTCTTTAGATTCTTTTTTATATTCTGGAGTTAGCTACTCAGTGGTGAGATGCTGTACAATTATTTACTTGAATATAGTAGTTTCTTCCCATTAGTGCAGGTTTTTTTGCTCAGTATGTTTTGATGACTTATATTAATGATCTGCAGACTGCTGAAATGGAGGACTTCAGTTTTGTCTGTCTCCAATCACTGTAGTACATAATAACAGATGGCAACATTCCTGAACTGCCTTGTTCAACAAATGGTATGAGATAGATATTTCAATAATTTCATCATCCTGATAAATATTAATTATCAGTATCAAGAGCTAAGAACGAGTCTTCATATGATATAAACCTCTTGACCTACATTTTTGGGATTGCTAAGAATTTTGGTTGCCTCCATTTTTGAATCTACAGAGAACAGACTGTAAAGACTCCTGAGTTTCAAATAAAACTGAGCAACAGGTATTTGAAGATTAGGCTGCTTTAAGGGATATTATGTTAGTCTAGAAAAATAACTAGTTGCTTTTTCACATGTCAGCTCTCCTTACATAGTTTGCCTTTTGTTCAGTTCAGGTATTGATACTTTTTTCCTTAAGGCCAATAGAAACATAAAATAAAAATTTGCATTATGTTTCAGAAGAGCAAATTTGTCCATGCTTTTGTCATGACATACCTGAACTAGTTAGGCTTAAAATCAAGGGGCCCATTTCCCCACTGTCTGAAGACAAAACCAAGCAGAGTAGCAGTGACAGATGAGAGGGAACACTTCCTCTCTGTGTTGACTCTTTTATTTTACTATAGTAATATACTGTATTGCTGACCTGAAGAGACTTTGGGGGTCCAAAGGTTATTGAACTGCAATCAGTATTGGATTTGAGGTCTCCTTCCAGCTATGAAGTCAGGATTCAATAAAAGTTGAACTGAGACCAGGTCTCTACTACAGTCGCATGGTCTGGCAGAGTAATTATTCTCTTTGTTTAAATTGTAAAGCACTCTCCTATTCCAATATTGATACATTTTGTGAAAGACAGAGTTTGCATCTTTTCTTTGTACAGAATAACCTTTAAAATATAAAACAAAGGAATTACTTTAAAAAGATTCTCATTCATGAGGTACTTCTCGAATCATTATCTTGCTGCCTGACAGTACAAATGAGACCCAACATTCAATTTTTTCAAGGTCTTGAAGACAGTGTCCTTATATATCCCAGAAGAAATAATTTCTTGTTTAAAAATTAATAAAGAAAAATTATCTTAACTTTTACAGGTGCTGTGTCAAAGTCCTTATCTAGTTTCAAGAATTTTAAAGCCAATCTATTTAAATTTTATTTTAACAAGTTTTCACTACTGATGATAGTAGAATGAAAACAGTTATATCAATGCAAGGGGGAAAAGTGCTCAACAATGCTTCAAAAGCATTTTAAACCAAGGCTTCTATCAATATTTCTTAAAGATTCTGTATCCTCATGTAACAGGCTGAGACAAGTAGGAACAGGTGGCATAGCTGGCTGTAAACAGCTGTTTGTGACTAAAAAGCTTAACAGACATTGACTATGCTGAATGTAAAAATTGAGTAAGGTGCTGAGAAAACTTCAGGCATAATTCATTTCCTGAAGACTTAAAATTAAGACAGTCTACCAAATTAAAGAAGTCATGGAGCTGCCACAAATGCTGCATTAGGAATCATTCATGTTGGTCTTCTTACATATACATAAAAGCAAAAGGAATAGGACTACCCAAATACTCAAATTTTTTTTGTCTAATTTTTCTAATGCAAATTTTCTTGACTTAAAATGCTCTATCATTTTTCCCTGGCTAAACTGTCTTTTAGGTTTTATCGTCTTCTTCCCATGAAGATTCGTTTGCAATAAAATCAACCCACCCTGAGTCTTGCAATAACCTACTCAGAACCATGGGTTTTGCAGACCAGATGTCTCTGTTTGAAGTCCTTGTTCTCATTGCTATTAATTATTCCACTAATCTTTGTAGAAAACTTTATCACTAGTATCTGTATATTTAGAATCACTGACAAAGTTGTTCTGTAAAACCAGGTTTGACACTGATCCTGGCGGAATTCTTCCACTTAGCTCTCTCTTTGGTGATGGGTTGCCATAGAGATTTACTTTTTCAAATGCTATAGAATAGAATCGTTGATCATTAAAGTTGGAAAAGTCCTCCAAGATTATCAAGTCCAACCTTTGAACGAACACCAGCTTGTCAACTAAACCTTAGCACTAAGTGTCATGTCCAGTTGTTTCTTGAACATTCAGGCTGGTGACTCCACTACCACCATGGGCAGCCAGCTCCAGTGCTTAACTACTCTTTCAGTGAAGAAATTCTTCCGGATGTCCAACATGCTGCCCCTGGCGCAGCTTAGGGCCATTTCCTCTTGTCCTGTCCCTGATTGCCTGGGAGAAGACACCAACCCCCACCTGGCTACAACCTCCTTTCAGGTAATTGTGAGAGCAATAAGGTCACCCCCAAGCCTTCTTTTCTCCAGGCTAAATACTCCCAGCTCCATCAGCCACTCTTCACAGGACTCGTGCTCCAGACCCTTCACCAGCTCTGTTGCCCTACTGTGGACTCGCTCCAGCCCCTCAATGTCTTTCTTGTAGTGACAGACCCAGAACTGGACACAGGACTTGAGGTGTGGCCTCACTGGTGCTGAGTACAAGGGGCCAATCATTGCCCTGGTCCTGCTGGCCACACTATTGCTGATACAGGCCAGGATGCCATTGGCCTTCTGGGACACATGCTGACTCATGCTGAACTGACTGTCAACCAGCACCTACAGGTCCTTTTCCACTGAGCAGCTTTCCAGCCACTCTGCTCCCAGCCTGGAGCACTGTCTGGGGTTGTTGTGACCCAAGGGCTGGAGCTGGCACCTGGCCTTGTTGAACCTCACGCAGATGGTCTCAGCCCATCGGTGCAACCTGTTCAGCTAGAATGTCAATTGGTTGATGTGCAGTTGACACTGAGCATCCACGAATTATGAATTAATTTCCATGTGCCTTCTTGAAATAATTCAATACTTTATTCCTTTTACCCCAGGAAGTAAAAATCCTGGCATAACTCTAAGCATGTTGCATCTATATAGGTTCTTTGTCAATCAAACTTGAAATCCCATCAAAAAATGAATTCAGTTTTTATGACAAGACCTATTTTCTATTAGATCCTGTTGTCTGGCATTAAATATATTCTGATCCTTTTATTCTTTTTTAATTGAATTCCATACAACCCTTTCTATTATTCTCCTCTCACTGATATCAGAAAACAGACTAATAGACACCTGAGCTATCCTGCTTGCTGTCTTTGATAAAATACTGGGTTTTGTTCTTTTTATGAGAAATGTTCTGATATTCCTTTATTGACACTCTTGCCAATTTTTCCTTAAATTTCAAGCTATTTAAACTTACTTTCTCTTTCCTAAACATTTGGTTGAAATCTGTTCAGCAATACAAACCAAAATGTAGTAAAGAAATATTACATCAGATGTGGCAAAAAAGCCACAAGAACTTGCAAACACTGCTTGACTTGCAAGGCAAAACACAAGGTGTCAAGGTTGACCTGTATCGCCAACAAACACTAAAAAAAACTCTTGGCAACAAAGGCCTACTTTTCTCACTTCATAATGAAATCCCCAAAAAGGTCAATTTTGTACTGTGTAGCTTCATTGCAAATGCTTCACACAACTCTACTGTTAATTCTCTACATGTTATATCCATACTGCAAAGGATTTTCCAGATTATAGACGGTGACCTCGATCAAACCTCCAATTCTGAAAATAGGAAATTCATTTAGATCTGGTCTACATGAAGATTTTTGCTATTACAGAGCTTTATTAGAGAATAATTGTTAAGTTCACAATGCAGAGCAGAATAAAATCATTTTTACTCCAGAAGAGAGTTCTGTCCAAGAGTAGTAGGGGTGGGGCCTCCCTACAAGAGCAGAGGCACCAAGAGCCTGGCAGGACAGTGAGGTTAACTGGGTAGAGTATTCATTGACTCAGACCCCATCTCAGAGCCCCCAGACAAGGTGAGCAGAACAGGGTTATCGCAGTAACTCTGGTCAGCTGAGAGTCCAGTGATGTCCAGGCAAATCTGTAGCAGCAGAACTTAGTAGCTAGCAGACATTCCTGCAGTACTTCTGCCATGCTTTCAGTGAAGGTGTCTCAGTGGAGAAAAAGATTCTGTAGGCCAGTGTCTGTAGTTGTCTAGTGCAAGAAGGATTTAATGTGCTATGTCTAACTCTTGTTTGTATAATGGGTAGCCATGTCACTGGATTTCAGTGAGGCAACAAACTCTGTACCAGAGTCCTGAGCATCTCACCTTGTAGTTTGCTGTAACTAATGTTATGAAGAAAAGTCTCAGTTGGGGCTGTGAAATTTTACTAAATTTTTAAAATCTGTTTTCTTAAGCATTCTCAGAAGCTCTCAGGTGAAACAGAAAAAGCAATACTTAGCATGCTTCCATCAACAGGTGTAATGGGTTGAACCTGCATGATTGACAGATTTCTGAACCAATTGCTTTCACGGTTTTGCATATGTAAAACCCAGGCAGGGTGGGCGCTTTCTCTTTGTCTTTTGGGCTCAAGGGCCAAGGGGTGGTCGAGGGTGGGGGGCCCCCAGGCCTGGGTCTGGGCCAGGCCCTTCTCCTTAACCCCTCAGCACAGCAGCGTGGGGTTGGCCCTCCCCTCCCAGGGGCGAGCTGTCCCTTCTCCGCAGGCAGCCTGGGGCTGAGACCACAGGGCCGAAATGCGGTCTGGGACTGGCGAGGCTGGCGAGACACCTTTGCATCCAGCACAGTCCTCGCCAGGGCCGAAGAAAACACCGCACAGCAGCCAACGAAAACACCTTT
>VYXC01010439.1:1769964-1787439 GCA_013397175.1 Platysteira castanea | reverse complement strand
GGGTCGGGACCGGCTCCGCTCCCCCCGCTGCCCCGTGGAACCGCGGGGGTTCCCGAGCCCTCTCGGCGCTGGCGCTGCAGCGAGCCCGGTGCGAAAGGTGCAGCTCTCAGCGGGTGTTGCTTCACAAAATCATGCGGTCGTTGAGGTGGGAAAAGCCCTCTGAGATCATCGGGTCCAGCGTTAACCCAGCACGGCCAAAGCCACCGCTAAACCGTGTCCCCAAGTGCCACATCCACACAATCCCCGCAGGGATGGGGACTCCACCACTGCCCTGGGCAGCTGTGGTAGTGCCCAAACACGCTCTGAATGAGGAACCTTTTCCCGATATCCAGCCTAAACCCCCCGACATGGCTTCACGGCATTCCCTCGGGTCCTGTCACTGGTCACCAGAGAGGTGAGAACAGCCCCTGCCCCTACAGTGCCCCTCATAAGGAAGCTGCACAACGTGATGAAGTCTCCCCTCAGTGTTCTCCAGGCTCAACAAACCAAGCCAAACAAGAAGCAACGTTTTACCTACACTAGGATCAGCAAAATACTGTATTTAGCAAGATATGATCACTTCTATTACTTCACAGCATGTTAGAAAATACTTCCTTTTATAAAGGACAAAATAACTTATAAACTCAGTTAATAAAGGAGGTTTTGTGTCTGACTCCTGTGAGGTTTGTCCTGCCTCGAAGAGCAGATCAGTAAGCAAAGACCAAGTTGTCCTTTAAATTCAAAGCACACGATTCAGAGTATTAGATTAACCTGTTTATATAAACTGAAGCAGTTCCAAACTAATGTAAATTGGCATCGCTCCTCTGACAGCACTGAGGGAGTATTCATGGGCCACAGGCAAAGCTTGGACAAGACATAAACCATTCGTTTTGCAGCAAAACACTTGCAGAACTCATTTTTAGCACCTTTGAAAGTATTGTGACTCATGTGACAGTGGAAACCATCTCTGTGGAGGTGCTACTTTTAAAGAACAGGCACAATTCTTCAGCTGGGAGACGCTTCCACATTGGTATTTACACTCCATAAATGAGGCTGCAGCTGGAGGCCAACCTTTGGTGTTCTGAAGATTTCCATTGCAACCTTAGGGCATAAGAGTAAAAACCAGGAAAATGCCCTTGCTGTTGGCTGCTTTTGTCACTGCACCTTGTCAGACAGTAATTAAACATCCAGTGGATGCAAGATGTGGGGAATGTAATTAATTTGAAAGCTCTTTCTTCAGTGCTTTTTGTACCAGGGGTGAGATGCTAAAGCTCAGGGTTGGCACCAAGTAACGTGATGCTGTTTGTTGCGAGCAATATGCCCAAGTCCAGCTTGCAAATCTGGCAGCTGATTTTCCATCATTAGCACATTCCTGAGACAAAACAAGCCCTGGCAGAAAAGGGAGGAGAGGCAGAAACAGCAGAAGCTTTTTGTGGAGCTGACATCAGATGACCTAATGGCTTTGCTTCCCTTTGTCTCTCTCTTCTTGGGTAAGCTATAAACAGCACCAAGATGATTTATACTAATAAAATGGAAATGTTATCATTAGCTGTGGGGTGTACTTGCATGATCTAATAAACAAATCCATCAACGTGGCATTAATAAGAAATACCCTTTGGACTTCAAATGTTTAGTACTATTCCTGCAAATTTATAGAATCCAGTGATTCACAGCTTGTGTTTTGGAAGTTTCCTCCAACTGGGGCAAGAATCACTGATAATTTCCCTGTAACACCTTTTCTTGTTCATTTTTTCCGCCCAACACACCCTGCAAGTTTCCCAAGCTGTGCCCATAAACCTGCACAATCAAAAATGTGGAAAAAAATGATAAATTAGCCCAAAGTCTGCAAAGTGGTGTCCTGTAGCCGGGTCTTTCCCAATCCACTAAGACCTGAGGTAAGTCAGTCCCTTTCTGTGTGGGTACTTGATGTGGCACCTGGTGAAGGCAGCTCTGCCCAGGGGGTTTTGCTACCCAAAGTGACTTTCTCAGTGAACACAATGATGTTTATGTAACACTTTGCATTGGTGTTTCTTACCCCTGCATTTGAGCATTACAGATATAGATGTCATTTTCAGTGTTCCCCCATATTTTTCGAAATTTGAAATAATTTTCAACCTGTTTTGGAGGGAGCAAATTTTTTTTTGTAGGAGGAATAACAGCACCTATTCAAAGAGGGAATTATTAGAGACCAAATCGTTAATATTCTTTCTTGAAAGGTGTAAGTCATTCCAGCGTGCTTTCAAAAACCCACTTGCTCCACAAGGAGTTAATTCTCCAATGGCTTTATCACCTTTCTGAAAGATTCTCCTGAGAAAGTTCCTGCTCTGACACTCTTCTGCTGTCTCCTCCCTTCTTTGTTCTCTTCCTTCTTTCTCCGATTACAGTTCCAAAAACAACACCCAATCTCCTGAGGTCAATGGTTAATATTCCCGGGTGTTTATATAGGCTCCAAGCAGCAGATTCCAGGCCGTTCAGCACTGGGCTAGCTCCAGCACCATGGCTTTCTGCTGGCAAGCGGTCCTGGCCTGCAGGAAATACCTCATCATAGTCTTGATACCCCTCGTGTTTCTCCCTCTGCCTCTGGTTCTGCCCACCAAGGTAAGAAATTTTAAAATTCAGTTTAAAAGCCTCCACGTCTCAGAGCTGCTCCTTTCCAGGGTGAAGAGATTCCTTCTCAGAGCACCTGCATCTACTGCTTGGAGATCTCTCTTTTCTTCCTGAGTGTATCGGGGCAATGTAAGAGCAGTGGGGCATAGATGGATGAGCAGAAACCTCTGTGGCTGCATCTTCTAGAAGAACACCCAGTGACATCAGATTTTGTGACTCGTGCTTTGCATCTGGCTGATTTAGAAGAGGGCTTTCTATGCTGAAGATTATAAGGCTCAATTTTAATCTCCCTTTTCATTTTCTAGCAGTGCCCAGTCCACATCATCTTTTATATTTTCCTTGTTGTCACTGCCGCTTAGAAGAGGCATTTTTAGATAGACAGCACATTCTGATGCATAAGAGAAAATAATAGGTATTTCAGTCTTGTTTTAGCATATTTCTGTAAGAATCTCCCAAAACCAGGATTTTAAATTCAAAACACCACGTTCTGGAAGACCCCTGGCTTAGGGTTCCCTCAGGAGAAGTTACCTAAGGACCTGTAGTATCCGGGCAGGTATTTCTGGGGCATTGATTGTTTAAAAGGAGAGCTGTGAGCTGACAGACTGCCCGTCTTCTGCTGCTTCTTCACTGTTTCTTGCACTCCCCACCTCTTCATGCAGAAAGATCTAATCTCTGGTCTCTTATCACAGCCTCAGCACCATGGAATAGTCCCAAACTACCCCTCCTGTCACTTCTCTTCGGACACCAAGTCCTAACTCTTCCCTCTGGTGTCTGCCTCCCAATCCCTGCTGAATCTCAGCTTAAAGACTCCTCCAAGCTTCATTCTCCACCTCCCTGGCTCTTCCCTGCCTGTCTCCAAGCTCTGTCTTCCTCACAGTTCTGTTTCTGGGTTGTCAGGGTTTGGGTTGCGAGCACAAGTGGCACGGGTTGGACCTGAGATGTGGCAGCTGCTCAGGTGTGGCCTCTCATTCCCTCACTATGTAAATAAAATAGTTTAAATTATTACTTAAAAGCTCGCCAGGAAGGGGGGAAAAAAGAAAAAGCACCTTTTTCTGCTAGTTAACTTTCCATAGGTAAAGGAGTTACTGAAGTGAAAAGAGATCAGGATCAGGAAAGTTCTAAGGAGCCGGAGAGAGATAATTTATTTTTTTTGTCCCGAGGCCACGAGTTCAAGCTCACTTGCTGGAGGCATTGTTACATACTGTGAGTCCTTGGAGTTGCCTGAGCACTGATCTGGCAGTCTTGGTTCAGTTCCTCTTTGAAAATGACTCTCTCTGGTTTCTATGCAGTCGGCAACAAGACAAAAATTGAAAACGTCCTGGACTTTTCCCTTTGCGATTTAAGGGAACCTTTAAGAAGTTTTTTTTGGGGGGTTAAAACTGTGCACTGTGCCACTGCTGAGCAGGAAAAGCTGGTGCCTCTGCACGCAGTGGTGTGAGCCAGCAGCTACAGGGTGGAATCTCACATTTTTTCTATTCTGTTGATCTATTAACCTGCCCTATAATGACATAGCACTGGACACTGAGCTATTATAATTGAGAGCAAACAACGCTAAAAATCTTGCTTAAAGGCAGATGAATGCCCTTACTGTCCTTGCTGACTTTGGGAAAACCCTTTTTCCAGCTTTTACTGAGAGCCTGTTCACAGCAGGATGAAAGACAACAGCCCTGTGCCTGTGAGATACATCCCAAAGCTCTGCTAGGGTCTCTCAAAAGGCATCCATCTGTGTCTTTGAATAATAAAAACAGAGAAAAAAGATTGTCAAAATGGTGAATTGCTCTCAGCAACCAGTGGGAGGAATAATTAAGGTTCTTCATGCTCTCGTTCAAAAATAAGGCTCAAAAAGGAATATTTTCATATCTTTGGGAATCTCTTTCAGATTTACTTCTTCAGCCTGACTGCTTTGGTAGTTCACACCGAGATTGCTGTCTTCTTCTTTCCCGAGGACTGCTCAGCTCCTTGCTCATCCTTTCCCTTCAGCAGCTCTGTAACCTCCACACCACGTTCAGAATTTCTGAGTGTGTTCCAAAGCAGAACAAATTGAACCTTGCCACCCCTCATTCCAGCTCCTTGGTTTAACCCTCTGCAGTCCAGCCTCAATCAGCATCACTGCAGTTTCATTCATACTGCCCAGTATATTTTAGTGGACATCCTTTATCCAGGGTTTTCTTTCTTTGGGTTTGGTGTCTCCCATTATTGTGCGAGTTCCAAAATGAGGAAGACACCAAAACCTCTGATATTACTCCTTCTCGCTTTCTTCCTCAGCCCAACCAAATGCCACTGTTGTGACAAGTGATTTAAAATATTTTCAGTGTCCAGGGCGTGACTTCAACATTTATACACGAAACCTGGAGTGTTTGTCCAAAGCAGAACTAAAGCAATATTTTCTCAGAAAAGGAGTGACATGGGATAGGGGATCTTGCTTTCCTCAAACAAACAAGACAAAGTCGGTGGAAGCTGGAATGATCTGTGACCAGTCTGCCAGTCAGCCTTTCAAAGCCTCTACTAAGCTAAAAATCCAGTGAAAAGTTATTAAAATATTTACAGTACAAGGAGTTGAAATCAGCTGTGGCTCACCTGGGCCATGACCTGAAGCCCGTGCGGAAACAGGTGGAGAAGGCCTGACTGGATCAGTAACTAATTCTACAACTCAAGGACATAAATACAGAATATAACACCATCAGCACAATCAAGAAGCCCGTGCAGCAACTGCCAACCCCTTATCACGAAAGGTCCAAAGTCATCCAAGTTTCCTTTCCTCAGGTACTATTTTTGCCCCCTGAAGGTCTCACCTTCTCCTCCGAGTTCTGAGGAGATTGCTGCACAGTTTGTCATTTGATTAGGATCTGCACAGGTCAGAGGCTGGGTGGGAGAGAAGCACGGGAAATAACCTTTTCTCTAATCCCTTTATCAGGCAATGAATGTAATTATGAGGCCTTGGCTTCTGGAGGAGGCCTGGGTTCAGCATGTTCTGATTGCATGTCCCCTTCCCCTGGCAGGAGGCAGAATGTGGCTACGTGATCATAGTGATGGCACTTTTCTGGTGCACAGAAGCCCTGCCTTTGGCTGTCACAGCTCTCCTGCCCGTCCTGCTGTTCCCACTGATGAATATCATGGATTCAACAACAGTAAGAGATCTTGCTCCATGTATTACTCCATCATCTTCTTTCACTCTGGGATTACTCCCCAGAATTATATGATTATCATCATCATCAGAATTATATTTATATTATTGAGAGTATTATTATTTTATTTTAGCATTGTTGTTATTATTATTATTATTATTTTCTGTCTTCTCCATGGACTGGAACTTGCATGAGCCCCAAGTGAGCTCCGGGTGGAGCTGCTAGTCTGAAATCAAAGCAAACTCAGATGCAACCCGGAGTCACTCCCTGCTAACACCTTTGGAATCACCTCCCTCGGAAGATGCCCTCTCTCTTGTGACTGTTCCCTCTCCCTTCCCCTGCCCTGCAGGTCTGTCGGGAATACCTGAAGGACACCAACATGCTCTTTTTGGGGGGCCTGATGATGGCCGTTGCCATCGAGCACTGGAACCTGCACAAGCGAGTGGCTCTGAGGGTCCTGCTCATCACTGGTGTCAGACCAGCCCTGTGAGTTACAGCGGTGGAAATGCTGTGGGGTAGAGGATTTCACGGCATTAGGTCCCACCTCTGATGGGAATCTGCAAATCTTTCCCTACAAATGCTTTCCTACGGCCCAGGCAAGTTAATGCCCGAGCAGGCCTTGCAGATGGGGATGCTTTGAGGTGTTACACAGCTGGTGCGCCCCTTTTTTTGGAATTCCAAGAGGCTTTAGGTGGAGAAATAGCAACGAGAGAGTCAGTGCTGGAAAGAGAAGGGTGCTGCTGGGCTGGGCCAGGAGCACAGCTTTGGACAATCAGGCAAGACCACAGCTGGGACACAGAGAACATGGACACGCTGCCTGCTGCCCATGGCAAAGAGAAGAGAAAATACAGGGGTGCTTGCTTTGGAAACAACAAATATTCTCCAGACTGGAACTTTAAGCCATGCACAGGCTGCCTCGCCCTGTTTAATCTGTCTGGGCTCATGAGAAGAGGGAATACTGAAGGAAATTACAAAGCAATGGAATAAAAATGCATGCAAGATAAACCCCTTTTCATCTGATATATAATCTACATCTCATCTAAAGAATAATTTTGAGACAAATAACAGAGTAATACCGAAACGAGGATTAGAATTTTAGATGAGTAAGAAGAGAATCTTAAATAATAGAGGTAGGATAAAATAACAAGAGGAGGGGGAAAAAAAAGAGATCATCTTCCTTATGGCTTAAACTGATTGCCATTTGGGATCCAATTCAGCTTGCAATTCCTCTTCAAAACATATTATAGTGCATTAACAGGTGTTATTGAGAAATAAGCAGGATCCTAGTGGAATAACTGCTTGCTCCAAGCTACCAGCTTCCACTTTCCTAGCCATAAGAATGTAAAAAAAATTGGTTGAAAAAGAAAAATCGATGTTAAATCTTAACTGTGTTTCTCACAAAGTAGAGCAGGGCGGGAGGATGTGCTGGGTGGTGGTTGCTGAGCATTTTCCAAACCCAGCATTTGTAGCTGACCCTTTGTAACAAAAAGAAAGAGCATTGCAGGGCTGAGTCCTGACCCAGCTTTCCCAAACCTCCTCATTCCAGGCTCCTGATGGGTTTCATGGCTGTGACAGCTTTCCTGTCCATGTGGATCAGCAACACGGCCACCACTGCCATGATGGTCCCCATAGCACAGGCGGTGATGGAGCAGCTGCAAAAGTCAGAAGTCGAGTCCAGCGCCGCTGGCCAAGTGTCTGAACACACCAACAAAGCCTTTGAGCTGCAGGAAAAGTCACCTGAGAGCTTCAAAGAATCAGAGGAAAAAGGTGAATGGGTTGTGGGTGGTTTTCTCCTCAGGGTGATGGAGTTTGACTTGGTGCTTTCTTCCGGCATAACAGTTCCTAGTGAATTCTAAAAGGAGACTGTCCCTAAAGCATCCTGACCACCACAAAGCTCTTCCATGAACCAGACAAAACCACAATGAGCTGCTGACTTGGCTGAAGTTAAATCAAAAATACAAATTACTCAATAAACCGACCGAAAGTACAAATTCTCCACTAGGGGAAGCCTTTACATCAGGCTTTGCTGTTTCCCTGCATATTTATGTTAGTTCAATTATTATCTACTGTGTAACTTATCAGATAATGGGGAATTCCCAAGGGAGAATTTCTGGCCTCTTTCCAACTGGAAGGTTAGGGATTAAAATGATCTTTCTAATCCAAAAGTACACAATCAAGCAACAATATCTCTTTACCAGCTGTCTTGCCTTCTCCCCATCTTTGAGGTGATTCCAGGATTTCTGGATGTAAATCTCAGTGCCAGCAGCCAGGTGCTGGTGCAGAACAAGTTCCCTTCAGCCCAGCTCCCCCAGCTCTGTTATAATTCCCTGAATTCTTGCCTTGCTCCCCTCCACGTGCAGCTCAGACATCGCCCTCGTTCACCAGGAAGTGTCAGCACCAGCTTCAAGCTTTATCACACATTTCAGATTCTCCTCTGAAAAACTGCTCTGTGTCAAGACAACCAATGAAAATGGGCAGAAGGCAAAAGAATTAAAAATGCCAGCCTTAAAATGAGGAACTTGGGTTCCTTCTGCTTTGAATCCATTGTGTCCTGGCCTTGAAATATTGAATTACGCAGGCCCAAGGCCTTTTCCTGTCCAGTATAGCTCCTGCATCTCTTTTGTTCCTTGGGATCTAGGTAATTCTCATGTCCTGACAGTTGAGGAGGAGAGAAAGAAAAACGAACAGATTGAGAAGAAACACTTGAAACTCTCCAAGGGAATGTCCCTCTGTATTTGTTACTCATCCAGCATTGGAGGGATCGCCACTCTGACTGGGACAACACCAAACCTGGTGCTGCAGGGGCAAGTTAATGAGTAAGTCTGGCTGAAAGTGGGGTTACACACCCACCAAACTGCATCCCTCTGCTACAGCTGACTCCCAGGCAGCACACAGAAGGAAAAACTCAGTTTGGTCCCTTTCCCGGGAAGTGAGCCTCTCTTCCTCAGTGGGTCCCAGAGAACCTCCCCTTTTCTGACTCATTAATGAAGGACGGAAGAGGATCTGGAATTTTGGATGCTAACGGCCACCTGCATTTTCCAGGCTCTTTCCTAGCAACGGTGGCATCATCAACTTTGCCTCCTGGTTCTCCTTTGCCTTCCCCACCATGCTGGTGCTGCTGATTTTGGCGTGGATTTGGCTGCAGATCCTGTACTTGGGCTTCAAGTGAGTACCCCTGAGCCCCTGCAGTCTGGCTGATGGGGCTGTGACCAAGGGCTCGTTTAGCACAGGTGACCCTTTCATTGATGAGAAAAATCACACAGCAGGTGGCAAAGCCCTCACACACGACAGGAACCAGAACGGCACACTCTGTTAAAATTCTGCAAGTTTTCCCTCGAGGAATCTGATCAAATCCCAGCTAAATGTACTCTGTAGATGGAAATAGGAAGCTCTGAGTGCATATGACCTGTTCTGCAGCATTGCTGTCGTGTCCTAAGAGATTGCTGTGCTCCCAGTGATGAAATTGATCCCCACAGAGAGCTGGTAAATGCCTTTGTGCCAGGGTTGCTTCAGACCTAGAGGATTCGTTCTGTGCTAGGTCTGGTGCAGATCACCCCACACAACCAGCCTGCATTGCCTGCCTGCTTAATACTCAGCCTATCGTGTTTGTTTTACCCCAACTTCCCTCATTTTACATGAGAAGAGTGCTGTAACACCTGAAATGGTACTTTCACCTTCAAAATCCACCTTAAAAGTCTCATTCTCTGTCGTTTTTAAAAGCTTGGCAACTCTTTGCTTCCTAGTGGTCAAACAGCCTTGTCAATCACATTAACATTGTCCTGGTCTAGTGGAAGTGTCCCTGCCCATGGCAGGAAGTTGGAATGAGATGGAATTTAAGGTCTCTTCCAACACAAACCCGTCTGGGATTCTGTAATTTTTTTTCCTCATGTGCACAGACAACTCACTTCTTTATATTTAACTCATGAGCTTTTAGGGGCAGAAAGCTTTTTTCTGATCACCTTGTCGAGACATGCAGTTTCTACTCACCATGGTTGCCGATTATAATGTATTTAATTTCAATATTCATACATAAATGCAAATAAAGACATTATGATTGAGTATAAAATTTGGATTCTTAATTCTGAGGATGTCTGGCAAATTTCTCTGATATTTCTCATCCATTTTCTTCCAGCTTTAAGAAGAATTTTGGTTGTGGTGTCAGTCCTGCCGCCAAGGCTAAGGAGAAACAGGCCTATGAAATCATCAAGGCAGAGAGCAAGAAACTGGGCAAAATGAAATTTGCAGAAATAGAAGTTTCGATCCTCTTCGTTCTCCTGGTAGTGCTGTGGTTTACAAGAGAACCTGGGTTCTTCCCGGGCTGGGCGACAGTTCTCTTCAACAAAGGTGACACAAGGTAGTGTCACTCCTCCTCCTCACTTGGAATAAAAACAAAATAGGCTGGATTTTATCCAGCTGAAAACACAGCTGACTAAATATCTGACTGGTCTATTGCAGCTATGTCACTGATGCTACAGTTGCCCTCTTCATTTCAATTTTGCTCTTCATCCTCCCTTCTGGCTTTTCCAACCAGGACAGAGACAAAGAGCAAACAGGTGAGTTACAGAAATACCAAAAATCAGTACAGGTATGCGGGAAATTTTATGGTTTAAGTCTACAAAGGAAATTTCAAATATTAAATAAGACTTCAAACTGCTCTTCCAGCTGTGTGATTTGGGTTAGGCAAAGCGCATATCCCATAAAATTCTGTTTCTCATAATTTCACCAAGTAGGAAACTCTTATCCCAGCAGTGCTCCTGCCCCTGTCACACACACGTGTCAAGGGTTCCGAGGCTGGAATCTTCAGGAGGGAATACGTGGCTTAACAGAAACACACAGAGTTGTTGCCACACCTTTAACTCACCCTTCCCTGCCTCCTCCTGTGCTTCTTGGAGCAGCTACAGCTCATTCATTAAGGTTTTGGCAAGTCAAGTTTTAAAACCTTGCTTGGTGGTGCTCCCAGCGTTTGCTTTCGGGAGATGATTCCAGAGTGTGCTGACAGAAGGGATTCCTGGCGTTCAGACCAAGCTCAGCTCCCACCAAGAAGTTCCCCCGCTTTCTTTGGAGGGTATAAAGCGGCTTCACAAAATCTCTTTTGGGTTCCAGGGGGCAGGGCAAAGTTCCGGGCACCTCCGCCGCTCCTGGGCTGGAAGGTCGTTCAGGAGAAGATGCCGTGGAACATCGTGTTCCTGCTGGGAGGTGGCTTTGCCTTGGCCAAGGGCAGCGAGGTAACATTCCTGGGCTCACCTGGGGTTTGTGTCTTCCTGGCTGGTTTCTTTTCCAATCTCGCTCCCGGTGCTGTCCCAGGACAGCAGAGGGCACACTGGGAGCAGCAAATGCTGCCTTCCCCAGCTCCAGCATCCTTGGAGCGCCGGGGTCAGCACAAATCCTCGCTGCTCCCCGCGCAATGGGGTGGCACCGCCATCAGGGCAGCACAATTAGCTGTGTTTCTAGAAAAACGGCTGATAAAGAAACTGCCCCGACACATTAAAGGTTCTTTTAAATAAAATGTAATTGATGTGGCCAGCATGAGGAGATAACGTAGCCAGGAGGGGTCTCCAAAGTGTTTCAAACCAAGGATTTACGGAAATGGGATTTAAATTAAACTGTTAGAAGAGAAATGTACAGCTTGCTAGAGAAACTTCAGGAGCAGGTTAAAGCACCTGCAGGAATCTGCCAGTGCTACACGTTATTTTTCAGTAATGATTTAAGTAATGGAACAGACAATCCATTTATTAAATCTATAGCCAATAAAGAAATTCTAAAAGGTTTCAAGTGCCTGGAAATGCTAGTTTGGAATTCAAAGGTTAAAATAAAATGTAAAAGTACATGTTTGGAAAAGGAAATATTTAAGAAATCACATTAATTTATTCTACAATAAATAATCAAATGCATAAAAGCTGCTGCAGAAAGCCCAGAATGACAGGGAGGATGCTGCTACTTCCCAGTGACTGACAAGGATGAAGGGTGTGAAAAGCTTCAGACAGTTATCAAGATCTCAGACAACGTGATGAAGTGATTAAATCACTAGAGCATCTGATAAGATATATATAAAAATATTTTAGGAAATTAATTTAAATACCTTTGCTTACATTAAAAAGAAAATGCCTCAAATATTGATCACGTGCAAGTAATGATCTGAACAGAGAAATAATTATTTGCTGTCAATAATGCACTATAAATGCAGTATCTCCTCCTTTCCAACTCCTTGGAAGGGCAATAATGCTTATTTTTATTTAACCTGCTGAACAGTCCTGTCTGTGAGCACTGGCTGTGCTTTTCTGCAGACAGCAGTTGGCGTGAGAGCAGCTCTGAGAAGGGAGGGTTGGGACAGTGATGTGGCTCTCTCCTCCCCAGCCTGGCATCCCTCTTGGCTCTGTTGCAGGAGTCTGGTCTGTCTGAGTGGTTGGGCACCAAACTGACCCCCCTGCAGACCATCCCTCACCCAGCCATTGCCTTCCTGCTGTGTCTCCTCATCGCCACCTTCACCGAGTGCACCAGCAACGTGGCCACCACCACCCTCTTCCTCCCCATCCTGGCTTCAATGGTGAGCCCCAGCACTCCAAAACGCTCTTACAAGGACAGTTTTCAGCTCTGCAGTTGTCAAGACTTGGCGGACAAAGCCAAGCACTGGTTCTTGTGTCCCACCAGGGGTACAAAACTTGAAACAAAAATATGTGTGTGCATATACAGACACACACCGCGCTTAGCTCAACCTTTCTAAAATCATCACTGGTGAAAAGCAAAGGGATTAAATTCATTGGCATATTAGACTTTGCCTTCTGGCCTAAACATGAGGTCACTGCCAGCTGTACTTGTTTTTTCCAATTTGTTCTGCACGGAGACAGCACCAGCAGCAGCCTCTGCTTCCATGCAACATTCCCTGAGCGTATTTCACCCCCACCACTGGCCTTCCAGAAGTCTCTGAAGGTGATAGCGTGACCTAATTCAGACTTCTGCATGTCCACAGGAGATTCCTGTTGCTGGGGGAGACAGAGTTCTGCAAATTGAAAAGCTGGTTCCAGATGGAAGCTGGAATGAGCTCCTCCAAAATCTTTTTGCATAGGCCGCAGACTCCAGCCAAGCCCCAAACCAAAGCTCTCACCTTCAGAGCTTCGCCTGCCTCCCCTGATAATTTAATTTTGTTCTTAACCACTGTGAAGGCAGGGTTTAGAGCTGAATATAAGCACTATTTATCCATTTATGCAGCAGCACCAGCAACACGAAGCCCTGACCACAAAATCAATTCTTGCATTTGCTGCGTAAAGACGCTGGAAGTGCCCAAAGCAGCACCAAAATATGAGTGGCTGCAGTGTTTGGGAAGGACAAGGCTTCTGACATGGACAAATAGAATCAATTTTCTGCCTAAAGGTGCATTTCTGTGATTTTTGGGTATCAAAACCATCACCTCTGCTCTCTTTCGTGCACAGGCTGAAGCGATTTGCCTCAACCCTCTCTATGTCATGCTGCCCTGCACACTCTCTGCATCGCTGGCATTCATGCTCCCCGTGGCCACTCCTCCCAATGCCATTGTCTTCTCCTATGGACAGCTCAGGGTTATTGATATGGTGAGAAAAAAAAAAAACCAAACACTTTCTGTCCAGAATTTTCACCCCTAGGTTTGATCTTTCCTTTTTCTAATGCTGGTTCTTCTTGGGGGAGCGTTAGAAAAGTCAGTGTGCCGGGCTTTTGTGAGATGGAAAGAAGATGCGTGTGCATTAATAAAGGGTCACTCTGTCTCTGATACACTCTGAGAATATTATAAAGCTGCTAATGAGCTTTAAAAGAACAGCCAGGGCCTCTTGAAGATTTAATAATAAGAGCTGTCAGTGTCTGAAGTGCTTGAAAAGCCCAAATATAGAGCATGAGGGTGTCAAAGCGCCCTGTCACTGGGCCAGCCCTTCTGCAGGGACAGGGAACAGCCTGGCACATCTCACTGGGTGCCCTGATGCCTCAGGAAATCACTAAAGAAACAAGGGCAGCAGTGCCATGTCTCTTGATAACTTCCCTAACTTACAACTGATCCAAGAAGAAGCCCAAAGTAACATTAGAGAGAAATACCTGGTCAGAAAAGAAGTAGATTAAAAGGATTTCAGGACTCCTAGTTAAAGTGTTTTATCCAATGGAAACCTTTCAGTTTACACAAATTATATTTGTGAGGAAAACCAACTTGAATATAGTTTGGTGGACGCGTGAAAAAAGGCCGAACAGAAAATCAAACCACACAAACAATCCTAACCAGCAAGGAGGGCAAACAGCGCTCGGGGCTGCTAACAACCCTTCTCTTTTACAATTCTAGGCCAAAGCTGGGTTTGTACTCAACATCCTGGGAGTTCTGACGATAACTCTGGCCATCAACACCTGGGCTTCATCCTTGTTCCAGCTGCACACCTTCCCATCCTGGGCTAACAGGACAGGGACCTGCCCGTAACGTGGGGAGGAGATGGGACCCAGACTGCTCCTGCCAGAGCTGCGATGGGAGCGGGGCTATCACCCGCAGAGGCAGTGGTTACAGAAAAGCCTCTTCTCTGGAAAAGGACAAGCAAAATCATCCCGTTGATGACAGCAATAAAATTGCCCAGTCGCTGCTCAGGCGGCAGTTTCGTCACCCCAGCAGGAGGACGAGGTGGCTTCTGGCTCTCCAGCCCTCCCACCTTTAGATTTTCTGCTTCTTCAGGGCTGTTTTCCCCCAGTTCTTTTCCAGTAAGCCTGAAATCTGCAGCGAGAGAAAAAGGGAGGTGTGTGAGTGCACGAAAGGAAGGAGAGAGGCTCTGAGTTCCTGATGTCAGGCGCAGATCTGTGCTGTCACCACTCTCCACCTGTGTGTGTGCACGTGTTCGAGGTGTACATGATTGCTCTTCACTCTGTGGGCACTGACAGCGAGGTGTGTGCTGTGTGATTACAGAAAAATCACTGTCAGCCCGTCCTGGTTTGAAATGTATTTATTTGCAGTCCCCTTGTTAGGAATGAAGAAGATTATTTTTCTCCCAGAACACCCTCCCCATTGTTATTTATGTTAGATTACAGCCTGCAAGGTCATAATAAGAGTTTTTCTTGAGAAGGAGAGAATTTCTGTGTCCTAAAATATATATGATTGAATTAAAGATTTGGTTTTTTAATGTATCTCTGTGTTCTGGAGTTTATTTTTTTATTATAAATCACTGCTTCTCTCTTCCTTGTATCAACTGCTTGTCCATGTGCTCACTTACAATACCTTTAATCAGACAAATCAGCATAGTTGATTTTCTCTTATCTTTAAAGTAGTAATTATGTTGTTATTATTATTATTGAGTCCAATCTTCTTGGAATGTCCAGCCCAAGATTTTCCCTTCAGAAAGCCTGTTATGTAATCCTGTTACATATCTAATCCCTGCTCTGCTGGAGCTGACTTCCAGGAGCAGATAAATTCCTAATGACCAAACGGACACAGGAATATCCAAAGGCACTTTGCCAAACCAGTCTCTGGGTGCCATAAAAGAGGCTGGGTTCAGACTGAGCAGTTACTCACTGTGTGCCCCTGGAGTTTGCTCTGAAACCTTTGTTCTGTGGTTACCTGCCTAAATTTTGCACAAAGTGCATTTCTGAAATCCCACTCTGGTAGGATCTCCATTCTGGTTCCATGAGAGGGAAAAGGAGGGAATTTCACTCTAAAATAGCATGTTCTCTTCAAAATCTCTCTCTTTTCTTTCTCTGCCTTAATTATTAGGAGACAAGGACAGCGTGCAGTGCAATTTTAGCTCATAAAATGTCAGAATTCACTGACTTGCAGCAGTTTCTTTCCAGTTCCAAATATCCAGACAATTCTGGTGTCTGCTACTCCCTGATTCCGCAGCACTGATGGTTCCACTGGCTGTGGAAATCACTGTCTTGGAAAGAACAGCCCTGTATTAACCCTCCAGTGCCTTTGACAGAGTTTTAATTTGATGTGAGACAGAGATCCAGCAGAATACCCACAGCTCCAGAAGGAAAGGCATTTATTCTCTGTTGCTAATGAGCTCCTGGGTAACTGATTTCAGTCACATTATTACTTACTCGGGTCACTGCTAAACCACTCTCCTTTCCCTTTGCGTTTACCTCTATCAAATAACACCCAAATCTCTCTAAATATTTTCATTACCCTGCTCACCCTGTGTCTGAGGCCCTAAAATGACAAACTGGAGCAGATGATTTGCTGTGAGCCTCTCCCTTCTCCCTCCCTTTGTCTCCAGCATCAGGGCAGTGTGCTCTGCTTTTGTTTGCTTTTTGTTTTCTTTGAAATACTCGCCCAGACTTTACATGTCCTCCTAAATTACTGCTTAGCTAAGCAGGAAAGGTGGAATTCTTATAACATTTCCCGTCGGCCTCTCCTTCCAGCCCTTTTAAAACTGTGTTATGGTTCTTTGAAGTCTTTTCTATTAGTCTACATTATTCAGAGGCTGTGGTGTGCATTAAGTACCTGCAGGAGCACAGGTGCAATCTTTATGCCAATCTCAAGAAGAAAGGAAGGAGACATCAAGTAGCACAGAGTGTCGTGGGGCCAGTGCATTAATGCTGGGTGTTCTGTGCTCATTAACGTGGGCGAACACACAGAGATTTACCAGGGAATATCTGCAGTGAAAGTTACTCAGAGGATGTAAAAATGCCCAAATTCCAGGAAAAAAATAGGAGTGAAAAGCTGTAGGAGAAGAGAAGAGAAGAGAAGAGAAGAGAAGAGAAGAGAAGAGAAAACACCAGGACACAAAGAGAACTGAGAATTCCATGACCAGTTTCCACCTTGCAGTGATGGTGGCACTGGGCAGTTTATTGCCTTGGGTGTGTCTGAGCTCAGGACCAGTCGAGGTACAGCTAAATATAGTGTGCTTGTGCAAAAACCAGTAACACTATTAAAAATTTTCATAATTTTCTAAGCAAAGCAGGTAGAAAGTGTTTCTAAGCCCCATTATTACCCGGATCACCTTTGAAGGGTGGTTCCCCATTATGTTTCCAGATATTGCCCTCGAGGAGTGGCTCTATTTCCCATTGTGTGATCAAATTTCACAATCTGCTGCGAAACTGCCAGCTCAGCACCTGCTGTGCTCAGCCGTGCTCCCCAATGCAGCTCATCTCAGAGCCAACACCAAGGTTGCTTTCTATAAGTGATAAATTCGGGAACGAGGAGGGGACCTTGGCCTTTTTTGCCTTGCCTTGGCCTAAAAAGCGCTCGGCCAAACCACAAAGTACAGGTTTCCCACAGTGTGTGCCGGTGAGTAAGTGGGTGACTCGGGGTGGCCTCCTCCATTCTCCCCGGAGTTTCGGAGCTGTCCTGCCTTGCCCAGGCACACGGGCACACACTCAGCTTCTGCAGGCACACACTTGTACTCCCGAGCTGAGAACAGGAGGCCTTGCCCTGGTAAACACACACATTTCTGTGACCACACCGTAAAAGCTGATGATTTCTGGGCAGGCTCCCGGAAAATCGCTTGCACTGGGGAAAGGCACCTGGCCATAAACAGCTCGGCAGCAATTTGTAAAGTGGCATGGGAGTGATGCAAGGGTCACTGAAATCATAAACAGACTGTACAGGACACACGGCAATTTGAAAGCTAAACCAGGATGAAGCCAGCACATCTTTCTAATCCTCAAATTGCTTTGGAGAAACCAAAAATTTGCTCCCAGTCACTTAAGAGGTATTAGGATGAACCTTGTTGTACAGCACTGACATCTTGAAATATGTCCAGGCTTTCCAGCTAAATTCCTACACTTTCATTAAAAATAAAAATAAATTTTTTTTAAAATAAAACTTTTTAAA
>VYXC01010439.1:1722733-1769650 GCA_013397175.1 Platysteira castanea | reverse complement strand
TAAAGATAAAGATAAAGATAAAGATAAAATTAAAAATTAAAAATAAAAATAAAAATAAAAATAAATTAAATCTATTTGGAAGGACACCTTATAATAAAATGGACAAGAAGTAAATCTCAGAAAGGTGAAAATAATTTTCAGCAAACCAACAGAAACACGAGGTTCTGTGTTTTTATTCAATAATTAGCAGCATGTAGGTAACTATGGACCTTTCTCCAGGAGCTGTAAAAGCAGTTCCACTCGTGTCCTTGAGGAAATTCCTCTCTTGGATAACTATAACATGTTGGCAGCAGTGTGCATCTCCAACCCTCTCTCCACTTGGTTTATTTTATTTTAGGAATACAACTCTCTGCTCTCAATTGGCACATTGGATTTAGTGCTTGCAAAGGCAGAAACAGAGTTTAAACCCTCTGCAGCGACGAATAACTAAAGGACAGAAAGCAGAAACACGAGGACTTAAGAAATACATAACTTGAAATCATCCAGGAATTTCACAACCCTCCATTTTTTTTTTTCCAACATGGGACCAATAAAACTATTTACAACTTGATTCACTGAACTTTATGGCTGGAGTTAGTAATGACCAAGGTGCCAAAGTCTGGAAATGAAGTGGTTTGAATGTACTAATCACCTGGTGTCCAACTAACAACTGTTTAATAGAACTTAATCACTACTGTCAATGCTGGGTATTTTCTCCTATTAAGGAAACATTTAGTCTTATTTAGCCTTTAATCATATTAACACACCGAAACCATCCAGGTGCCATCCAGGAGGTGCAGGTTCCCTCCCCACATGTCACCTCCTGGCTGCAGACACTGCACCACGCCATGCCCAGGGTCCCCAAACCCAGGCCAGGTCTGGTGTTGATTTTCCTTGGAAAACTCCCTTAAATAGCTAAGGAATGGAACAAGGGGACACTTTTCAAAAGTAACGCAGGACAGCAGAGTCAAAAAATTAATAACATTTATTAAAATTGTCCAAAAAACCCCACAAAACCAAGCCAAAACAACAGAGTACAAACTAACTTGAAAATAGAGAAGGAACAGAATGATTAATTCAAGTGTTCAACACTTATATACTGTTCTGAATCAGACCAGATTCAACTGCTTCAAGGCCCAGGTGCTGGGTGCCTGTGTGAGGTGTTTGTGATCTAACAATTAATCACAACTGCTTTTAGCCGCCACTGCCACTAGAAATATTAACTAGAATCAATTAAACCACCAGAAACTTACTCTGCTTCCTGGTTTATACCATTCAGACATCTTCAGGTCCTGCCCACCCAGCAGCACTCCAGGAATTTCCTCACTCCCCGTGATCCCTGTCCAGCCCACGAGGATCAGAGCAATTTCAAGTTTTCCCCACACCTGCCATGGGAACCGAGGGCTCTCTGTTCTTTGGAAGGGAGTGGACACCCAACTTCAGTGATTCTGCTGACCCTCGTTTCTTTCCAGCAAGCACGAGGAGAAGTGGTCAGAGCTGTCCATGAAAATAATGGAATTCCACACTGTGAGATGAGCAAGGTGTGTGCAGAGCGTTCCAGTTAGCGGGCACGGCACCAGTTCTCCCAGCTGCCTCTCGAGGGGACCTTGGTGGGTACTGGTTAGTCTGGGGCAGTTTGGTGACTGCAAGAGGAAAGCCACATTTCCCTTTTTTTGTTCTAGGACTCTCCTGATGAGATTTGCCAGAGAGCTGAAAATGGATCCTCTTTATTTCTGACTCGTCTGTCACCCGAAGGGAGCCTGAATTTTCCTCCTTGTTCTCACCTCTGGCAGTGTCATTCCTGCTCCATGAAACGTGCAGTCATAAATCACCTGTCTGCATCGCAGGTAAGGCGGCTGTTCCATGGGAGCTCCCTCACACCTGTGCTTCTGCTCTTCTCCTCAGACCTCACCAAGCGGTGGTGTGGCACTGAGAGCTACAGCTGGCACGGGAGGAACAGCAGTCCCACAAGATTCTATGGAAATAATCCAAAATAACTTTTGTAATGCCTTTAGTGCTATGTTTTTACCACCCGGGCTCCGTGGCAGACAGCAACATTGTCAGAATTAGTTCTGAGGACTTTTAGAGTGAAGACAGGGCAGGTTTTCCCCTCAGTTATTGGCAAAAACCAATGATCACAGCTGGAGCAACCTGGACAGTCACAGCAGAGCTGTGAAAACAAGCACCAATCTCATGCTCGTGCATTATCTGTTAATTTAAGATGCTCTACTGTTGGTGGATTATCTGGTGCATGGACAAGACAAAAATTAATTCCTGAAATACATTCCAAAAAGGCTGAGGTAGAGCTGCTGCAGTAGAGGGGCAGGCTCTGGCTGAATCCTGACCCCAGAAACCAAAGCCTTTCTCCCAAGCGAGCACAGCGGGTGTGGAAGTGCAGGAGTTCACACTGTGAGCTTCTGTATTTTGGCAGAGATTCTATAAGGGAAAAAAAAAAAACAACCCCAAAACACGCAGCTTATTAGCCTAGAAGAAAAATCTTTGGTCTGTTTACACAGTAACCACACACCTGTATCTCAGAAACACGAGACAAGTGCTGGGGAAAGGGGAGGGGACTGACAGCTCTGCTTCCCTCTGCACCAGGTGCAGCCAGCTCTGTAATATCTTTCCAGCCACTATTTTGACTCAGTGCCACTGTTGGCCTCCTGTACCTGCTGAACAGCCCCTGCAGGGAATGACTCCAAAACATGCCCATGCTCCCTGCTCCAGCCAGATCCGCTCCTACCTGGAGCCCTGGCGGGAGCAGAGGCAAAGCAGCCAAATCCTGAACCCATCCTAGCACAGCTGCAGTTCCTGCGAGTCACAGAAAGACAAAAACCACTCAGTTTTGTACTAAATTATTCTATCAGCTCATTTTTCTTGCAGGATATACCTAATTTTTTGGTGCTGCCAGTTTACGTCCCATTTTTATGGGGCAAAAATATGGCATTAAGGAAACTTGTCCTGTCACAATAAAACTTCAGGGTAGGGGACAGAGCTGAGGAGTGTCCCACCTCCTTAACTAAAGTACAATACAATAAAATCCATTTGCATTAATTGCAGCAAATTTGTGTGTCTGGTTTTACTGAATATGATTGTTTGATATTCCTGGGCAAATGGAGAAGAGAAGAAGAATAAATTCATGTTTTATCAGAATAAATTTCTTTTTACCACGAGAACAACAGAAAAAGTTGCTTTGTGTTTCTTAAGGCAGCAGCCACGTGAGTAACAACAAGGTAGCTTCTACTGCAGTGCTGATTACGTGGCTCCAGACGTGGAATCATGGAATTGTTTAGGTTGGCAAAGACCTTTAAGGATCACCAAGTCCACCGTTAGCCCAGCACGGCCAAAGCCACCACTAACCCACGTCCCCAAGTGCCACATCCACACATCTGGTAAATCCCCCAGGGATTTGACTCCACCACTGATGGCCCTTTCAGTGAAGACATCTTTCCTGAGATCCAATCTTCCTCACCCAGACCATTGGTGAAGATATGAGGCAGGACTGGCCCCTGTCCTGGGGTGACCAGCCCCAGCAGGATGTGACCCCAGTCACCACCTTCCCCAGGCTGCAGCCAGTGTTTTACCAACACTGCACCCATCCAAGCCCCAGCAGCCGGTTTCCCTGGGAGAATCCTGTGGGAAGTGGTGTCAAAGCCTTTCCTAAAGTCCAGGCAGGCACATCCCAGCCTTTCCCTCACCCACTGAGTGGGTGACCAGGAGGAGATCAGGTTGGTCCTGCCTTTCACGGACCTGTGCCAGCCCTGCAGGATCACCCAGCTGTCCCGTAGGTGCCACGTGATGGCATTCCAGAGGTTCTGCTCCACAGCCTGTCCTGGCACTGAGGTCAGGCTGGCAGGTCTGCAGTTCCCTGGATTCCCCCTCGGATCCTTGGGGTCGGTGGGTGCCACATCTGCTGACCTCCAGCGAGCTGCAGGCAGCCAGAGCTGCTGGTGAAGGTTGGAAAGCGGCTCAGGGAGCACTTCCAGAGCTCCCTCGGCATCCGTGGGTGGATCCAGGCTGCTGTCACCACGCTTCCCTCTACATCCAATAACAGATGGAGAATCTTCCTGGCTCTTCCTTCGTTGCTGATGTGTTTATAGGAGCAGTTTTATTGCCTTTTACAGCAGTGGCCAGGTTAAGTTCTGACTGGACTTTGGCCCTTCTGATTTTCTTCCGCTGGCCTATTGAAATCATCAGTGAATAAATCAAATTTATGCCTCTATTGCTTTTGAGCTCTTCTCTTCAACAACAGCATGACACGAAACCGTGCAGGATTTACTGGATAATCAGTGTGAAACTGTTTGAAGAAAGTGTATTTTGCCACACAATACTGGGACAGTGCAAAAGGCATGAAAGACATGATTTATCACGGAATCATGGAGAGTTTGGAGTTAAAACCATTAAAAACCATCTCGTTCCAACGCCCTGCCGTGGGCAGGGACACCTTTCACTAGATCAGGTCGCTCAGAGTTTTATAAACTGCTCTGTACAGGCAGCAGTGGGTGGAACTGGACTGGGCTGCTCGAGAGGGATATTATGGTATTGCACTAGCACAGAGTATTTATATCATTTTTATTTCTTTAATCTGCATGCAACCCCAAGGAGCAGAGAAAGTCGAGTCTCTATGTTTAGGAACCCAGGTCTTCATTGGGAAAGGGGTATTTAGTACTCTTAGGCAGTGATTAACATGAACTCTGAGTTAGAGTTTATAAATATAATGATATTAAATAATATGATTTAATTTGCACAACAAGCAGAGTAATAAAGATTAGAGGAAAGAACTCGAGAGGGAGGGAGGGAGGGAGGAAGAGAAACCTCCATATCTAACCCAGGCTGCTAACACACACTAATTACAACTGGTCTCACAACAAAATCTTTCAGGAGTCAGGGTGTTTCAACTTAAGCTTTAAAAATAACCAATACACCACATTAGTACAGAGAATTATCCAACACATACAACAGCAGAGCACCTGGTTTTCCTTTAAATCTTACTCAGGTCATTTTTTCATCATGAAAGAAGTACCTGCATCTTTGGCAGTTGTAAAAAAATCGTGCATGGCACCACCTGCCAGACTAATAACAATAATTAGAAATGTAATAAACTGTTCATTGGCAAGGGAACAAATTGTCTTATCCTTTGAAAGTCACACTGGCCCGAGGCAATTCCTCACAGACATTTGCCACTGATGTCACAAGAGCCGGAGTGAAAAGCACACAGTGCAGAAAAACAACAGAGGAGGGCAATGAGAAAGGGAAAAAAACCACTGACAAAGACATTTGTGCAGTGTGGAGTAGCTGCAGAGTATTCCCATTCCCCTGAATAAACCAATAAAAACTCAGGATTTGCAGAGAGCTGGCAATGGGGGAGAGCTGATCCTCTTGCTTTCCATGGAACTTTACGGACTGGAACCTTTGGAGAATCACATGAACTCAAAACACTTGTTTAAGATGAAACATTTTTAACTGAATTTAGAATGAAACCTCAGGCTTGCAATTACTTCCTTTTTATCCTCCTGAACTCTTTTCATCTTTAGTACAATCATTTTTCATAAAATAATTAGGATGTTTTCACAACATTCTTTGCACTGATTGCCTTCTAGAGCGGGTTACTCTGACTCTTGTATCTCACACACTTAATTTTAAATCTGGCAATGTGAGATCAATATTTCACTCTCACTGAAGCTCCTCTAAGTGCTGAAGCAATCTTGGTTTGGCTGCCAGATGGGAATTAATGGCCTGTTCAGGGTTTTTACCTCCCATTATAACTCTCCATTTCAACAGACCACAAGATTTCACGTTGCTTGTTTTTAAAGACTGTGTTTAAAATCATCCTCAGCAATAAAAATGTGGTTTCATATTTTCAATACCTTATTGTGTTTATGCCCCTTCTTCCACACAACGTCTTTTAGCCCTAAAAATCCACTGTCAGCCTCTAAAATGTAAAAGGCATCCAGAAATCCGTGAGCATTAAATATTTGCCTTCCTCATCCATCTTCTGGACTATAAGCAAGAGAACACAGGGACCAGGTCCACGCTCACAGAGGACTGAAGAGAAGAAAATCAAGTTATAAACGCTGCCTAAGCACTTCTTTCTGAGGCTTCTGATGATTTCACAGTCCCAGTAAGTCATCTAGGAGGGGCCCATGCCAGGCAGCAGCCTGCTTTTGTTCTTTGCTTTGTACTCAGAAGGGAGGGACATTGCTGAGGTACAACACTCTGGGCATTTACGTGATTCACTCCCTCTCTCATTGAATCATTTTCTCGTTTCTAAGATAATACCTCTGGGGTGATTTCGGTGGCTGTTTGCGGAAGCACAGGGGTTTTGTGTTTTCCACTACTGGGTGGGAAGGTGAAGATGAAGGGGGGATGGTCCAAGAAAGATGGGAAAATGGTCTGGACAGGATGGGGAGAACCTGGAAATTCTGGTAATTGGCCTCATGGCACCAAAGTCCTGAAGGCAGGAGCTGGGATGTCAGCTCAGAACCTGACTACAGCCAGCTATAACTCCATACCCTTCCTGCTTATTTCCCCAAATCCAGGCATTCCTCTAGTCTGGGTCAAATAATTCACCCCAGGCTGCTTTTCCGTTGTAATTCATTAGGAAAACCCGAGTATGTCAGCTCTTTTCAATGTCCCAGGTCAGCTCTTCCTGATTTTCCTCTCTGTTTCAAAATCAGTACAACAATGGCTGGTGGGATTTGAGGCAACATCTTGGGGGGGAAATATCACAAACCTGTCAGAGCTACCTGTAAAACCTGCAGATATAACCACGTTCTCTTCATGACCTGGCAAGAAATTCACATTTCAGCCTGGTTTAGTGTTTGGATAGAGCTGGAAGTGAGGTGATCTTTAAGGTCCCTTCCAACCCAAACCATCCTGGGGTTCCGTGATTCGAGAACTAAACCTGAGTCGTGTTCCCAAACCCGTTTTTCTACAGCACAACCCAGTTCTGCTGATGCATCAGTATTTCTGCCACTGATACTTCGGGAAGCTTGGGAAAAACAGTCCCTCAGATTCTGTGGAAGTGGAGGAGCACCGAAAGGGTGTGCTTGTATTGGCACTGGCTGCTCGTGGAGCAGTCAGGAACATCCAAGTGCACACTCCAAGAAGGAAAGAAGACAGACCAGTTGTTCTGGTTATTAGACATGGTTAAGGGGCTAAAAAAAAAAAAAAGAAACACCAACCCAACACACACACACACACACACACTTTTCTGCCAAGCCAGTTATAAGAAGATAATCATGTGCTAGCCTAAGCCTCTGGCAGGAGTAAAACGCTGTTAGCTGTCTTCTAGCTGGCTAAATATTAATCATCCTGTTTAGAACCAATCATGTCACTAACTGGAGAGAAACTTGGTTAAAGGTTGTGGTACTAAGAGGGTTTAGGGTTCTGTCTCTAGCTGAAGGATTCCCTGACTTCTACAGAAAATATGTTGAGTGAGGCAAAATCCAGAGCAATATTCCTAAGTTCATCGTTTTTTGAAAGGGATTTAGGAGGTTCTGCAAGCTGAGGATGCAGAGAGACAGTCCAGCAATTCAAACAAGATTCTCTTCGGCTGCTGTAAAGGAGCAGTGCCAGAGCAGAGTGTTTCATCCTGGGTTGTGAAGTGCAGTGACTTGCAAAGATTTTCATCTGAACCACCAAGCAACACCTTATTCACAAACTAATTCTGCTTCTGAGCTCTGCCATAGCTCCAGAAACGATGCTGCGTGTCCACCACAGAGCATCAGCAAGGAGGAACAGAAAAAAAACTCCAAGAATTAAAAGTTGCACATTAGTGGGGGAAGGTGTGGGTTATTCAACACCTCTGAAATCACGGCTCAGCCTAAAATAAATGGAAAATAAGAAGAGCAGGCAGCAAGCCTTAGAAGCAAGAGGATGAAGTCATGGATGAGTGATCATTTCCCTGCTCATGCCTGAGCCACTAAGTGGCCAAACCTGCATAACATATTCAGAGCCTTGAGTGTGACAGGACTGGGTTGGGAGGACTCACGTGGTTCAAAGGTCTCCCTTGGAGATCCACATGTTCTTGAAACTCCCACAGTCCCTCAGGGCCTTAAAACCAGGATGCAGCAGCACTGTCCTTGGAATCTGCTGTGGTCTGACCTTTAGAAAGTCCTGTCCAGAGAGAGGAGTTGGAGATGAGCATCAGCCTCTCCAACATCAGCAGCACTGCTGGGATCCCATCCCTCTCTGGTGACATCAGCCACATTCTTCCACAGCCCTGACTTTGACATTCATCAGATTCCCATGCTCTGGAAGCTGATGTGAGGTAGGCTTTCTCCTTTTCTTGTCATGTCACCAAAACTCCCCCGACAGCCTCGCTCTGTGATGTTGGAAACAGCCTGGCAGCCAAAAATGCAGAAGCCATGAGACCAAACAAACAAAGAGAGCCTGCCAAGCTACTGCTTACCCAGCAGCTGCAGGCTAGGAAAGCCTGCTCCCTTTCTCTTAGCCTCGTAACAAAAAAAAAATTAAAAGGGAA
Organism: Platysteira castanea; assembly: GCA_013397175.1. Taxonomy (NCBI): domain Eukaryota; kingdom Metazoa; phylum Chordata; class Aves; order Passeriformes; genus Platysteira; species Platysteira castanea. The sequence continues at coordinate 1,761,186 of VYXC01010439.1, read as the reverse complement.
AAAAAAAATCACAAAAGGCTTTTTCTGAAGTGCAGTGTCAACAAAAAAGGGAAAGTTGACAGAATGCTGCCAGCTCTTCACCAACTGTGTTCTCTGAGGAGAGAAGAAGGTTTATGATCTGTTACAGGGCATTCCAACCTGATTCTGAGGTCTGAAATTTTATGTTTCTGCAGTGATCAGCTCCAAGGAGGAACAGGAATCCCTCCCTGAGGACAGGAGAAGGATCCAGCTCCAGCTACCCCGGAACAATGCAGGGTCCTGATGCTGAATATATAAGGACCAAATAATTAAGCATGAGACCAAATAAACCTGTGAGGACAATCAGAGATTATTACTCCCAATTATTAGCCCAATCTCTCTCTCTCTCTCTGTAATTAATTATCTCCCTCCTGCACTGAAAGCTGCCCACTAACAGCAGCCTTGTCAAAAAGGCAAACCAAAGCCCAGTGCTGGGTGACACAGTGGCTGTAACACGTGTCTAGATCACCTTCCTGAATTTCACCTAGAGCAGAAAGGCACAGAGTCAAGTCTAACACCACGTCTTGAGCTCATCCTCATTTCCAAAATAACAAAATAACACCTTGCACTGGCTGCCACACTGCTCCCATGCCGTGCTTTATGGGCAACACGAAATCACTGGTCAGGAAATGATATTTCGTGTATAATGAAGGTTCTCTATATTTTAATTTAAGATTGAACAATTAGTAAGCTGAAAGTTCTGCAAATGCCAACAAAAGAGCATCTTCTGGGCGTGCCAGGTGTGGAGGCCACAATTCAGGTCTCCCTGGTGAATTTTATCCTTCACTCTGCCAACTCACAGCTCCTCTATAACAAAAAAGGGCAAAAGACAGACACATTTTGCCAAAAGAAGAGGGAAAGAGAATTATTCTCTCATGAACCCCTGGAATTGTTCGAGTCCAGGTTGGAACAACCTGGTTTGGTGGGAGGTGTCCCTGCTCGTGGCAGGGGTGGAGGGAGGTGGGCTTTAAGGTCCCTTCCAGCCCAAACCACCCCGTGATTCGGTGAAATGTTTGGAATGCTGGCATTGCTAAGCTCAGCTTGACCACTGTGTTTCTCTAGACACATTAAACTGCCAGATAAATGCACTTGTGATTGCTTCTGAGGGACAGAAAAGGACTGAAGTGTATGTAGGTTACACCAAGGTGTGTATTCCCTAGGGATATCTCAGAAGATAAAAAGCAAGCCCTGACTACTATTTAAAGGCAGCCAGCAGACGGTTAAAGTTACACCCAGGTGTGTCTTCCCTCAGGTGATCCCAAGGGAGAGATGCTGGGCCACTTTTCCTATTTAATGGTGGCAGAATAGCTGGTTAGATTACGTCTTAAGTCATTTTGTAAGCTTATCATCCAAATGTTAGGATACAAAAATTGTAAGCCTGCAAAGCTATTTATGATAACAAATACTGCTGCCATCACTGCATAATAAAATATAAACAATGTATTAAAAATAAGCAATTATCCCTCTACTAAATTAAGCAGGAATATTTAATCAAAGGGATTAATTTATGCTTTGGCTGGGCAAAAAGTGAAGTTCATAGGGAGAGCTCCTCGCTGACAAATTTCCAGATCAGCAAGACTGTTCTTGCCAATTATAAATAGCAGGAGGGGTTTGTAATGAGGTCAGCACTGCTTTTCCATGTCAAGGAATCGAAGAATACTAAATGCTATAATTGATCAAGCTTTCTGAACTGCACACAAGGTGTTTAAGCTCAGCTTATCCAGTTCCCTTGGCCAGCACCAGGCCAGGGAAAGCTTTAAGGACAAGGATGAAACTGTGGAAAAGGAGGATAATAATATTTTTCCAATTTCTAGTACTAAATAACTCCGTGTACCCAAGATGCCAAAAGGCAGCAGGACAGGAAGCAGATCATGCAGGATGACTCCCCTTAAATGAGGGAAACCAACAGGGAACAGGATCTTGAGCTGCTCGTTCTGGGCACACCACAAGGACCTCAGGCCAGCTCAGGCTGTCATTTCTTTTCCGTCTCCAGTGCTTCCTACATGAAAGTACCAAACAATCCTCCCACTTTGGTCACCTTCACTGGGCAGCTGAGCCCTGGTGGAAGTAGATGGGAACCATTTCCACCTGACATTGTTACCTCAGACTAAAGACACAGTCGGACACCACTGGGTTGGTTCCACTGACTGGCATTTTGAGTATTTACTTTGCAGCTTTGATGGCTGCAATTTTAATTTTTTTTCCCCCTAGAATTAAATATCAGATTAGGGAAGAGAATTCAACAGTTTAGCATAGCTGCCAGTACAGCAAATCCACAGCTCCCTCTTCCCATAAAAGCCCAGACCAAGGAGAGATATAAAGTTATCACATTACACTTGTCTAGTCTGGATCTGACAAAACTGAGGTTGTTCTGATCCAAACATCTTGATCCCTCCTGTTGTTTGGCTTCATCTCCTGAAGAACAAACTGTTTTAAACAAAACTTTGTGAGGAAAAAACCTCCAAACCTGGCTTTAAATGCCACAAAACTATTTTGCCACTCAGCAGGAGAGACCCCAAAAGCAGTGCTGGTAGGTGGGCTGTGCTCCTCATACCCACAAAAGTGGGTGTTGATCCAAGGCTGTGACACACTTTAGTGAGAGACAGGAAAATCTGCAGCCAGTTCTGACACCCTGCTCTCCTCTAGGTGCTTCCTCCTGATGGTTCTCCAGGGAAAGAAGAGATCATGCTCCCCAGCCGGTGGTTCACTTTCATTCAGGCTCTTATCTCTGCACTGCAATCGACCTGTGACTCCAGCTCGAGCGAACACACCCACCAAGGTGGGGTTAGGACCACCAAGGTGTGTAAAAACCCAACTTAGGGACCAGGAGCTGCAGCAGCTGCATCCCAGCAGCCTGGGGGGACACCCAGGCCAGGGGTGGCTTTGGTGCTGGGCTGTCACCAGCACAAAAACCATCTCAGATTTGTCCGTCCTGGCCATCACAGCGAGAATTGGAAATTAAAGGTGGTGCAGAATTTGGGAATAATGAGGTAAATGTGTCGAGTGTAGTCCCAGTCATCTCAGAAGCCTCCCTGCCAGCTTTAGACACGTAACTCTGAGGAACATCAAACGTGAAAGTCCTTGGAAAAAACAAGTCATTACCCAGCACTATCTTTGGGATCTTCCAGACAGGAAAGAGCCATCCACCAACACCCCATGCCCACATCTCTACAAGATCCAGCAGATAAATTGACAAAGTCTTCGCTTCTAGTATCAGAAGGCTCTGTTAGGTTTAATAAAATCAAACTGGCAAACTCTTGATAGGAAATAATTCATCGCAGGTGAAAACATGGATTTTCCTCCACCTGTTTTTGTGGCGTGTGGACGCCCTGGCAGAGCTTTTTTGTCACAAATCAGTGTAAAATATTCCCCAACAGGTATCACAAAAAACCACTTCATGAACAGCATGAACTTAGCATGAATTTAAATACATCCTCCAGAGCAGAGAGGGAATTTTTATCAAAGTTTCAATACCTTGTTCAGTATCTGACCATAATCGTGGGAGATAAACATGGGTGTACCTGTACAATGACCTGGGGGCCACAGAGATGTTTCTACTGTTTTGTGGAATGACGATAATTATATTTAGCACTCATTCAGGGCTTTTCATCTTCAAAGCACTTTACAAACATTAATTAATCCCCACAACACCCTATGAGGTAGGTGAGTATTATTACAGTAGGTGTGATCAGGGGACTGGAGAGTGTGCACAAAGGCAGGTAAGGGCAGCAGGAATACACCTTCCTGCGACTGCACGTTCCGATTCCTGTTCCTCTCTACGGATCTGCACACAAAAAAACCTCTCCACATAAATACATGTACGCATACAGGCCCAAAGAAACCCATTCCTCTGATTTAGTCCTGGTTTTATGACCCTGCTAAGGCCCTCTGGTTTTGGGAAGGAATAAAATCTTGAGCGCACGGGTTTTGTAGTGTTCCTCTGATGCTTTAAACAGCGCGAGATGTTTTGATATTCCAACGTGGAGCCCCGGCTCCTTTCCATGCTGAGAGCTCAGGCTGAACCAACGTGAGAAAGGCACCTATTTCTGGGAGCTGGAGGCTTTGGGATCCTCTGGCAAACTCCATGCCAGGAAAGAGTGTTTTTAATAACCACAGGTGGATAATAGGTTTGCAAAACACGGTAACAGATGGGTATTTTAAATCAAAAGGAAAACAGAGAGGTGGAGAGGGAGCGCTCTCTTTCCAGACAGTTAGAGCTCAATACCTGCCCGACTTCTCTGAAGAATTACCAAGAGAACAAGGAAAAAAAAAAAATGCAGCTTAGTCATATTTGTATTCTTATTAAATGCAGGAGTGCCTGAGGCGAACAAGAGCTGATATCATAATTATTGGCTTGCCCAGCCAGCTGCCTTCTCTCACCTGATGTAAGATCAGATCTTTCCAGCCTTTGGAGCCTCCGTACCGCTGAGCCTCCACTCTCTCTGCAGGGCTGTTTGAATGACCTAATCCTGTCCTGGAGCAGCACCACGCCGTTGTGCTTCAGTAAAAAGGTAAGAGGAAACCTCTGACAACTCCGTGCAGCTTTTTAGAACTCAGCCGTGAAAGCCAAACGGAAGGGGGAGCAGAGCTCTGCTGCCTTGGCTCCTCTATTTAATGTGAAGTCCCCGAGGCTGACTTTGAAGAACTCAAGGCTGAGGGAAGGGGAAGGTCAGCACCTCCATCCTGCTCCTCGGCAGCTCCCGTAGGTGTTTATCAGCCAGCAGTGCGGAGGAGCAGGGGAAGGAGCCAAGGAGACACCAGGTAAGTTCATGGATCCATTGGTGCTGGGAGGAAGGAAGATTGGAGGTGACTTCCCAAAGGAGAAAAGTAGCTTTTCTTGTCTTGGGTGCAGCTCAATCCAATCCTTCTGCTCCGTGATTATAAAGAGAGCTGGAAGTGTTTACCATTACCTGGAAGAAAAAAATCAAACAGGGGAATTAAACAACAAACCAAGAGGAGTATTTCTGAAAAAATATGGGAAGGCTCGTGTCTCGCTGATTCCTAAGAGATTTGTATCAAACTTTCCTAGTGGTGAATGAAGAACTTGGGAAGTTCCATGTTTTGTAACCATGCTTGGTTTTACTGCTGTTTTAAATCTGGTGCTTCTGCCTCGTGTGTTCTGTAGCAGAGGATGAAAACTTTGTTTAGATTTATTCCCCTATGGAAAGGTGACTGAAGGGACACCCAGAGAGAAGCCAGGATGTGTTGAGTGCAGGAATGACTGGATTTGAGCGCTGCGAGTAGAAACTGAATTTTTATTTCTTTATATCGCTTTCTTTTCACTTTTTAGTTTCAGCCTGTTAGATTTCCAGCAAGAAAGGGACTGCTTGTGTTACAAACACAATAATTATCTAAACCTATAAATAACAACCATCTGTCATTCAACTCTTGACCCTCCTGCCTTACTGGACAGCAGATTAAATCTTGGGGAATTAGACTTTATAAAAGTTTCCGTTTGGTTTATCAGGATTATACGTTTCTAATTTGAATATTATACAGGGTATGTTGAACTGGGTGAGATGTAGGCTGAAAAGGTATTTATTTTGTTAATAACTAATTACGGGAATGAAAGAACAAAAAATATTGGATAGATAAAGTATATTTCTGAAGGAGTAAAGGATTGTGACGTTTTCTGTCAGCCAGATAAATACATGTAGCCAAGAAAATACACAATTAAAGCAGATTGTTTATCCTGGTGAGGGGAGATGGGCACTGGCAGAAGTGGGATTGGTGTAAATGAAAGAATCTGAGCTTCAGATGTAGAAGTGGAATGGGAGAAAGTCCTGGTTTGAGCATGAACGCAGATTCTGGTGTGATATTGCTGAGTTCCTGGATGTTGCTGGAGCCACGTGCTGGAGACAGGAGTCAGTCCAGTACTCTGGGGAGTAAATGGAAATATCTGTAAAGTGCCACTGGGGTAGGTGCAGCACAGGAACCTGCCAGGAACACATAAAACTCTTGATATTACTGCAAGAGGAAAGAGGAGAGAGAGGGAAGATTCACCTATGTGAAGTCAAGTCCTTCTAATCCTGGTAACAACAGGCTTTCCTTTTTTAGGACAATAGTTTGCAACTCAGGTACAGGGATAACTAGAAAAATACATTTTAAAAAATCAGAAAATGGGCTTTCAGTGCTGTGTCCTTTCAGATCGTCTGTGTTGTAAAACAGGAATTAAAAGAAAATCTAATTGTTCAGGATTTCTGGAAACTAAACATTAACCACAACAACAATATTCTAATGTTTTTGGCCACAAAATTCCAGATACTTCGCACAAGAAGTGGTGTCATGCAGAACTACTTTCAGTCGTGAAATCACTCCCTTAACCTGATTTCATGTGCTGGTAAATGACCAAGGACAGGGAGGCAGCGATACGGCCTCCAAAAAAAAAATCTGAAACAATCTGAAATTTCCAAGCAAAAACCATTGATAATTGATTCATGTTAGAACAAAAATGATCCTTTGGTTACAGCCTGAAGTGACCACAGATAGACTGGAAGGCAGAAGTTCTGCGTTAATCCATGCAAGACATTTTAAAAACCATAGAAAGACATTTTAAAAACCATAAAATTTCAAATAAACCCAAACAAAATTAAGAATCTTTAAAAAGCACCACATGTGTTCACCCTTTAAAAAGCAGGGCCTCAGAGCCCTGAAGTGCATAATGAAGGATTTTTACAGGGACTGCTGTGTCCTGCTTACAAACCAAACAATTACACGTGCAAAACGCTCCAGCCTGGCTCCTGCTGAAGCTTTGGAGCTGCCTCTCGCTGCCTGTGCCCCCTGGAAAGTGAGGAGGAGATTTTTGGGATGTGGCACAGGTGAAACAGCAGTTGTGGGGTCAGTGTCCATGAGGCACAGGGAGTGTGGGTGATTCCCAGCAGAGAGGATTTGCTGCTGGCGGCCTTGCCCTTCACTGCTCCTCAGCCAGCCCCAGCTCTGAGATTTGGGTCAAACACACCTCCCTGCTCTCCTGCACCTCAAAAATCATTAGCTCCAAAGACAAAGAGATTAATTAGGGAGATAGTGCAGATTAGGAGAGAGCTACAAATCGCATCCTCCTCTCCTGCCTCCGTGAGGGCGGCCGGGCCCGCGTCTTCCCAAGGAATTCCTCGTGTTGGTGATGTCTGAGAGCAGGGTGGGAGCTGCCAGAGCTCTGCAAGGCTGAGGGAGGCCGAGGTACCCTGAGTAAATCACCACAACCCGCTCTAGTGGAAGGTTTAAGCTTTCAGGCCCTTCCCAACCCAAATAATTCCATGGATCTGTGGGCCAGGATCAGCGCTGTGAGGATCCCGAGTCACTGGGGGATCAATGCCCTGATGTGCTGCCAACCACAGGGCGCTGCTTCTTTTGGAAACTAAAAGCAAAGCCCTGGCCAGTCCTATTGATCAAAGACACTTCGTCACTTCTAATAAGATTAGGGCAACAATTAATTCTTTTTTGCCGCATTTCATGCATAAATCCAAGTTGTGCCCTCATCAGCACATCCTCTGCTACTTCCCCAACTGTCTCCTCACCCCACAGACAAACATCCTGGTGCTTTTTATTGTTTTCTTTAAAATCAGTTAAGTCCTCTACATAGCATTGCCTGTTTGGGGCTTTTTCCACCCATTTTGTGCACCCAAGTCTCCTGGTCACACATGAGATACCAGCAGTGGTTGTTTCCATCATGTCAAGGGAGCTGAGACCTAGCTATGACCCAGAGCTCTGTGTTTGCTGGATCTTTTTCCAGAATAAAAACCCCTTTTTGCAAAAAAAACAGTCCCCCATCCCCAGGGGACTATATGCCAATATTATTCCTTGAAAAACAATTAAAAGAGCCCACACAGAACCGTAAAATCACAGGATGGCTTGGATTGGAAGGGACCTTAAAGCTCATCTTGTTCCATGGGCAGGGACACCTTCCACTAGACCAGGCTGCTCCAAACCACTGTGACAGAATATTTTATTCTTTATTTTATTCAGGATGCAAGGTCTCAGAGCTGTCTGGTTTGGTCCCTCTTTTTGCATTCTGTCAGCAAAATAATAGCACATAAGGTCATTACATGTCTTTTACCTAAATTCCCTGCCTTTTCAAACGAAACCTGCATTCTCTGGGCCCTGCTGGATGTTGCTGCGTGCTGGGGGGAGCTGCTGAACGTGTGGTCAGCCAAGTGATTCCCGTGCAGCCTTTACAAACCTCAGCAGTGCCTTTTGAGGCTCAGTAAATATATGTAAAATCATTTCAAGCTGTTTGGATGAGACAGGGCCACTGCAATGCAGAGCGTTATTATCTTTCTGTTGGTGAAGTGCTCAGAAATGAATGAAGCATAGAGGGTGAGGTTCTGTCAGAGTCATGTAATGAAGCTGAACATGCTGTCATTTTAACCCAATTTGTTTCCCTCTGTACTGCTGCCTCACCAGTTTGTTAGAGCCTCTCAAAGGAGCTCATCCAGCTTACAACTTCCACACCTATCCCGTACTTTGCTCCTGGAATGGGTAGGTATCCCTGCCCTGCAAACTCTTAACTGCTGGTTCAACAGACCTGCCAGGACAGGTCCCTGCAACATTCCCCTCTGTGGGCAAATGGTAGGATGCCAGAAATATTAGACAGGAACCTGTTCTCCCAGGAATGCAAGTAATTCATAGAAGGAAATAATTTACTATTTTCCCAGCTGGAATAATTAAACAGCGAGGTGCTGTCCTCCCGAGCTGCTGGTAAGGAGAGCAAGGAAGAGGGGGGAGAAAAAAGAGCTGGAATGTCCTGCAGTGTAAATTATCCTTCAGACTAAACCACCTTAATTCTGTGAGCCCTTCCTCATAAGCCAGAATTTCCAGGGCTCTGACCATTCTCCCTCCTCTCCTATGGACTTCAACCCAGGGTGCAGCGCTTCAAAACACACTGACCAAATCCCAGACCTTCAGCTGACACCTGACCAAGAGGATTTGCCTTCCCAGGTCTCACAGAACACATTTCTCCCAGCCTGTCTGCCTGTTTCATTAATGCCTCGGTGTGGCTGATTTAGGCTCAGCCTGCAACCCCTGAAAACCCCAAGACCTTCCCCTGCAGAATTGCTGCCTTCTGCTCGCCCGCTGTCTGCAGGGTTTGTTATTCCTGCCTGGATGCTGAACCCAGTTATTACTGAACTGCATTTTGCTTTCTTCAGACTGTTTTTCCTGGCTCCTTTTGAATGTTAATCCTGCCCTCCATACACAAAGCCTCCCATCTCCAGTTGTCTCCAAATTTGATTAGAGCTCTTCTCCAGCCTATCACTCAAGTCATTAGTGAAAATACCAAGTAGTGGCAGGCTCTTGAAGAAACCCACTCCAAAAACCCTTTCATTCAGACAGTAGCCAGTCTCCAACCACTCCTAATGCTCTGTTCCACCCAGCCTTACCTCCTCTCTGCTGGAGTTTTATCTCAAATAAAGTTTCTTGGCTTGCTTATGAGAACATCACAAGCAACAGCAGAGCAGCCTCACTAATATCCAGCTGTATTATCTGTATTATCATCTCCTTGCAAGGCCAATATCCAGGGAAACTACAGTGCCAGGATGATTCCTCCTTAGCAAATTCATAACAGCTTCTACTTTTGCCTTTTTCCCCCCTTTAGTTCAGTGGTGTTTAAATTCTGTCCTTTTCAGGGAGTTAAAGTCAAATCTGCCACCTGTAACTCCCTCACACTTTCCACTGTGAGGACAGGGAGTGATTTACCCCCTTTCAGTCTGGTAAATCCACTTGTACCCAGCCAGTTCTCAGACCTGCAGCTCTGCAGTAATTCCAGCTGATTCTCCAAAATTCACCAGAATGAAATTAATTGGGGCCACTGAACCTGGAGACCTCAAAAAGCCTCAGCCCTGTCCTCTGGGAGGTGAGGACACAGGTATTCTTCCACGGATGAGATCACAGGCAAACATCATTAATATTCCAGAATTTCTCATCCTCTGACTTGGCAAAGCCCCGTTAGTTTTCCACTGTGCTTTAAGGTCAGTAATTAATGTTTGCCCTACTTTTCCACCCAGGAATAGATTTGGGATGGGTTCTTTTTTTTTTTTTCTTTGAAATGCGGAGTGTCTAGAGAGCACCTGCTCTACCCTATGGGTTTGGGGTCAGCTTTGTGGCACCCAGGTTCTGTTTTGGGAACATGCAGCAAATACTATTGTCCAACATCTTTTATAAGAACCTCTCAAAGCACTGAAAAATTACAAACCAGGACCAACTTTTCCAAGATTAGCCACTCATGCAAAGTAATTCTTGTTTTTGGATAGTCTGCACACAGTCTTGTGAGGTGTTGAGCAATAATACCACTTATTTAAATCTATTTAAATTCACTGTCCGTGGCTATATATCACTTCAGCACACAGCAAAAAATACCTGTCTGGAAAAGCTCTTTGCCTCAAAAAAAAAAAATCATTCAGTGGTTAAAACACTCTAGAATTCTTCCTTAAAAAAAAAAGTAAAACTTCCTAGATTTCTGCCCATCCTCATAGAGGTGAGAGTGCCCTGCAGCTCAGTGTTCAGCAAACTTAACAGCTAAAACCCAGCATAATTCTGTCACCTGCTGCTTTTCATCTCTGGCTGTACCAAAATACAGCAGGAAACTGTCTTCAACAGGGAAAATAAGTCAGATTTGTCCATGCAGAAAGGCTCAACAGGACTATAACAGAGGCTGCAAAACTTGGCTTAAACTGCTGATGTTTTTCATTGTTGAAAGCCCCCACAGAAAAAGCCATTTTAAAAAATATATTCAACAAAATACTATTTCACAAAAAATAGTGAAAGATCAGGTGTCTAGGAATAGAATATTTTTCCACAAATAAAGACACTGTTAAGGTAAAAAAAAATTGAGAAAGAATGGCGAAGTGGAATTTGAGAGAGAATGACAGTGTGGAATCTGTAAATACTGAGGGTGAAGGTAGGAAGTGTCAGGAGTGAACTCCATGAATTTAACAATATGGATAATCGAATTGACCATCACGGAGTTCTGAAAAACAAGCATGTGATGCAGCTGTGATACTTGCCTGTGATTTTACAAGAAACCCGTAAGAGCCAAGCTTTTACCTTTATTTAACTACCAATGCAAAACTCTGCATCCTTGATAAAAATTGCAATTCTTGCACACTCCCTATTCCAGCAGCACCAAGTTTTCCCCCAAAAAAACTGAGACACACCGGGGATCACAGTAAGAAAAGTGACAACTGGCATTATTTAATTTGGAGAGAGAGAGGGAAAGGAAGACTCTATGAAAACCAAATGAGAGAACCCATAAGAATTCCTTTACCCTGGCTGAGCGAGTTTGGTGCTGGGCTCATTAGTGCTGTTAACGCCCAAACACCACGCACGGGGTTTGGAACAGACACAGGGCCTGAATTTCCCTGACACAACAAGGAGACAGGCACGTGTTTTTTGCTTTTTAACTGTTTTCCTGCTCTCATCTCCACTTAACCCAGCTGAGCTGGCACTGAGCAGGGCGAGCTGGACCAGATCATCTTCAGCAATTCCCTCCCAGCCTCAGCTTTCTGTGGCTTTGAATTTCTCCAGTGATATTTCTGCTCTGCAGACCTTGGTATGAATTGGAAACTGAGGCTTTGAAAACCAGACGCCTTCTAGCTCTGCCCTAAAGACTCCCAGCCACTGAGGAAAATGGTCTTTGAGCCTAGAGTGAGCTCTTCAGTCACAAATAAAATGTTGACAGAGGAAGCAAAGTAGGAGGTTGCTTTCAAATAGAAATTTATGCCTCTTCACCAGCAAAGAGCAGCTAAAACTGTCCAAAACTCCTCACACAGAAATTCCTTTACGACAGACCGGGATAAAACTCACCCCAGGCACAAATCTCCTTGGCTATAAAACTCATTTCCCATCCAGAACGGATAAGCTGCCACAATTAAGAAGATTTTAAAATTTTTCAAAATTTAAAAGAAGAAAAAATTCCAGGCTTAATAGGAAAAAATATGAAATCAGGGGGTGTAAATATGTGAATGTAAAAATTTAAAACAAAACTTTAAAATTAGTGTGGTCGTTAATTTCAAGACAATAATTCTTGAATAAACATCTACAAAGTCTTTTTGTTCAGGTTTCTGCTTTCCCAAGTTGACATCTGTTTTCTCCTGCTGAATCCATAACGCTTTGTTCTGGTTTTGCATCACTCTCTATAATGCCCAAAATACTCTAATATTATAAATTTAGCCCTATAGTTGTTTAGAAAATCCAACAAAAACACTGGAACAAGTGAAAATTTGATTACCCACAGAGATCTGTAAGAGGAGGCAAAATGTTGAGCTGTTGCAATTACCAAACTTGATACAGGTTTGTGAGGGTTTATATAATCTAAATATATATTAAAATATCAATTCTCTTTCTTTCTCCCAAAATTGCTCATCAGAGGACCTCGTCAGCAATAATACAAAACTGTATTTCTAGTCCCTTAATGAATATTCTTTATCAGCTGTGCTTTATGTGTTGAAAACAAACACCTATAAAAAGTTCGATTTGCATTATTTTTTATGTATAAGAAAACAGAACAGCTTTTGTAATAGGTTTAGTTTTATGTCTCGGCCTTTAATGTGGTAATCCCCTTAGATCAGTTAATTATGTTTTATGTATCACTCAAATTTAATATTTTAAGAGAAGAAATGAGCGTAGTTTCAAACTCTTTAGAGCCGGCTGGTCCCAAAAATTTAAGATTCTGTTATAATAAAGGAGTTGATTTTTCACACTAAGGAGGGAATGGACAAAATCCCTGTTTAGAGGAGGAGTGAGATTCCCTGAAGGAATCTCTTGGGCTTCATAGACTGCACAATGATACAGGAAAATGCAGGATTTGGATGACTCTTAACAAATTTCAACCTTTTTCTTGCTTCTAATTTTCACCTCTATTAAGAATTTTGTAACAGCTTCAAGGTCTTGTCCACGACTCAATGTTCTTGCTTAAATGGTGTTTCCTCAACAAAACAGGGGCTGTTTATTCAGACTGTTTATTGCAAAACTGTTTTTGCACACACGCTTTGGGCACGTTTGCTGTTTCTGTGAAATTCCTGTCCTTTATTTCAAGGGTGTTGTTACCTCAGGTTTTGTGGTGAAAGAAATCCTGAAATTTTTTTTGTCTTCCTGTGAGCGAGAGGTGTTCATAAAAGCACAGAACTGAATTCCTCCTTATAGCATGTGAACTTATAGCATTTTATAGTTTATTTAATCTAGTTTGGGGGTTTTTTATTAGTACTTTCCCATAAGGTATTTTAATTAACCATAATTTGGGGTAGAAAAAAGCAAAAGCACATTTGTTGTCTCAGTTATCAGTACAGTGGAAAAGCTCAGCCTGAAGGGATTCACTCAGTACAGGGACACAAAAAAGATTGAATTTGGAATTTGTTCTGAAACAGTGGAAAGCAGAGATGCTGTTTTGAGCCCCAACAGAGCCCTTGAAGGAGGTTATTGCTTCAGATATTCATTTTAAAAGTCAGGATATTTAAGCATGGAAAAGACTTTTATCATGGTCTCCATTTCTCAGCTACTCTTGATAAAATACTCTGGAGATTGAAGCCCTGCAGAGGTTCATGTATCCTTCGAGGCAGGGTCTGCCCATCACAAATTTGGGCACTTTCCCCTCTGTGGTTTTGCTGAGGAAAAATTAAAATTAATGTAAAAGCCCCTCGTGTTTCACAAGGCTGAAAAAATCCATCCTAGATAAACAAATTTTGCAAAGGTTTTGCATCAAACATTTAAACCCCAGTGTCTTGGACAAAGTGCTTCCAAACACTCAGGAGTGAAGAGAACTGGGGAAAGAAACTCGGCTTTGTTTTGTGTTTCTTTTAGGAGAAACAGCTTTCACAAAGCTTGGAGAATTTTCCCAGAAGAGTTCAAATAGGCGAAGAATAAAATTAAATGATATTATAAAACAAACAGCTGTACTTTTGCTGTTCACAGGGAGGATGCAGTGTTTATGGGACAGAAATAGGCTCCGGGAATAAATTAGGCATTGGGAAAACAGGTGGGTGTAGCAGAGGTGTGAGTGCTTGGGAAGTGGGCAGGGGAAAGGGGAAGAACCAGCCTTGGACATCTGGCAGGGAAGGGGAGAAGGGTAATTGGGTAAAGGAATGATTTGGTGGCAGCTCACAGGTTTTAGAGACTCTGGTGCTGGTCTTGCATCTCCCAGCTGTAAGTGCAGATGGGTTTAGCTGTGCCTATTTCATATTTTCCCTCACTTTCAGAGTTTGCCCTGGGAATTTCCTTTGTACTTATATTTTACAGCAAATATTAAGTTTTCCAGTGTTTGCAGAATCCTTCCTGAGGAGTTCAATGCCTTCATGCACGACCTCTACTTTTGTTCACAGTATAAGATTTACTTTTCCTTCCCCCTCCCCACTTCTAGTCTTCTTAATTTCAAGTCACGTCTTCTTCCCAGCAGTTATTCCTCCTTGAAGGATTAACATATTTCCATGTTACTCATTTTGCAAAACAATGTCAGGCCGTATTTTCCCATAAGGTTCTTTAATCTCCAAACTGTCCCTCATTTATTCCTCAGTCTGTCTGTCTCGTGCTTTTCCTGGAATTCCAAAGAGAATGCTTTAAATTACAGAACTGAGGTCTCAACTTGATGCTGGTGTGGGAATGACTTCGTAATTTTGGCGAGGGGGAAGGGAGAGAAGAGTGTTGGGATAATCAGGCATTTGCCTTTTTTATTTTTTCACCCAAGTTCGTTGTGTCTCTCCCTTCTCCCCGAGCAGTGTTTGCTCCTGCAGGCAGGCAGCTGTAACTTCTGGAATTATGTCACTTTTTACACTGCAGAGAAACGTGAAATATTCTGTGGGTTTATGTGTTTAAAACAGACCTCTCCTACCAGAGCTGGTGCAGAACTGCAGCCCTGCTTTGGTTAGCGAGGGTTCCTCACTCCTCTTCACCCTGCGAGGTTAATGCCCCATCACTGAACCTCATCACGCCTTCTTGCTGTTCCTCCCACCTCATCTTCATCGTAACTACTCAGAACAACACCATCACCTGCAAATTTTACACCACGGAGCTTCGCACCTCTTCTCCCAGGTTGCTCGGGGATACCCTGAGCCCCACAAAATCTCAGCAGACCCCCAAAGCTCACCCCAGCACATCCACCTTTCATTTTCTCTCCCAACCCAATATTCATCCATGCACAGAGATTTTCTGTCTGGATCCAGGATTTCAGTGGATATTTGGCTCCTTTAAAGCCTGGTGAGGAAGCATCTTGCCAAAAGCTCTTTCTGGTCACCCAAGCAAACCACCAGCCCAGTTTCTCCAGTAAACCTTAACGTGAGAACGAGCACTGGGGAAAAAAAGCAGAACTTTGGCTTTGTGGACAGAGAGGCTCTTGCCAGGACTGGGAGGTGAGGAATAAATGTCATTCTCCATGACCTGTTCCTCCATCTTTCCTGCTTTATGTGCACCACTTCTCATGCATGCCTAGGAAGAGGTGTCAGCAGAACACATCACTCCACATCAGCTGTGTTCCTGTCAGTGGCTGGATTAGCTACTGGTTGTTAGGTGGATGCTGAAAGGCCTTTGATCTTCTGAAGTCAGAGCAGGAGCTTTAGTCTTGGGGATTGGGTGGATTTTTTTTTCTTTTTCTTTCCAAAGGTTTCCCCCTCAAAAATAAATACATTATTGGCTGCATAAATTGGTTTTTCTTCACTGGAAGGCTTAGAGGCTTGTGTAAACTACACTGTAGAGCCCAGAGTAAACATGTAAAACATGTCCAAGCTGTAGCTTGAGCTGATTCAGTTTAATTCCACGTAAAACCAACAGAATCTGTTCCAATCAAAGCTGTAACTCAGGGCAGCTTTGCCTGCTGGCATTAAGAATTCAAAGCAGGTGAAATTCTATGTGTTTACACCTATTGTATTCTGACATTTCCTAAGAAAAACTAAAAAAATATTTAAGTTAAACTGCCCCTGAACTTGGTTTTTGGTGTCTCTGATGTTTCTGCACTTCACACATCCCTGTTCCATGAATCAACCATTCAAAGGGGGTTTTTTTGTTGTTTTTTTTAACATACTCAGCTTACGACTGTGCAAATAAGATTCCCAAATCCATTCCCCAGATCAAATAAAGGTAATTACAGAGCTTACTGTGGGCGATTCCCAGTGGGAGGGTGGGAGTGGCCACGGGTGGGGCTGTACATGCACAACAGAGAAAATGGGAATGTACCACGCCCGTCATAAAACATGCTGCCGCAGCCAGCAACAGAAACCATTAGGGTGGATCATCATCCCCACCTTCTCATAAAGACAGAAAGGTGGCATGAGATCCCAAGATGAACTCCCAAGTCACAGGGAGATGAGCGTGACTCACCCCGGGGAGAGAAAGGAACGTAAAACCAATTAGGAGGCTCCCAAAAGTCCTGCCCCTGTGTGTCCCCCACGTCCCCCCTACACGGTGCTCCCCAGGGAGGATTGATGGGGTGCATCGTGGCACACACAGCCCTTGAGCTATCAACAGGAAATTCATGGGAACAGCTGCTTGTTAATCACCTTTTATTACGCACAAGCAGCCAGGAGCAGGGCCACAACTTGTTGTATTTTGGGTCTGGAGGAGCTGGCAGTCCCTGGCCCACGTTATTTATTACATCAATCAGTGCTTCTCACATTTTCGGGCATGTTGAACCAGTGTCCACTCTTAGCACCTGGTTTTAAAACCAACTGGTATTTGCCTTTCCATTCAAATGTAATGGTGGACTCTAAAAAAAATAACCTTACGCAAAATATTGGGGATATAGAAAATATTGGGGATATAGAAAATATTGTGGATAGCCCCTAAACTGCTTTGGAAACTAAGAACCAGAATAGCCACAGAAAGGAGAGGGACACTTTAGAATATATTAAAAGATTTTATGATGTGATAGAAGACAGTAAAGTGACACAGACTGTCATTGCAGGGAGGGGAAAGGAAAGGGGATGGATACAGGAATACGAGGGAGACAGAACACATAATTACAGGAGAAAGGGACACTGAAGCTCACAAATGAGGATGTGAAACAGGGCTGTAAAAAAGGTAAGAGTGAAGCACAGGTGAGGGATGCCTGGAGAAGGACAAAGTGATCATTCCCTGCTACATTCTCCCAGCTTTCAGCAACCTGCAGTTCATTAATTTCTGAGCCAAGGGAGGCATCTCCTTATCTCCCATCCAATTAATTGCCCGTAGCTCTCTTCACCCTTGCTTCTTCCTAGGAGTTAGTTTTATAAATCACATGGTTGTGTTGATAGCTTTGCTCTGTTTGTGGCATCTCCTCATCCCCAGACCCAGAGTAAAACCCTGAATTCAGCCCAGAGAATTCAGTTACAGATTTGCTGCCGTTATCTCCTGTGCTGGCTTTCCCTGCCAGCCCAGCTGGTTATTCACGACAGAATCACCCAGTTTCTGTATCACATTAACTGCTCCCAACCCTTGGAACCGTGTCTGACTTCATGCTTAGATGTCTACAACAAGGCCCTGAAATTTCATACCCCTCCTTCAGGAAGCAGCAGAACCATTCATCCAGAAAACAGGGCAGGGTATGCAAAGGATTGGGTTTGAAAACACTGGCAGGGTTGCAGGGCTGGGAGGGAGAGCTGACATCTATTTCAGGGGTGAGCTGGTGGAGCTGGGAAGGTGTTTCAGTGTTTAGGATGAGGAGGGAAAAGGTGAGGGGAAAACCAGGTGCACCTGACAAACTCATTCACCTTCTCAGCTGAATTTTTCCATGCTTGGTTTGTCTTCAGCGCTGAGCTCCCTCTTTGCTGAGCTAATTATGCAAGTTCAGCACCTGTGAGGGACTTTTCTCTATGAAGAACTTCTCAGGTGATGAGTCTGCCCAGTCCACAAGAAACAGGGAAGTCCTTACAGTGTTATTTCAGCCATGCTCTGTGAATTTTTGTCAGGCTTTCTACTTCTGCATTAATTAATGCTTTAGAACTAGAGGCAAAATCCATTCCCAGAACAAATAGGACCTGTAGTGAAGCTGAGAAGAAGCCCTATAATCTGCTTTCCTCTTTTTTGAGGGAATTTCTGTGTGCTTGGAGAGCAACCACCACATCTTAAACACCACTGGTGGTTTTGGCCTTTCCATCCCAGAAAGGTGTCAGCAGAACTGGAATCCTTCAGGAAAGGGCTACAGGTATAACCTAAGGTGTGGAATTGCTTCAGAATGAGAAATGACAATGTTTCATCCCCCCAAAAAAGTGGGGAAAATAAGAAAAAGGTAATAATTCACCAAGTTCTCTGCAGGGACAGACACGGCCGTCTGTCCTCACTGTTGGTGTTAGAAAGATGCAGGATCAAATATAAGCAAAGAAGAAAAACTAAAATGCTGATGGAAGGATGGGAACCTGGACCAAACACCACAGTGAAACATCACCTGTTTATTTCCAGCAATGGAAAAAACCATCCTGGTCCTGCCTTTAAAAATGGTTTTTTCCCATGAAATTGATTTGGGACAAATGCCTTTTGAGGGTTTATTTATACAGATAGCTACAGTTTTTTATGAATTTGTTCCTAGAGCAGATTAAAAACCTGCTGCAAACACTCTCCCCACCTTCTCATCCAGGTGGCCCCTGGGTGCTCCAGAGTTCCCAAGCACTCCTGCTGGACAGCACACCCGGACATGGTGGCAATTAGCCCACAGTGCTCACCTGGTATTCAGCCTTGCCTACAGGGGGCCCTTAATGAAGGAAGCCTGATAATGCAGGAATGATCTCATTAAAAATGGCATCCTTCTCTCACAGGAATTCAGTATTTGGCTACCAAGCTGGCAGCAAACACACCCCGTGTCACTGGATGCAGAAAGGGTCTCATGGTTGCAAATTTTCTTCACTCATCCTTGAGACTGTCACTTTAATCTTATTTTTCTGTAATGGTGCAAAAGATATTTCCAGGGGTAGTGAAATATGGGCAGCAATCACAGCTAACTGTGAGAGAATTGAGCTCAGAACCCTTGAATAAGAAAGCAAAACCAGCACGGTTAAATTAAACAAACTCACTGGCAGATGGAAATTCAGAAGAAAAGAAATTACAGTCCTTAGGAGCTCTGTAAAGTTATTCAAGGATCCTGTAATCAAGGTCCATCCTGTAAAGAGGAGGGAGGAAGCAACGAGGAATTCATGTGGCCAAACCAGAGTTTAGTGCTGGGCTGTGCAGGTTCCAGTCCTGTTCCTGGAAACATCTCCTGAAAGCAGGACAAGCCTTAGTGACAAGAATGTCAGGGATCAACAAAGCAACGACAGCTTTGATGAGCCAGCACAACCTCTGGTGTCAACCCGGCAGAAATAACTTTAGAAAAGCCTTGAATTCAGTAAAAGCCCTTAAAAAATACTGATTCTTATGGATGAATTCCTTTTCTGAACGTTTTCCATAATTAATAACGTGTAGAAATATCCCTGTCTCCATGACAAGTGTTAGCCACAACATTCTGGACACTTCTGCAATGTTTGGCACGCGGCATCATTGGCTGACAGGGGAGGGATTTTTCACTGTGAAAGGAAAAATGGGATCCTGAAACCTTGTGGCTCCGAATCGAGGGGGGGAAAAAAATCCACAGAGTTATTTGGGAAATATCAGTGTGATGTGGAGAGGAAAATGACGATTTGGTGTTTCGGGTCCCACAAGCTGATGTCAAACCGAGCTCAGGGAGCTGCCCGAGGCAGGCAGGCAGGGAGGATGGATGGATTAGGAACTGGGGGACATCCAAACACACCTTCCTCCTGTGAAAACCAATCTGAGCCCCGGGGACTGCAGAGGGCACTCACAGCAACCCCCAGAGAGTTCAGGTGGCTCCGAGAGGCGGAGGAGACACAACCCCAAGGATTGTTCACGCCGTGGATTTCTGCCACGGGGCTCAGTCATGCAGAGCTAATAGATCAGCTGCTGCTGCCTCGCTCGCCCCAACACCCAGCTGAGGTTACAGTTCCTCACTATTTTCTTATTTCTGAGGTAGTTATCTTATCACAGGAGCCTCTCACGGTCACGCAACATTTACGGCAGCCAAAATGACATGAAATGGTTCCAGCTACATCTGGGATAATCAGATACCTCTTTCCAAATCAAAGCATCATTGTTTGCTTTAGCACATCCTACATCCAGGCAACCCACAACTTCCTTAAGCTCTGTCTCCCAGTAGCAGTTTGTTGTAAATGATTTATTGTAATCCTGATTATTGGCAACCTCCCCTGGCTGTAATTTCTGCTCCTAAAGAAGATTTGTCAGTGAGTGATGTGATTTCTCTTTGCTCAAATCTTTATTAACAATGCAAAGAGCTTTGGAGCTGGTTGTTTTTGGGGGTTCAGGTTTGGGTTTGTTTTTTTTGTTCTTTGTTCTTCCTACAAAATAAAACCAAGTGTCCCTAAGGGACATAAAAAAAAGATTTAATGAGCAGTGACAGCAAAGATTTTTCAGTCTGTTGATCTGGTAGTTTGAGCTGGTCTACATTTGCAGCCTGCTGTGAGACACAGCAGCGAGAGCGAAGCTGCAAATGGCTTTTGGAGTGAGAAGTTTGGACTCCAAGAAAAAAAATGAAAATCAGGAGTACACGGCCAGAGGTTTTTCTGTCGCAGCAAGAGAACTCCACAGCGTGCCAGTTCCAGGATAACCCGGAGCTGCAGTTCTCACTGAGCTGCTGGTGCCAGTGTGAAAACTGAAAGCAGCGCTGGGATTGTAGCCTTGGGAGTTTTCTCCATATGGGAGATCCTCCAAAATGGATTCTTGACAAAGGCATTAAATAACCACCACTGAATACAGATGATCAGCCCAACGTTGTTTAAGTAAAAGGCTGCTTCTCATTTAACAGTAAAAAAAGAAAAATCCTTTCCCTCTGGCTGCTTCTCATTTAATAGTAACAAAGAAAACACTTTCCCTACACAGAGAGAAAATTTTATAGTCTGAGATGTCGCTAAGACTCCTCCTTTCCTACCAAAATGCAATTCATCAACAGAACCTGGAAAAGGTCTCAGAGGGGAGGGCCAAAAATAATTTGGTTTTCCCTGGACCTTTTGTAGGGACTGTCCAAACAACCCTGGTAAATTCACTTTGCTTTCAGACAGGATTTGTCAAAATTCACTCGCAGTGCAGAAGGCACCAGGCAAGAATTGCACCTGTGCAAAAGCTTTTAATAAACTTCTAATGCTCCACACCACGAATGAGGCAGCTGGGCTGAAAAATTGCAGTATAAAAGAGAGGTGGGAGACAGCTTTGTATAACCCGAAGATAAGTGGGAAAGCAGCACTGGGAGGGCAGGCAGCGTGGAACACTGAAGAACTACAAATAGACACTCACATCTATTTCCTGGCTGTCAGTTTTCCCACCTGCTTCTTTCAAGATGAGGAATCTCCCTCCTCATCAGCCTCCAGTTTAGCCACTGGGAGAGGAACCTGAGACATTTGTGAACTTTCTCTCACATCATTTTTTTTCCTGATGTACCACTGCAGGTCTCCTGCTTGATTTCCAAGCCCTGTTGTGCTCAATCCCCCCGGGCAGTGCAGTCTTATTCATCATAAATACAGATTTCTCTTTGAACTATAAAGGCAAAAAAGGTTTCCACATTTTTGGGTGATATATCTTTGTTAAGCAAACCTAACAAACCCCTCAGATATTTACCTAACAGCTATTTCAACACGTGGCAAAGACCTGGCAGATTAACTCTCGAATTAGAGTGGGTTTTTTTACCTCCAATTTGTTCACCTGAAATCTAAATTATGAGCACAAACTCCTTTGTGTAGCTACAAACTTGGTGCACGACATAAAAGGATGCAAGTTCTCTTTTTTTTTTTACTGTAAGGTTACAGTGAACAAGGGGGAAAAAAGTCATGGTAGAAAACAAAACACCAGAAGATTAAAGTTATTCCTTTTAATCCAAAGAACACCATCAGATATGTCTCCTACATCCAAAGATCAAAGACTGGGGACTTGAGAGGAGATCCAGTGAACAAAAACAGGGACGCAATGATGAAGTCATTTACATATCTCAGATATATTTAAGTCGTGCAAGAGAGAACAGAAAGGCTGAAGGGATTGGGACTAATAAAAAACAAAAGTGAAAATAGAAGTGTGTTGTAACCATCAGTCTGAGCAATGATAGGAAAATATCCCTTTTTTTAAATATAGACTCTCTGAAAACAACCAAGGTCCATTTATATCACAGTCTCTGAATGAAGTAACACTGCTAACTTTGCACAACCCCAAAACAACACATTTTCATTCATTTATGATCCTACAGAAAACAAAGGAATTATTTATTTTTATAAAAGCCGTGCGGTGAATCCACAGAAACCCCGTATCACATCTTCATTGGAATTGCATCTCCAGAACATTTCCTTAAGAGCTAGAATTCCACTGCACCAGGAATTCCTCAGGACGGGTCCAGCTGCATTTCCAAGCCTGTCCAGGCACCTGCACCCAACAAGGAGCTTGTTCCACAGTTTAACTTCTAAGAAGTGTTCACTGTAATTTGATTTTGCCTCAACAGGATTTCTGTCTGACGTGGATTCGGTGATGGTTTCGCTACTCCAGGACCAATCCAATATTAAATTTTCTCCTTCGGACACTCTGGAAAGGGACCAGCAGGACCTCATGAAGGCACAGGGGGATTCAATATCCCCAGCTCAGCGGAGTGTGAGTAAACTGGCCCAGGCCTGTTCTCTTTCCTCAAAGATCAGAATCAACTTTCAGCTCTCGCTGTACTAAATCTCACCAAACCTACAGGTGACAAAGCAAACGCTGCAAGTTTTGTTCCTGAAGGGTAGAAACCTGAGTAATCCTGCTCAGCTAATCTTAAACTCCAGCTCAATGTTCTGTTCCATGCCTTGAAATGGCTGGACAGGCTGTGCAGTGTTCCACTGCAGGAAGCACTGGATTTATCCTGACTTCCCTGAGGGATTTCTCGAAATCCAACTCAGGTTTGGAGAGGGAAGGAGGGAAGGGAGCACTCAATAATCCGGTCTGCCTTTTTGTTGAACACAGGGCGTTCCATTTCCCCCCTCCCTGCACACAACACCCTGCCCCTGACTGATGTGTGCCTTCCCAAAGGCATCCCAGTAATTACTCATCCCTGATGTCAGGGAAAATATGCATATTTTCAGTGCCAGGATCCAGACACCAGCCCTGCTTCAGCCTTTCTGCTCCAGATTAAAGAGCACTTCAGTAGCTGGAATTTTCTCTTTGCTGAAGTGCGGAAGGGAGGGGAGGAGGTGAGACAGGAAGGTTGCAGTGTCTGCCCAGAGCCTGCCTTGTCTCTCCAAATGAGTGTGGCCACCTTAATGAAGGGAAGTGATGTAACCACCAACACATCTGGAGCCTGGAACACCATCAGGGGATGAGATCAAGCTAATTTGACTAAACTTGCAGGCGACAAGACTTGCACTTATCACATTCCTGTCATTTAGTCTTTCATCACTTGGTCATACCTCAGCTTTTCCCTGAAATGGTCAGACCAGAGAGCCAAGGTGCCCTGGTTTTCAAGGACAGTTCTGTTTTCTTGGTGGAATCAAAAATGGTTTGGGTCGGAAAGGACCTTAAAGATCATCCAGTTCCATGCCACCCACTAGACCAGGCTGCTCAAAGCCCAGTCCAACCTGGCCTTGCTTTTATTAATTAATTGATGAACATTTTTGGATACCAAGCAACCAGAAAACCCTTTAGATCTTTTTAGGGCTCCTGTGCATGAAGGTGGTTAGCACTGGTCATTTCATACTTACCATTAATAGTGCATTTTTAATGTGATTAAAACATAAAGGATTTCTATAAATAAATAATGTAGATAGTGAAAACAATGAAATATTTGCTCATGCTAATCTTAAATTTCATACTTACCATTAATAATGCATTTTTAATGTGACTAAAATATAAATGACTTCTATAAATAAATAACGTAGATAACGAAAATAATAAAATATTTGCTCACACTAATCTTAAATACCACCCTTAATTAAATAAATGCCAATATTCCACAGCAGGATAATCCCAGCTACAGCTGCCAACCCTACGAGCCAGACACCAGGACAGAAAGGAAGAGCTCGGAATCCTCCCACAGCCCCAGCCCCGCTTCCCCATCCCAGGACCAAATCCACGGGAGATACCCTGCCAGCCAAGGAATCCCCTGTGGCAAGAACAAATTCAAGGCATCCTTCAGCACGGAAAAATTCCGGCGGTGCAGCTACGAGGAGAACGCTGCCGGGAGCTACGACCGCTTCCTCAAGAGCAGCAGGAACCCCTTCCACCCTTACAAGAGGCAGATCAGCGAGGATGCTTTCCAGGAAGCACACCAGGCCCTGCCACCAGAAGCTTCTCCCTTCAAAAGCCACAGGAGCATCGATGGCTTCGAGGCTCTGCCGGGACCCGCGGGTCCCGAGGAGCCGGAGGCGTTTCCCACCCACATCCCCAGCATCTCCCAGGAGCAGCCGTGGTGTGGCAGCCTCCAGTACAGCACCACGAGGCAGGAGCACGGCTCGCAGGTCATGGTCAGTGGGTTTTTTTGTAATTATTTTCCCTGTTTTCAACGGCAAAAAAGTGGTTTTGGAGGTATTTTCTTGTCTCTTAGTGTGACTACATTGATATTTGTTATCCTGTCAAGCTGCAGGCTGAAGCTCAGGAGAAGCGTATGCAGACATATCTGTGTTTATTTGTCCAAATTCCCTCTTTTATGGTCTTTCCCCATTGGGAAATGTCCCTCAGAAAGTTTCACTGTGTCCGTGGAGACACAAATAAGACGCCTTTACACCTGCCAGGTTCAGCAGAAAGAAGCAAATGACGACGGTTTATTGACACTACATTATTCTTATACACATTTCAATACTTAAGTAAACATTGGCTCTATTTACATAACTGTGTGAGAAAAATTTGACTCCAAGGTTAAAAACAGAAGGCTTACAAAAAAACAAAGCTTTAGCAAAAACCCAAGGCAACAGTTTCACAAGGACAAATGATTTTCCATCAGACGTGGTACACGAATCCTAAATATCTGAACCCTCCCTGACAACAAAATTTGTCATCAGTTGGTATTTTCAAGAGGCAAAACTTCATAAAACAGTATTTCCAAGCATGAGGATGTGGAACAGATTTGCTACAACACCTCAGCTCACCTGCACTTTGCTCAATGCAAACAGAAGAGAAACCCCAAGACATTGGTACCACCAAAAAATAAAAGCCAGCTCTGTTTATACGTGCAGTGTAAAGTTACCTGGGCTGATTCCAATACGAGATGGAGGCAGCTGCCTATTTAGGGCAGCAGAAATCCCTGAAAAGCAAATTAAATTACCCTCTGGTATCTCCACAATACCTCTGTTGTGATCCAAGGTGTAAAGTTTATCTCGATCATCTACTGCAGCCAAAAAAGAACAACTGCACCTGCCAGAGGAGGGCCCTGAGCTGGTTCTAAACGGCTGGGAGAGGAAGAATTCGTGGGTTACCAAATGAAAGAGGAGGTTTTTTTAAAAAAAAATCTTAATTGGATTAAGGGGAATGGAAAGATGTTGTCAGGGAACATACCTGGGGATTGAAGCCATCCAGGTTAAGGAGGAAATTGATCTAAATCTCTCATTTCCTGGATAAACACTCATCTAGGTCAGAGGAGTTCAGGGCAGAACCTGTGAGCAGCTGATGGAAAAAAACTTCCCATTGTCTTCCCAAATCCCTGGGCTGCAGGAGGGGCAGGATGCAGAGGCAGCTCTGCAGGAGCCCTTTACAAGCTCCTGTAACCACTCCCTGCTGGTGCCTCCCCTGCTTCTGCCAGCACCCAACTTCCAGCTCCTGAATCCCTTCCAGGCTGCTGGAAAGTTGGGGTTTCTGAAAATCTTCATCTGGTGGTTGCTGATATTTATTAATAATATAATAATTAAAAATAACACTGATGTTCATCCATAGTGGATGTCAAACCAAGTCCAATTTGTGCTCCCAATAATATACCATAAAAATACTAAATGTATTTATTTTTCTACTATATATTTATGTAACTTATATTTTAGATAAATTATACATTTTTATATTTATATTGATATTTATTAGATATATTTTATTTCTGTATATTTATTTATATTTATACTTATTAGATGTATTTTTGTATTTATTAGATATATTATACATTATATATATAGATCATATATACAATAGATAATTAGATATATATTTATATATACATTATATATAAAACACATTAAAATATCTATTATGTCATATATAATTTTATACTTATTTATTAGACAAAATATCATAAGAGCTTGTCATTATTACCATGCTTTAAAGCAGAAGGGTAAGTGCTATTAGATTCTTGAAATGAAGATTCTCACTGAATTCTTCCATTTTTACACATCTTGGTTGAACCCAGTACTCAGCCCAGTGTGATTTTTCTCTGCCACCTTTCCTGCAAGTTACAGACCTCACCCTCCAGCTCAGGCCAAAATTCCAGAGCCACCTGGAGGGGCTGCCAGCCTGCAAGATAAAATCAGGGAGGATGAAAAAAGAGGGAGACACTCGTGCACACTCAGGAGTGAAAGCTGGAGTGTGCAGTTTGTGTGTGCAGGGGGGGAAAAGTAAAAATATAAACAGAGCCTGGCGTTCTCTGGGTTGCTCCTTGCACGGAATGTGGCCTGGGATTTCCTTTTTTAAAGCTGTAATTATGGAAATGCAGGAATTGGTTGGTGCCTTCATGGAATCACAGAGTGGTTTGGGTTGGAAGGGACCTTAGAGATCATCCAGGGCCACCCCCTGCCATGGGCAGGGACACCTTCCACTCCCCCAGGCTGCTCCAAGCCCCATCCAACCTGGCCTTGGACACTTCCAGGGATGGATCATCCCTAGATTTGCACCATCAGAACACAAACCAACTTCTATTAACCCTTACTAAGCCCCAAAAAATCAATATAATGAAGGCAAATCCAGACAGTGACAAACAGAATGATCTTACTTTAAATTAAGCTGTTTTCTCTAATGAATCATTCCTTGAATGTTTTCCAGCAGGATTCAGACATGAAGCTCAGGACATCCCCCCTGGAAGGGCAGCCTGGTTTGTATTGCTACCAGCCCCCCGTGCAGCAGATGTACTGCCCCTCACACCCCTTCCATCAGGTCAGTACCACGGGTGCACCAAAACCCCTGGATTTTTAGCCCTCAAATGGCACAATAATTGTGGTAATAATAATTTTTAAAGCAAGATTTTAAAATGTCTTCCAATTTGTGGGTTTACAGGGCCGCGTTTGTATATTTATATTCTGTTTAGGAGAAAAAGATCTTAAAAGAACCACAGCTAAATGCATTCTAAAATGGTCATCTAGAAAAAGAAGGGGGGAAAAAACCAAACCAAAACTTGTGGAAATGGAATCTTGATACTGCATGTTTATATTTTCACCATTACACTCAAGAAAATTTGCTTTGAAGCCAGATAAATTATTAACAAAACTCTTGGCATTTCAGGATCTTAATTAACTGTGCTTTAACTTCAGGAAAAAAAACCCCTAAATATATGTGACCGTATGCTTAAAATTCAGCCCAAACATGGAAAAATATTTTAAGGTGAAATTGGAACAGCAAAATGATGTTCACTTTCCTTGTGCTTGATGGCACACACACCTCTTTTGAAACCTTTTGCCTCTTACATCACCCCCAGTGAAAGATTATTCAGGTGAAGTGTAACTGACAGTAATGCTGATGATAGATTCAGGTTGTTCTTCTGTAATGTAACTTTATTATTGACACTGAAAATCATTTCCTTCAGGTGTTAATGGTGGTGCTGCTCAATGCTTTGAGATTTTCCTCTTTCATGCTCAGTTACCTGCAAGGTATAAAATTTTCAGTGAGGTGTTGAAGATCAAAATTTGCTGATTTCAAACAAGGAAAGAAAAAGACTTCAGGTGAAATTGAGGCAACACGGATTTTTCAGATTTAGAGGTAGAAATCCATGTACAAAACCAGCACAACTCCACAACACCCAAACATTAGAGCAGACTTAAAGGAAACTTCAAGGAAACTCCAAAATATGTGAAGATAAAAGCTCACACCTGAGCTCTGCCTCCTTTGATCCCAGGGACTGACAACAGATTTTGTGGCATCAGCTGTGCCATCTCACTCAGCTGGCTCTTGGAGCATCAAAAACGTGGCTGCCAGAGCAGGGATTTAAAACTGGGCAAAGAAAACCAAACCCCGGCTCCTGTGTGGCGTTTCACTGGGCTTGTTAATTCGTGTGGTGTTCCTGAGTCGTGGAGACACCCATCACTCCTGGCTTTTTATTTACTTATCACACTGACATTCCACCAGCCAGAATTTACTGAGCCTTATTTTTCCCCAACATGTGGCAAAAAGGCAACAGTCTTTAAATTCTTATCGACACTGCCATAATTAATTTACTTGTGTTGTTTTCTTGCTAGCCTGAACCTCGGTAGAAGTGAAAAAACCGTAATAATAAAATTAAAATAGAATAGAAATAAATGTGATATTGCACTTATATCACTGACTTGCAAATATCCTGACTTAC
Organism: Platysteira castanea; assembly: GCA_013397175.1. Classification (NCBI taxonomy): domain Eukaryota; kingdom Metazoa; phylum Chordata; class Aves; order Passeriformes; genus Platysteira; species Platysteira castanea. The sequence continues at coordinate 1,732,742 of VYXC01010439.1, read as the reverse complement.
AAATCCATTAATGTTATTTTAGGAGAAAATGATCCCAAAATTGTGCCAAAAAAAAAAGCTCTGCTGCAAATATAAACGTTTGTGGATTTGCCACAGCTCCATACATCTGACTCACCATAAAAATGCCATTTCAGTGTGCTGCTTTAGCAGAAACCCCACTTAGCTTGTAAATTCATGGAATATTCTTGATTTCTTTCTCCATTCTGCAGCAGGCACCCTTCCCCTGTCCCTGCTGATTTGATCCCAGTGCTGTTTCTATACTGCCCACACTCCAAAAACCTCCAGAATTAAAGCTCCTGGGAGCTGCCAGGCAAGATCCAACAGGCACCTAGAGGAAAATCCTCCATCCACCTGCAGGCTGGCACTGGGACAAACCTCTTAAGTGCAGCAGGTTTCTGTCAGACTTTTCAATACTTGTGTTTAATATTACCACAGGAGAAATCTGGCAACGTGTTCTACTGCTCAGGAATCAAAAAAACCTAAAAAACCAACAGGTAAAAGGGGTGGAATTGCTGTCCCTGTGCCGTAATCACACACTGGGAAATGAAAAGAACACGGGAAGCAGCTGAGAAGAAGTGGAATAACCTCTCCTGCATGGAGCAGCCCCATTATTAACGCTTTACATTCCAGGCTGGAATGGGGCAGTGCGAGTTAAATCACTCCCAGGAGGTTCCGCTCCGCAGAACGGGCCCCGGAGTGAAGGGTGCTCAAACTGAGCCTCCGTTTTCATTAGAGGGATGAGAGGGATCCGGCCCCTTCATTAATTTTGTCCAGATGATAAAACAGCCTCACCTTCCCCTTCGCTGGACACAACAGAAATGGTGACTCAGATGAAAAATGAGTTATTATTGACCTGGATGAAGCAGCAGACACCGGCTGGAGTCACTCACCCACCCACCATAAAACACCTTTCATGCCGTGTGAGGCTGTAAAACCAGCTCCAGCCTGTCATTCCAGCCCATTCCCCAGCCTCCCTTCCCTCAAAAAGGACTAATGAAACCAATAAAACAGAAATAATCCCTAAAACGCCCCGCTCTTGCCTTTCATGATGACATCAAAACAGGCCCCATCTTAGTGTTGTTTCCTTTCAAAGAGCCACCAAAACCAATAAAAATCAGAATTATCGTAGGAATTGCCCAGTTTTTGACTCTTGGGGAAAAATCTGCACCCAGTGCACCACACTGCACACAGAAATTAGTTCCCAGCTGCTCTGGAGACTCTAATTGTGCCCAATATTTAGTTTAACAAGGCAGGACATGATTAATTATGTACATTTCATTTCTTTCCCCATGCAAACAACCGAGTCTATTCAGTCTGGTTCTGCACATTCCATTTCAGGCAGTTCAGAGTTAGAAAGATAAAAGCAAACAGGCAAGAAAAACTCCAGCAGCCAGAATGAAATTACGGAGAAACCGAATAGTCCAGAATAAATAAATGAGCTGTGAATATTTTGCCGTTTTAAGGGGACAAAGACCAAGAGCAACTGAAGCTATTGATCAAAAAAAAAAAAAAGGATTACAATTAGAAACTAAGGAGACGTCCAAGGGATTTTTCCCAATGAGTCTTGAGAGCACAATTATAGTTTTTCAGAGGAACCACACAAACCTGATGGCACAGGGCTGCTGGAGCTGAGCAGTAAAACACCAGAACAGGGCTCAGCAACCTTTGAGTACCAGGGAAGGCATCCAGGTAGATTTTTTTAATAGCATGTGACAGGACTTCTAATTTTGGCCATGCCTCACCGCTGGCATCTGGAAAGATTCACGTGGAAGAGGCAGAAATTCCTCTCGCACAGAGCTCCCAGGGAGCCAGCTGATGTTATCTTACCTAACTGGATAAAGTTCCTTTGCTCTCAAAAGCCTCTTTCCAGCAGGTTTAGGCTGTAACTTGGGGAAGAAAAATGTGGAATTTTCAGTAAAGAAAAAGACTAAGTGCTGTGTTAAAAAATTGAGAACAAATCTACAGGAACTCTGGTGCAGCCCAGGCTGTCCGTGTGGATTATCTCCAGTCTTTCACCTGATTTGTTATCCTGGTGATCCCATCCCTTTAGTGAGTCTTGGGAGCTGGACAGGCTTAGAGATCTCCTGAAGAGATAGGTCTGCATTTCTCAGGGAGCTTCTGCTGCTGGTGCCAGGGGAAAGGCAAGGCTGGCATAAATATTGTCTGATTTTAGGTGTCCTGGCTATTCTCTTTGGCTTTCTGATACAGAAAATGGGGGGAAATGTCACTCGAGGTGGTGGCTCCTTGGAGAAGCCTTTCCTTGGAGCTATGGGGGAACAGACAGGGAGCAGCCCAACAGCTTCAGCACGAGACAGGGAGTGTGAAACCACTCCAAAAATCCCTCATATGCTGCTCTCCTGACCCCTGGAATGACATCACTGACTTATTCCATAATAATACATTCACTTAAATGCACTCTGATGCATCCACTGAAGCTCTTGTAGCTGTTTGTTGGTTTTCTCCCTGCCTTGCAGGGTAGCAGCAATTTTAACGGAGGTTAGGAGCAGATTTTATATGCTTTCAATTTTTGTCTTTCTGTACCCTCTCCACCTAATGAAAAAAGCAGCAAAAAACCAGCACACAAACCCAAACAAGGCTCAGGCAAAACTTCCCCGTTTCTTCCTGCATTTTCAGCAGCTTTACTTACTCAGCTGGTTTTTCTGAGGTGAACATTGAAGTATTTTATTCTGGTAGTTTGGGGTGTTTTTTTTAATGTCGGTAAAAACGACATCATTTATTATTTTGTGCGTGTTCAGGGGAGGCTGGGCAGGCTGAAATACTTCAAACGAGATGGCTGAAGGGAGACAAGCTTTGGGTCTATAAAATTAAGAATTATCTGAAGACAATTAATAGGACACGGTTCCTCATGATTTTCGCATAGCAGACAATAAAGAAAATACTTTTTTCCATGCAGTATCCTCAGGAATAACGCTGTTATTAGGGAATGCTTTTGGGAGCTTGTTGCCAAAGCAAATAACATCTCTCCTGTGCCCCCAGTACCCCTCAGGAGGCAGCTACCCCGTGACTTACATCGCTTCCTCGCACTACCCCTACCAAAGGATTGCTCCTCAAAGCAGCCAAGAATCCCAGCAGCCTCTGTTTCCCAAACCCATCTACTCCTACAGGTAATACAATCTTTTTCCAAGCCCTCACCTTACAGGAAATACCCTGTTTACCCCTGGCCTGTGTCCAGCATCGTTTGCAACAACACGTTCGCTCCTATTTGTCTTGTTCCCGGGGTGTTCTGTCCTGTCCCCATGGATCACAAAACGTTCCAGACTCCAGGGCTGGCCGAGGCACAGAGAAATTAAGTGTTGTGAAGCAGGGGAACAGTCTTGATCAATCCCAAAAACAATCCAAAAGCGAGACGTTTCTCTAATGCAAAATTTTAGGTGTTGCGAATTTCCTCAGCAGGAGACTGATCCCACTTAATTGTCTGTTCCAGCACCTGCATCAAAACTGATTTTTTCCCCACTTACTGGAGCTAGAAAATGCCTAGAAAACATATCAGCTATGGCAGTCACATGGGTTTAGCCCCCAAAGTAGAGCAGATAATTAAATTTTAATTATCCCTCTGTCACTGTCAGTTTGATTCTCTTTGTGGTCTCCACCAGTTTAAGCGTTCAAATAAAACTTGCAACAGCTACACACCAGCAGGGTTTGAAGGTCTGGATTCTACTTTCTGTATTACTTTATTTTAAACCCGGGTTGGACATTCTGTATGAGCTCTGAGAATTACCTGTAGGAGTTAAGCAGTGTAAGGAGGCTGTTGTAAACAACGGAGTGGAAACATAAAATCATCTTTGTATTTGTGCTATGACAGTGAGAGTCGGAGTAACTGCACACACTGTGAAAAATGATAATTGTCTGGTTGTGAGGAGTCAGGCAGAGGAGGCTAAAACGCTTTTCTTTCTCTCCCTAAAGCATCCTGATCTTCATGGCTCTCAAAAACAGCAAGACAGGGAGTTTGCCAGTCAGTGAGATTTACAACTTCATGACGGAACACTTCCCTTACTTTAAGGTGAGTTCCACAGGGGTGGGGAGGGCAAATCTGCCTCTATGCTTATCTGTGAGCAGAGGGAACAAGGGATGGGTTTCCAGCTATGAAAAGGGATCATTTCTTGGGAGGTTGATACCAAATCAATTACACACTATATACTCTCACGATCACAAACTATCCCACATTTTGCACCTGGGCAGAAATGTGAAATGTGGTGATATTTAACTCTAAAAGATGTTAGGAACTGTTCCAGCTGTGAGCTTGGGTGTAGAACAGCGACCATTCCTCACTAGCAGCTCATAAAAAGGGCAAATAATTTTAAAAAACGCATTCACTGCTTCCTCTCAGATCTCAAATACAGGCAGAACTGGTCTCGTAGCTTGCAGCACCTCCAGACTGGTGTGGAAGCAGAGGATTCCAGGTTATCTCACTCCTTCCTGGAGCTGGGATATTCATCTTGGGCAACAGCATCCCGTGCATGCCCTGCACAAAGAGAAGTCTAATGTGTGATAATGGCACTAAGCTCATAATTACACAGGCAGCTGGGGAGGGAAAGGGTGGATGGTTTGCAGCAGCACTGCTGAAATTTGGATCCCTGCTGCGAGGGAATGGCTCCTCACCCTTGGAATGCCAGTGGAAAATGCTCAGTCAGCACAGGATCCAAGAGCACGAGGATTAGTGAAGATTTTTAAAAGAGCTGTAATGGAATCATCAAGTGCTGCTCCACTCAGGGCTTTGTTTCTGCTGATTCTTCAAAACCACCTCGCTCAGGTCCACAGTGGGTGACCTCAGCTGTGAGCAAGGCCCAAAAATGAAAATAAAGCCAGTGAGTCTGACCTGTTTCCTATTGCAAATAGCCCTGCAGCTATTGAACCAAATTTAAACAGCCACAGCAAGGCAGTTCAAACATTTTTAATATGAAAAGAACACTGAGAATAACTAAAAATAAATGTTCCAATACAATTTTGCAGTTGTTTTGGACACTGGGGATAAATAGAGCGCACACACAAAAAAGTAATAAGACTGAATATGTCAGTAATCAGAGAAAAATCCACATTATCACAGAGGAAGGACTGTCAGGATCCATCACACTCCCAGATTTCCTCCCAAAGGAATCACTAACTACTCCATCATTTGTTACAAGCAAGGGAAGGGAGAAAAAAATGAATAAACCTACCATCAGAAATCCCAGTGGAATCCACAGAAAAACAGCAAGAGCTTCAAGCAGAGAGGTGGGAATATTATTAATAATTTTTACAGGCACGTGCATGTTTATTCATCAGATCAAACTGAAGTTAATTCTCTGTCATCTTACAACACAATTGGTCATAAAATTAATCAGCAGCTTTAAACCAAATGCTGCTGCTGCCAACACGGGCAGAATCCCTTGGACTCAGGACTGTGGCTCTGCCAGGTGTCACCATCCTGAGCCTTCCTGGCTTTTCAGAACCTCATATCTTTGGTTTTCATTAATTTAAAAACTGATGAGAGTGAGGTTACTGCTGCAGGAAAAGCACGGTGCAGGGGGTGCTACCCAAACATTCACTGTTTTGTGACAGCTTTATTTTTTGCATTTTACTTACAAATGCAGCCAAATGTATTTGATTGTAGCATCTTTAACCAGGGGAGAATGAGCAATCAGATGTTACACTCACAGGCATCAATCCCTGTCTGCCTCTGATCTTTACAGCAGCCCAGAGGATCATCAATATATGGCAAAAATTAATATCCTCCATCTTCTCTGCTCTTGGAGAGTCTTCAGCAAAATAAAATCACATAAAAATCAGCAGAGAACACCTTGCTGCTGCTACCAGCACCTGCTAAAAAGCAGGATACACCAGGGAGAGGGGAAGCAATTTAGGTTGGAGAGAAAAAGAGTGCAAGCGTGCACAGAGCCTTGCTGGGAGACATGGGATGATACAAGCCGAGTCAAATTAACTGGGATTCGCTGCCACAGCAATTTTAGTTTCTATGATGCAACAATCTCATTTCTAGTTGAAACAGAGCAATCCAACTCCTACGTTCTACCAAAAAAAAAAAAAAAAATCCAGGCAGCCGAAGTTGAATTAGTCTTTGATGTACCTCTCCCTTCTCTTGAGACCTAGATTTACAGAGAAAGAGTTTTGCAAGATCACTGAACTCTTTAAAGAGCTGGTCGGGATCAGTGGGGCTGGACAATAATAATTCTGGCTTGTCATCTTTTCCCTTTCTTTTTTTTTTTTGTAGTGATTATTGCGTCTAACAAAAAGCTTTAATCTTTTAAATTGGAGTCATTGCCAGTGGTCGGAGAGGGCAGAAAGGTCTGATGGAAGTGTTCAGGTGTTGTAGATGTGGCACCTGGGGACATGGGCTGCTGGTGGCCTTGGCAGCGCTGGGTTAATGGCTGGACTCAGTGCCCTTATAGGGTTTTTCCCACCTTAATGACTCTGGGATTGCCCAGCTGATTTTATGATTCTGCATTTTCAGCCCCACCGTGCTGGATGCAGCAATGGCCAAAATCAGCCATGGCAAGGAGATTCCTGCTACCCAAGAGCCACCCCAGCAGCCAAAGTTTGTTCATTATCAATCACATCTGCTTAAAAACCTGGTGTTTTTTCACCTAACACACTGAGCATTCCTTCAAGCCCTACCTGGGCAAACAAATTCTCACAGCTCAGCAATCCCAAGTTTATTGCAAGAACCTGCTCGGCTCCCGGCAGCAGCCTCCAAAATCAATCCCTGCGCTTTTTTGCTCGTACAGTTTCTAAAACCATCTCCTGATTTACACCCCCACACGTTCTGGAAACCTCTGAGAAGCCCGTGCCGCTCCCATCTGAGCAGAAACACCAATTATCCTGTCTAGGTACACACAGAGGTGTGTGGAGCCTGTGTGCAGGGCAAGGAACAGGAATATTCTTGCAGGTCAGCTTGTTCAGTAGCTAAATACACAACTTACCTGGGAGGAACAGATTTATTCACTTTAGAACTGCCAGAAAATAACGTGAATATTCTCTGGAAGGGAGAAAAACTGATTTGTCGAGTTTAGTATGACCCTGGGGCAGAAAAGGTTTTAAAAGTTTGGGGGTTCTCTTCTCTTCTCTTCTCTTCTCTTCTCTTCTCTTCTCTTCTCTTCTCTTCTCTTCTCTTCTCTTCTCTTCTCTTCTCTTCTCTTCTCTTCTCTTCTCTTCTCTTCTCTTCTCTTCTCTTCTCTTCTCTCTCTTCTCTTCTCTCTTCTCTCTTCTCTCTTCTCTCTTCTCTCTTCCTTTCTAATACAATTTATGTTGGCTCACCCATGAGGCAGAATAGTGAAATGCTGACATCAGGTGGGCCAAAATGGTAGAAACTGTGCTGCTATGAAGGGAAAACAGTTTCTCTCTTAGTAAATAATATATATTTAATTCCACACCTATTTACTTTTTAATGAAGAAAGTGAGTATTAAATGTGGCCCTCAACTCTTCAACAGGACTTTTTAAACCCACACAATAGGTCTTTACAAGCTACAAAACAAGGTTTTACAACCTTTATAAAAGCATGTACAAAAAATTAAATCCTGATAAAAGAATTTCATCAAAGCATGTTCAAAATTCACAGTCTGTCATGTGAAAGCCAAAATGGAGTCAGATCCATTTATAAAAGATGGTCTTAGAGGAAGTCTGATGTACCCTGCAACAATTAAAGAAAATCTAAAACTATCAAAAATCTGGATTCCTACAAGAGAAGGATCCCATTAATAAAGAGTAAGAATGGAAAAAAAACTTAATGAACATAAGAGGGAAATTCTCATTTTTAACATTTTAAAAAGACTTTGGAAACCCACATCTATTTCTTGTGCTCTCTGTTCCATAATCCTCTGCTTGATGTAAACAGTTATGATGACAAATATTTGCATCCATGAATACGAATCAATAGCCACAGACAACTTCACCCATATTTCATTTCTTTCAATCCTTGTGAGGAATTGAAAAGAAAAGATGAGGATTTTTTTGCAAACAAGAAAAGAATCATTCCAATGATCCAGTTTAAAGAACCTTCCAGCTGCTGCTGCTGAGTTAAAAATAAATGCAAAGCACAGAGAGGACTGATCAGCTGTGGAAACCTGTATCTCATCTGTAGGGCTTGTGATTAAACCATTTGGTTATGTAATTGGCCAGCACACAAAGTTACACCTACAGGAGCATGAGAAATTCTTTTGAAGTCTGCCTGGACACTGAATTTGAGCCCACATAGCACGCAGTGCTTTCATGAAGGGTTGGAAATATTTCTAGGAGTTCCAAAACAGATTCTGGGAGATTTCTTGTTAGTTCTAGACCATAAGTTTTTACACAGTTAGTTCTTGTGATGTGCAAATTCACCCTTAAAGACCCAGCAGGTCTCTGACAACCTTTCTGCTTGGAAGATCAGTTACTATTTTATCTGATCCCTCCCTTCCCACACAACATGACTGCAACATCTTTGTGGCTTCCCTCTAACGTACAAGTTTCTCATTGCAGAAGGCACAAACTTCAACAGCATTTCTTGTAACCTCACCAGTCAAAACAGAGTTATATATATACACGTATATTTTTAATTTCTTTTTTTTAGCTTGAAGTTCTGCTCTTACATTGGGTTTGTTTCTCCAGACAGCTCCAGATGGCTGGAAGAATTCCGTGCGCCACAACTTATCTTTGAACAAGTGCTTTGAGAAAGTCGAGAACAAGTCGGGGAATTCTTCTCGGAAAGGCTGTTTGTGGGCTCTGAATCCAGCCAAGATTGACAAGATGCAGGAGGAGCTTCAGAAATGGAAGAGGAAAGACCCAGTTGCTGTAAGGAAGAGTATGGCAAAGCCAGGTCAGTGGTTTGTCGGTGTTTTAGTTCTCAAACAGCTCTCCCCAGAACTTTTCACCAAGAGCTATAAGAGAATTTATATATGATTTAGGAAAGCATTTAAGGATTTTTCCTGGTTGGCAAAACAAGAAAAAAAATTTAAAAACCAGAATTAAAGTAGACCTGGTTTGGTGGGTGTCTCCAGATAAGCACAAAGAAGCTTCACCAAGAAAATATTTTCTCTTGACATCTCACTAAACTTTAAACTAAAGGCCAGGTTGGATGGGGATTGGAGCAACCCGGTCTTGTGGGAAATGTCCCTGTCCATGGCAGGGGAGTGGAATAAGATGATCTTCAACATCCCTTGCAATCCAAACCATTCTACGATTAAAAGAGTGCTGAAATAAGGAATATCAAATAAAATTTGACATTAACTGCTGAGTATCCAACCTTTAAACCCAAAAACGGAATTTATTACATACTCACTTGGCAACGATAATTTAGAAAAACATTTCAGGCTTTGGAGTTCTTTATAAATATGAACCAGCCCTTCTGTTTGCCATTTCCTGAGGAACACCAAAACTCCTGCTGCACGGCTAAGTCAGTCACGGTCTTTCCCCTTGTTTTCCAGAAGAACTTGACACCCTGATAGGCGACAAGAGCGAGAAGCTGCGATCCTCCCTGCTGTCCTGCAGCCCGACGGGCGCTGCAGGTGCCTCGCTCTCCAGGCAGATGGCAGCGCAATCCCACTCCTTGTGCGAGCCCCCGCTCTCCTCCGGCATCCCGCAGGGACTGCACGGCATCCACGCCCCGGGAGCGCTGCACGCCAAGAGCCCCCTGCCCACTTTGCTGGGGGCGCAGCAGCCTGGGTGCTACGCGTCCCCCCAGGGCTTCCCCCAGATCCCCACCGCGCTGATGCAGCACACGCCGGACCCTCAGAGCCTCTTCCCTGCTGGGGAGGCTCAAAGCCAGCTCCGGACTCAGCCCGGCATCCCTCAGGATTCCCCCGTGCCGGCGCAGAGCCCCCCGAGCTGCGGGATGAAGATGCTGCCCGAGCACTCCCCGGCCAGGACGGTGCAGGAGTCGCTGCTGCAGGAGGGAGACCTCAGCAATGACATCGACGCTCTTAACCCGTCCCTCACTGATTTTGATCTCCAAGGTGGGTGTTCAAGGTGTTTTTATCTTGGAGAGTCGGGTTTGTTACATCCCATCCCATCCCATCCCAC
>VYXC01010439.1:1686862-1718826 GCA_013397175.1 Platysteira castanea | reverse complement strand
ATATAAATCACTGTGTATATACACAAAAACCAGTGTGTATATATATGTGTGTGTAATATATATTATACATCTAAAGCACAGTGTGTATATATAAAACACTGTATATGAACAGAAAATTATATGTTTATATAACACACAGTACATATAAAATAGTATTTATAAACAGTGTGTATATATATAACACTATATATATATAAAACACAGTATAAATACATATATACATATTCAGTGCAGTTTAAGAGTCACCAACTTACAACTAAATACCTACCAAGTACATACTATTAGAAGGATAATATTACTCTAAGTGCCTTTTTTTTAAAAACCCCATCAAATAAAGACACATTTTAATACAAACCTGCATTGAGGAAAAGCAAAACCAAAGCAGCCCCTGCCCTGTGCTCAGGCACTGGTTTTGTATCCCTGTGGCTCTTGAACAGGCAGCTACTCTGCTGCCCTAAAATATGTCAGCATCACTCTTAAGCCAAAAATAGTAAGGATAATTGGTAAACAATGTTCTCTACAAATATTAGACACAGGTCTGGCACATGGGAGGGGTTGGTTCCCTCGGCTCTGTGTGTTTGTGAGCTCTGACTTCAACAGAAGATCCCAGCGTTGGACCAGGACCCCCAGTGCTGGGCAGGACCAGGTGCCCAGACCCTCCAAACTCCTCAAATTCACTTCAGCCATGGCAGTGCCAGTGGGAATTCTGCACAGCTCCATCCTCAGGGAATTTCCAGATGAGACTCTCTCCGTTTGGAGCTTTTCTCTGCAAACACCAAAGAGTTGGCACACAGATTTTCTGAAATGTTTTCAGCACCCCGAGGGAGTGAGGTGCTCAGTTCTCCATGACTTTCAACCATTCTCTGCACCAAATTCTTGTTAAATCCTTTTTAAACTCCTTACAAATTCCCCTCCTGAGCTGCACACAGTGAACCACACCACGGCCAGAGCACCACAGGCCTTTGCAAGATATTCCTGACAGAACGAGCAGCATTCCCAGTATTTTATATTTAGTAGAGGGAGACAACAAGAAAACGCATGAGAACATGCCAGAGGAAGTGCACTGGGATGGTTCATTGCTCTAAAACCATGGCAAAAATGTAATAAAATGTTTATGATTAAAGCAGACCAGTGGCATGTGAAAAATTCCATCAAAACTGACAGTAGGAATCTGGACAACGTTACCGAGCTGAGCTAAGTATCTGTGAAGCTCCAAATTCACAGATTTGAAAGCGAGAAAAGCAGAGCTGCTTTTTCTGTGTCGAAGATTTATAATTTATGGGGACAACAACCCATCGAGGATTTGTTAATTCCTGTGTGTCACTCGTGTCCTCTGCGGCCTCAGGCTCAGCCATGCCCTCAGAGGCACCAATATATTCCCTGCTTGTGACCACACACATGATCACAAGCTGGAGGGGGGGGAAGAAATAGAGAAGAAATGTGAGTGTCAGACTTTATTCTGTGCTTTTTCTTGGTAATGAGGCTTTGAAGAATGATCAGACATAAAGAACAAAAGGGAAAAAACACTTTAACATGTTTTTTCTTGTGCTTTCTTGAGTTTCTTGTATCCACACGAGAGGTTTGTCCTCCTTATATAAAGTTATTTATTCAAAGCACCTTAAAGTATCTTCTCCAATGCATTTCATATTTAATGGAATTAAATTAATGGTTGGACATTTCACAGAAGTTATAAGAGAAGTCCTGTAATAACTTTTATTTTAAAAGAGTTCTGTTTAAGATGAACAAACAAACAATACTGCAAGTTATTAACTAATATAAATTGTCTGGGTTTGGGTTTCCCTTCCTGCTCCACTTCAGGCTGCTATACCTGAAATTTTATTGCCTTGCTTCAGTTTAGCATTAGTGATCCTGGTAGACACAAAACCAACTCATTGAAATATGGGTTCATGAGGAAAGAGTTATACTATAAATTACAATTGTGGAACAATTACTTTTTAAAAGTTTGAAATTATGTTAATTTAACTACTTTTATTAAGTTTATATACAAGAATAACCCTCAGCTTGTGCAATCCTTATTTTTGACTTTTGAAATAACTTGACATACTGATAGCACATAAACATTTTCTTAGAGCTGGTGACATCTTATTTTGTACCTACTGTAAAATCAGTATTTTGCACGTATTGCAAATCTATTTCAGATACATTTGCATTAAACTCCATTTTAAGCATTCTGAAAACAAGGGGACAAAGAAAGAATGAAGTTTTCCCAGTCCAAGGCTAATGCTGTCTGCTTAATCAGCCTCTTCCAAACAGATTATGCAAACCTGTCTAGGAGAAAAAATAACCTTAAGTGTAATTACCATTAAGATACCTCACTACCAAACAGAAGAACGTGCTCACTGCTGCCCTCCTCAACATATGATTAGGAAAAATTTGCACTCTAAAGTTTAGGATTTACTAGGTTAACTTTTTTTTTATTGCAGATTTCATTTCAACTTCAAAAAATTCAAATAACCATTTAGATGGGAACTATGTTTTGAAGCTGTTTTCTCTTCTCATAAGCCCAATTTATTACAAGACTTCTGCCTCCCATATTTGCCTGTTCTTGGTATAAAACCATCGACCCTGAACATTCATTTGCTTTTGCTGAGATAGGAACTGATCTGAGAAGAACTCTCTCTGCGCAATCTTTCAAACCCCTGGCACAGCCCTGAGCTACTTAAACCCGACAGTGATTAACAGGAATTATGGAACAGATAAAACACTAAATATCACACCAGCTTTATTGTACACAAAGCTTGACAAGAGCAGCCGACTTATTGGCACTTGCAAACAAATTTAAACCAGTGGAATAAATATTTGGATCCCAGAATTCGGTTTAGCAGGGATGCTGCTCCGTTTTTGTACCTCAGACTTGCAGAGCTGTGTGTAAATGTTTGTGTTTAGACTATCAAATATCAAAACCAGCAAACACTTTTACATGAGCTTTTCCTGACCTCCTAATCCATTTCCAGTCTTACACAAACAAACCCTAAACCCTCGGTAGTGGAAGAAGAACTCTCTGGTTCACTGTGCATTCCCTCCCTGCAATGATATAAATGGAAGTTTTAGAGAAGCATTCTCCATCTGTGGTCACAGCAAAAACTGAATTGAGAACTACTAAAATAAGGAACGATGGAGTTACCAGAAAACAAAGTCTAAATGCAGGCTGTGTAGAAGCAGAAAAGGGCTATTTTTTTTTAGTTCAAAGAAATAAACACACACAAAGAATATTTGTTTGCATGGAAAACACCGAAATTACTGAAAATGAACAGCAGTGGGAGGATCATTAGTGCACACGGTATTTATTTCACCAGGAGGCTCTTAGTCAAGCAGCACATCAACGAAAAATACCAGGTATTGGGCATCAACATAACAAACGCTGACTGAAAAATGAAATTGATGATTTTTAGGTCTTTTTTTTAATCCTAAAATCACAGAATGGTTTGGGTGGGAAGGTACCTTCAAGACCGTTTTGTGCCAACACCTTCCACTAGGCCAGGTTGCTCCAAGCCTGACATTGAGCCACAACTTCCATGTGCTTCACCACCCTCACAGCCAAGAATTTCTTCCTCATGTCCCATCTAAACCTCCTCTTTCTCATTTTTAAGCCATTTCCCCTTGTCCTGATGTCTCAAAACCCCCAGCCCAGCCCTTCTGAAGGCCCTTTAGACACTGAAAGGCCACAGTAAGCTCACCCGGGAGCCACTTTGCTGCTTGGATGAACAGGAGAATCCTGCTCTGGATCGATCCAGTTGTGACCTGGGCACAGGAGAGGCCAGTGAAACCATTAAAGATTTATTCCTGACAAAAACAATCAGGCCTGGCTGTGCAGCAGAGGCCCTTGTTTAGTCACATGAATTAATTCCTTACTCATGCCATCGGCACCAGGAAATTCATTCCAGCAGCAGCAGCCCAGGCTGGGTGGATGGGGGTGAAAAAACCCCACTGAGAGCTCAGGGAGAAGCACTTCAGTCACAAAAAAGCACTGGAGAAGGGAATTCACATCGTTTGGATGAACACAGAATTCAAGATCTTGCTCGTCCAGGAAGCTGCTGAAGAATTTAATTTCAACCACATGAATAAGCCCAGCGTGTTCGGGCCTGCTGGAGGCACCAGGCCTGAACGATCACTGAAGGCATTTATTGTACTTGCCTTTCCCTCTAGACCAACTTTAGAACATTAAAAAAACCCCTAAAACATACAGAAAAAATATTTTCCACCAACTATCCAGTTAATCTAAGGAGAAAACTGCAATGCTTAGCTGGTATTAAATGCATTTTTTAAAGTGTAAATTTTTGCTTTGGCTGGAAATGATCTTTCTCATTTTAACATATCTGACAGAAATTAAACACTGGCTGAAATAATAGTTCTTAAAAGTTATCTGAGTGGTGACACTTGTGGTTGTGTTTCCTCCAAGCGTCTCTTGCCACGCAGCCACAGGAAGCACAGCCCTGTGTTTGTCAGCTGCAAGGAACACTTCTGCACTGTTATTTCAAATTTAGGCTATGAGCAATGCCAGCTGATGAATTCCAGTGGGGAAATATCCTTAAAATCTGACATCTAAGGGCAGAAGTGCCTTGGTGTGTCTGGGGCAGAGTTTTATTCCTCTGAACTTGTGCTCAGGTCTCTGTGCACACTTTAATTTTAAGGGTTAGAGTGAACCCTCTGTTCTCCTGACTTATGAACCTGTGCAGACATCAAAGCAGGCAGCAGGTTTAATTAGACACTTAATTATAGATCAGGATGGTGAGGAATGCATTTGGGAAATAAAAACATGATTTTCAACCCCAGTCAAATGCCAGTGAACAGAGTAACACCGGCCCAACACTGGTGCACTGTGCCCTTCACATCACTCATTAAAAACAAAGTTTGAGTTGGAGTTTTGGGTTTGGTGTTTGGGTTTGGTTTTGTTTTTTTTTTTACCAAAATAGATTCTAAATAATTTTAGCTTTCAGGTCTGGCACACGGAGTTCTCTGGGTAACCTGTGCCTGGGCCTCACCACCCTCACAGGGAAGAATTTCTTCCTCATATCTGATCCAGTCCCAATTGCTATTCCCCTCTTCTGATTTATCCTGTCATGCCACAGGAAAGGAAGAACTGAAGGTGTTTGGAACTCTCCTCTCCTGTCTGTGTTATCTCCCTTTCATAAAGTAAATTTAATTATGTGTTTTCTCTACTGCTGTTTGTAACTTCCCTGCCTGTTTTTATTTCTTGCTGCAGATCACTTTCATATGCAGCTTCATTAACATGGTTTACACCCTCCACTAGAATAATTAAATTATTATTAAATAAAACAGGCCTTTGTTACATAAGGTCCCAAGTCAGTTTTCAAAATAATGGCTGGGAATCATCCAACTGCAATTATGTTCTACCTACCTAAATTCTCTTTGTAGTTTTAATTAAAATACATTATCCAGGATGATTTCACCTCCTATTTTAAGTTCTTGTACAGCACTGGTGAAGGAAAAAAAAAATCATTTCTATACAGCAATTGGTCTATTTTGTGGACTTAAATAGGGAGAATAAATACTTTTGGGTTATCCCGGCATGCAATGAGAGATTTCAGTAATCTCTAAAATCACCTTTAAAGTAAGAGTCATTGTGTTGGAGGGAAAAACTGGGAAATTTGGAGTACTTTATCACTGAGAAGTGTTCTTCCTACAGGTGAAAAACGTTAAGGGAATGCAAGCCAGAGATAGATGAATGCCCTTGAACAATGACAAATAAAATAGAAACACAGGGTGAACATGCAAGATTTGCCACAATAACTCAGCAGCTGAGAAATGCCAAAGGAAATAAGAATCTGAGGAGAAGCAGAGAACATCTCCAGAATGATTAGGCATGTTTATTAATAAATGAGGCTGACAAACCAGCTAAAGGAGGGGGGAAGGAAAAGCATTGGTATTTTTGGCAGACATTTAACACCGGGGAGTTTTCATAGGAATAAAATTCTTTTTTTTTTTTCAGTTTAGTTTAAGGTTCTTTTCAATCTCAGAAGATTTCTAAGCAAGTCCAGGTAATTATACCTGTGCACCAAAATCAGAGAGACTGTTCAACCTGCTTTATTACTTATCAGCACTGATTTTACTCTCTTTATTTTTTAGGTATTCAGTAAAATCAGCATCCTGTCCTTGCAAGAATTCTAGGAAAACGGACCTGATGCTTCCAGCTGTTCAGGTAATTTTGAGAGGAAGCTGAACCCGGAGAGAACAGGCACAGGCAAAGCCAGGAGCTCTGGAAGGGAACTGGTGCCACCCTCGGAGTGCAGACCAGTGACAGCTGAAAAAGTCACATTACAAACAAAAGTCACATTACAAACTTGTGCTCAGGTCCTGTTCCAGAGCTCAGTCCTGGTGTTTGTGCAGCTCCAAGTCACAACCCAAAAGGGAAACCCTTGAATTAATGAATTCCTTCCTCAAATTCCAGTACACAACGATGTCCCGCGGGAAATTGTGTTGGTGAGGAGTCCCCAGGAATTCTGTGGAGCCAAAATGTGTTATAGAAGATATTTGCAAACAAAACCATCCTACTTCTCTTCCTCTGAGAGTGGTTCTGCTCCCAGAGAAATACAGAGGTATTCCCAGGATTTGTGAATAAAATATCAAAGCCATCAAGATGGAATTACGGCAGTAAAATTCACTTCAGCCTGAGCAGCTGGTTCAGTTTCAGTCAGTAAGGCAGAGACAGCAATTTTCCCATGAATTTCAAAATTTGATTCTCCAAAGTGCAGCCAGAAACCCCTTTAGAAGAACAACCTGGTGCATAACAGTGACCCAGGGAACTCCAAGGTTCTGTTAATGTACTTTAAAACTAATTTATTTTTCACATTTTTCTCTTTTTTTCAAATATATTTTTCAAATTCATTTTTCAAATTCTCAAATTTTCGCTTTGTTTTTCAAACTGACTTTCCGAAATCTCAGATTTTTTAAAATCAAAACCTGATACACAGCTGTGATCTGTGCAACTCCAAAGTCCCATTAATGTAATTGACACCAATTCATTTTAATTATACCCCAAAACGTTTTCCCAATCCAAAAGTTAAATCCCACTTGAACGCTTTTGATGTGATGGTTTTACCCACAGAACCACCCAAACCACTGCAGAGTCTTTCCATCAATCACCAAAACATGAAGCAGCTCACACACATTTGCACAAAAACTGGAGTTCGAATATTGCTGGAAATGACCTGAAATGAAAGCTGGAATGTTTTTTCACAGAAATATTTAAATAAAACAGACAATCACCCTTGTTTCTAGGATCAATAATTTATTTCTTTTTAATTTTTTTTTTACATTTTGCAATTTGTTACAGGAGAAGAAACACTTGTTAATGGAAGTGAGATGTTTTTGAACCATTTTCCAAGGTAATGGAAAAAGTTAAGCATATTCCCTAGGATGCACATTGATGACTAAGCTGCCAATATTAAATCAATTGAAGCAAGTGCAGTCCCTATTTAATCCTTGTATAAATTAATTTAAGGACTCTCCTTCTCCTACAGGAAGACTAAATTGTAGCATCTAATTTTCTTTTTTTCTTATCCTGAAGTCTCAATCTTTTCTCTCTCTCTACTTAATCTGCAAAAAGTCAAACAGACTGAAGCCAAAGCCACAGAACGGATTCCGTGCCAAGGTTCCTTCTATTCCTGGTGATCTCCTCACTTCCCTCCTGTCCCAAAATGGAAACAAAAGACTCCCAGTTTTCTGAAAATCAGATTCTCTGCATGACAGTGCATTGCATTGCCACAGGATGGGCCACAGTGGATGTTCTCCTAGCAAACAAATCACTACCAAGGTACAAAGAATTAGAAATTAACTCGGTAAAAATGCTCCTAAACCTTTTCCCAGTGGTATAGTAACCAGAATCCTACTTTCCTTCCACAAAAAATAGATATATATTTTTTTATAAATACATTTTAATACAGACAATCCTGTTTCTATGCCAAAAGAAAAAAAAAAAGTCACATTCAAACAGGTTTGCTGGGTGTATTAAGATACAAGCAGACACCAGAGCAGGCAGGAGCACAGGGGGGTTTTGGGGGGCTGCAGACACACAAACACCATTATTTCACCCACTGACCAGGGATGGGAAAACAACTGAGCTGCAAGGTGAGACCTGGAGCATCACACCCCTGAAACAGTTCAGAAATTTCCATGGAGATAACATGATATGAACTCTCAGTGGTATTTAACATTAATATTGAAAAGCCTCTATAAATTTCGGCAGTGCTTTTGCTGGGGGTAGAGAGAAGAACCACGAGCTCCCAGCTGCCTCAGACTCAGGAGAAAAGTGAGTCACTCACCACGGCCTTGAAGCTCTTGGGTCCAAACAGCCAAAATTAATTCTTTTCCTGTCCTTGTCCTCCTTTCCCTCACTTTCCCCCCTCAAATGCACAAAACCTGCCCAGCTTTTGTGCCATCCACAGTTCCAGCTGCTCCCCCGCAGCCCCAAACGACAGCAATGCTTTCTGTGGTTTCCTTCCTAACCAGATCTAATTAAAACTGAGCTGTTAACCATCTTTTTCAGGTTATGAATAATTAATAGAGCATTTTTATAATACTTATTATTTATGACAGTGGGACATTAGCATTTTCTTACCTTAAATAGCCCCAATCCTTGCATGACTAAGAGTTCCCTTTAACTTTTGTCATGAAGATTGGGGTTTATTTCTTATGGGTTGATATGCAGGACTATTTCTCAATTAACAGATTTTTCTCAAACTGAAGGGATTTGGAAGCTGGTAGCCTGCACGTTTCACACACAGCCAGCCACCACTGTGACACTACACAAGATTTTGGGATGAAACTCAAGAGGACAGAGGTGGAAAGCAGAGCATCTTACTGACCTGCTCAAAAAACAAGACACAGAGAGAGATTATGAGCACGAGCTAAACCCCAGCAGATTGTTTCCAACCCTGGAGAGCCTTTCTACATAAAAATAAATAAATAAATAAATTCTTCTGAGTCAGGAAGGGTGGATCATTCAGTTATTTCAGAAATGTCACCACGTAACGGATAATTCACAGAAACTATTTTGGCTTTTGCCACTTATCTGAGAGCAAAGTTTCTAGATTTTAAACCACAGCTGATGTGTTAATTCTAAAAAGAAATGGTTCTCTCCCTGCCACGGAGGTGTGAGTTATTGGAGCATGCAGCTCACCACCAATGTATTGCTACTTTTCTTAAAAACCCTGACTACTAAAGGAATCCGAGGCTGACAAAGTGAAAAGATGTGTCAAATCATAATTTCCCTGAAAGAATGTGTTGAGCTGTAATTTCCCTGTCTCTCAGAAAAATTATGTCACTATTAGCACTCAGAGAGACTTAGTTTCTTTTTCCAAGATTAAGTCACTGTGTAAAGCACACACTTAATCCTGTTTTATGACAGGAAACAGCCGGGCACTATTAGCAGATAATCTTGGTTAGCTCTTGGATGTTTTCTTTCACTTTCAGAAAGTCAGATCCCAAATTGCCAGGCTGGCTTGTCAAAACAGAGCTGTAGTGCTAATTAAAGTCATGTTGAAAATGAGATCAAGGAAGAAAATACAACAATTCTTTTTTTTTGCCCAAAGCCAATATTTGGTGATTTCGCAATGAACTCCCAAAGTAAACCCAATAATGAGGAATGTTAAAATACAAAATAATAGCTAGTCAAGAAGATTAACAAGTTCTTCTGTGAACAATGCTGCTAAGACTTGATTCTCAACTGGTTTATAATAAGAATCAGCTGCTGATTTAAGGGAAAAAAATGTGGGTTTCACAACTGAGCTGCCAACTCTCAGCTCCCTTTCAGAAGGAAGTTGAAATTACTGGGTGCTGCACAAAGTGTGGTCTTTAACACTAAATTTTGAAGGTGGTTTTTAATGCAAAAAAAGGGCAGAAGTGGCATTAGAACAGCAACTCTACAGCCAAAGTTTCTGAAGAAAAATCCTTTCAGTGCTGTTTATGTGCCTCATGTAAACACCACACGTGATACCACTGCAGGAGCAGGTGGAAAAGGGACAGAACCTCTCCCCTGGACAGTGATTCCCACGTGTTTGTAAAAACTGTGGATGTGGGTGACCTTAAAGAAACGCTGACAAAGAGTTTCCAAGTGAAACACAGGGATAACAGTGATAACTGCTCCAGTGGGACACGGAAAAAAACACCTTCACTGCACTCCCCACAGAAAGTTTTGTTGTTTGCCCTGGTTTAAGAATCAGAATTTGTTACTTGTGGCAAACTCTGGGGGTTTTTAATAAGAGTAAAATTGTCCCAACTGAAAAGGGGACAATTGGTCCCTAAAGCTAAAATTGGTTGGAATTGATTTTATTGAAAATGTCCAATCTTTGTTTTCTGGTTTTAAGTATTCCTAATAATATTAGGCAACAAACTCACTCAGTGAAGCTTCTCCTATATAATTCACACTAAGTTTTCTGTGAGACTAGAATTATTACACATAAAATCTGAATTATAAGAGATTTCAGGGGAGGAGCAGCTGATAATTCATCCTCCTGTGCTTAACCTCAAACCTACCCTAAAACAACGTCAGAAAGTCCATCCACACTCTGCACTTCTGGGAACACAGTGACTTTCCCCTGGTTCTTTTACAAGGGGCATGCCTACCACTCAAATTTCCCCTGATTACAGTAATACTTTTATGGAATTACTCTTTTTTTATGGGTCTTGAAAGGAGGTAGCAAAACAAAGGAGCAGAACATGATTATTTCAGAGGAAACTCCATAAAATGACCCAAGAGTCCACGCTAAAGTACAACTGATATCACCACAACATATTAAGTAGATGACTGGCAATTCTGGGCAAATTCCATTCCTAAAAGTCTTCTAAAAATCTTACGCACAGAAGTGGCTGTTATGAACAGCAGGTGAAAAACACCCCCCAAAAAACCCTGTACAGGGTGGTAATTATAAACATATATTCTACTTTGTCTTTAAATCAACATATTTTCTCCTGCAAATTGAAACAAAACTCAGAAATCCTTAAAACTTGCAAAATGTCATTGGATATATGATTTAACAGCCCTGATTAAAAAAAAAAAAAAAAAATTGGGGGAGGAATGAAAACATTTTTGAAACTATTTTAATCTTCAGTAATTACTGTGCTATAAAATGAATGGTCAGTAGCTCAAAGCACTGCACAAATAATGAGGAAATCCTTTGTATCTCTCAAACTGATCAGTCAGCCGTAGGCTACTTGTAGGATTTAATACACTAGAGACAAAAAATAGTGATAAATACAAGTCCCACTGTGATAAGAATTACTACAAGCTACTACTTGTGTAGAATCAGTGAACTCGACACACTTCTGCAGCTACCAAGCTTCATAAAACCTGTGGTGGAACCTAAAATCACCGTGGTTCTGTTTAAAAAAACCTGCCTCCTCTCTCAGCAGTCGAGAAAGCCAAGCCAAATACAAATGGTGACACACTGAAAAGTGACCACAACCCCAGCAAGAGCACAGAAACCTCCCTGGCCTTGGGCTACACTTGGAATTGTTTGTAGTCCCATCTGCCATAGGCTGTGACTACAGAGACGCTCATCACGACTGGAAATGGTATTTTTATCAAAATTATTACAATTATTACACCTATCTGAGGCTAACATAGAATGTTCCACTTCAACTCACAGAATTAGACATGGAGACATCGAGTATTTATAGAAATATCTACAAACTGCAACTGTCCTTTATTTTTGTTTTTTGTCGGGTTTTTTTTTTTTAAGTATCAGTGAACTGACCTTCAGAGTAAGGGTTTCATGACAACAGCTCACCCCACACTAGTTTATTCTTGGTGTTGCTATTTCTTGGGCTAAATTGGTGTTAAACTTCTTCCAGAGTCTGAAGAGAGAACTTCTAAATTTTTTGCTCTGTGTTAAAGTTGTAGATTATTAGATTTACTTTCACCTGTATTAATGTCCGATGAGAAACATTTTTAACAAAGGAGAAATGCTGTCTTAACCTCCTTTAAATGCAGATCCAAATAGAAAATTGGAAATTCCACACTCCCCAGCTGCCCTAGACAATTAAAACCTTACTCTAACAAGCAGTGCTGAAGGCCTTATCTTGGTATCGAGCAGAGATGAAAGAAAACAGACAGGGGAAATGTGTGGCATGAACAGGCTGAACGTTAAATAAAGCAAAAATGATAAATAAAGCTAAAACTCTTCCGTTTTTCCAGATTATTCTGCAAGAAACTGAAATTAATGGAATGCACTTATGGAGGTTCACAGACCCACAATGCCATTTTACCTTCATCTGAAATGTAAAGGGAATGTAAATGTAAAAACACCCAATCAACAGAGCTCTGTCACTGAACTACTGCTCCTCATGGCAAGTTTTGGTGTTTCCAAGGTTAAACAGAACATTACACAGAAGGACCGAAACTAAAGGATGAAATAGTCATGGGGAGAACCAACCTAAAGAGGAAACTTGCCCTTGTGAGATGTTTTGCTCGATATTTTCAACTGGCTGGACAAGTTAAATGGGCCTTTGAAGCATTCACAAAGAGAAACAGCCACCCAAACCTCTGCCTTGCATCCGTCCACTCCCACTGGTTTCTCTGATTACACTCTTTGGGAAAGCAATCCTAAAAGATACTCGAGGGCAAGAACATAAATTCACAGAATTAGGGCAAAACCCCTCAGGTCCCACAAGGCCATTTTTCAAAGCAGACACTTAAAGAGCTTAGGGCAGTGGTATCCAAAGATCGTTTTAGCTTAAAAGTTCTGAAGGACTGGGTCTGCTTCAAAGCTCGAAAGAGATGTCATGAAACTCCTACTGTGGCAAAGAGTCCTTGGTGGGTGGATCCTTGTCCAGGTGACATTGCAGGCAGCGGAGCTGGAGGTGTTGGGGTCCCTGACGACTTCCAGAGGGAAGGGGAGGCCAGCGCAGCTGGGCCCGGCCAGCCCAGGCTCAAGGTCCTCCACTGTATGAATAATCTGCCTTGTTGTGCATCACCAGCTTGTTGTCTACAAAGTAGAAACTGTCCGACTGTGTCTCGTAGGGATGCAGGATCATCTCTCGAACTGCGAGGGGGAAACGGGGCGGGGGAAAAAACAACAAAATTAATGTTGAATTCATTTTGACAGCGGCCCACGCTGGGCTCGGGCACTTCTCAGCGTCACTCAGGAGGCTGCAAACTCAGGTGAAAAACCAAAAGCCAAATGGGAATGGCTCAAACCATTCCCCGTGGGTATCTTTTAAACAATTCAAGCATAATCATGGAATCTTTTATGGTGGAAAAGCCCACTAAGGCCTTAAAATCCAGCTGTTAACACAGCACTGCCACGTTCACTAAACCCTTGTGCCACATCCACACTGTCTTTGAACACTTTCAGGGATGAAAAATGTCCTTAATCCAAATATATAAGGCACCATATAAAGGGGACCTCAGAATAAGAACCCATTACATTTTGGGTTGGGTTTTTTTTTTGTTTTGTTTTTAAAAATAGTGATAAAACAGCAAACTCAAACTAAATTTGTTCTGGCCTGACAGCAGTGCCTCACTGTATTTTCCACAGACTGCAATATTAGTGCTGACACACACAATTAGGGGTTGTAAAGAGTAAGATCACAGAGATTTAGTGCTTGTGCTATTGTGTCTTGGGAGAGAGGAGAGAAAATAAAAGTTATGTTCATACTAAAACCTCTCAAGCTCGCAATACAGCACATCAAACATCAAACCAGATCATAACATTTAAGTTATCCATTTATTGGATGTCTTTTTAATCTTATTTTTTGGTTGTTTTATAACACAATTATCTTTTTTCTCCCTGATACCGAAGCTTCCCTTTCATGAATTAAAAGAAGAAAACCCCAAGCAAACTGCCTGGTGTGTGATGAGATACATCCTACTAGAAAACAAAGTCAGTGTTAACACAGATATAAAACTATGAATTATTCTACCCAACCCACTCTCTAGAGACAGCTCTTAAGAACGGGTTCCCCCAAACCACCTCAGATGAACATCGTGGTTTGACAACCCAGAAATGGAAGTTTATAAGAAAGAGCTTACTGAGATCCTCTGAGAGCTGGGGGAATTCATAGATGTGCTCACAAGTATTTTTACTGCTGGGGATGCAGAAGCCAAATTCAAAATCAAAACTTTTCAGCAGCTGGTCACGGAAGTAGTGCCTCTCAATCATACGGAAATTATTGATGGGTTTGTCCCCGACTGTGAATTCCACCCTGAAAAAGAAGGGTAAGACTGACGTGAGCTTTCATGCTTAAATAAGATTTGCACCCTTCCTGAAAGGCAGAAGAGAACTTCAAAAAAAAACCAAATAAGCCAAGAATATAAAGCAACAGCAGTAATCAAATTATTGTTTCCTCTCTTCCTTAAAGCATTCTACAGGGACACAACACACCATTAGAAAAACATCTTTAAAATCAACAAGTTCCACCCTGGCCATGGGCAGGGACACCTTCCACTATTCCAGGATGCTCCAAGCCTCATCCAACCTGGCCTTGGACACCTCCAGGGATCCAGGAGCAGCCACAGCTTCTCTGAGCACCCTGTGCCAGGGCCTCACCACCCTCACAGGGAAGAATTTCTTTCCAGTATCCCACCTACCCCTGCCCTCTGGCAGTGGGAAGCCATTTCCAGTGTCCTGCCCCTCCAAACCAGGGACCAAAGTCCCTCTCCAGCTCTCCTGGCGCCCCTTTAGGCACTGGAAGGTGCTCTAAGCTTTCCCCAGAGCCTTCTCTGGATAGTGTTCCCACCTTATTTTGCCCCTTTTAGCATCAACCTGTTCAGCACCAGGCCTATCCCTGACTAAACAACCTAAAGGGAGGGAGAAGGCAAGAGATTTGGAGACCCTCATAAAAAAAGAAAAAGCCCCCTGTTAAATCAGCTTCCTGGCACTATCAGCATGAAAGAGACGGGGTTTTTCCCTAAGATTTCAGCTGCTTCCTGTGCTAGGCCAAGGAGCAGAGGGGAGTTACTCACGTGGCTCCCACTTGCCGCAGTCGGAGAAAGGCTGGGGTGAACTGATAGCGCACGAAGCGCCCGGCGTTGGGGTCCACGTCCTTCCTGTCATTGTGCTCCCGCTCTGCAAAAGCCCAAAGAAAACCCTCTCAGAGCTGCCTGAGAACCAGAAACTCAGGGGAAATACTTGTGATGGTGTTGTCGTGCCACATAAGCCAGGAAACCACTCTGACGTTGAGCTCGCCCTCCTCCTGCCCTGAGGTGCCCACCACTGGTCACTCAGACGTGGAATGCTGCAAGGTGGCCCTTTGGTGTGAGTCATTTCTTATCTTCTGGGTTTCTGTTCCTCATCTACAGCTCCTGCCTCTCATCAGGACTGCAGAGTGACCCTGAACAAGCCATTCCCCCTCAGCATGCTTGGTTTGCTACCTGTAAGCTACAGAAAGCTTCCTCTCACCTGCAGGGAGGTGGGGAAGGGTTAAAATGCTTGGCCAAGAAAAGAATCTGTGCTTTTGTTGTTGCCCTCTGTTTTTATCACCACTGGCAGCAGGCAACGCTTGGATGCTTACAAGTAACACCTAAATTAATTTAAAAATTAAAAATTAATTAAACCAAAAAAAGAGGCGAATGCTCAGTTTGTTTAAGCTGCCCGGTGACAGTTTCCCCCTTCTGGAAATACCATTTTCCTGACTCCTCAGTGAGAGATGTTAAACTAAGAGCTAAACTACATGCAGGGGGCACAAGCTGATGAACAGTCAGGAAACAACCACCCAGTGATCTCCTCCTCCTGCCTTGCTCCTGTTTACAACATCCATCTGTCCCTTCCCATCACAGATGGCAACAGTCAGAGCACAGCAGCAGCCAGCTCTGCTCACCCTGGTGGTACAAAGAGACACCTGAAAAACATTCCCGCTGCAAGACGGGGCTCCAGCCCTCCTGCAGTGGAGAGATTCTCCTATTTTAGGGAAATGCATGGAGTAAAAGGAGTGGGAAAAGGCAAAAGAAAGCATTTGTTCATGGAAACCTTATTTTGTGTGTGCACTCACCTGAAGCTGCTGGCTTGGTGATTTCAAACAAGACTGTGCCAGATTCCATGTCCCGGATTTTGAACCTGGTGAAGTCTATCTTGTAAACATTTTCCTCTGGAGTGCACAAATAATCTGTGGGGGGGAAGAAAATTTAAATGAAGCCTGCCCTGAAATACCAGGAATTTCTGGCTGTTCTCTGGAGGCCACACCAGCAGTGAGAGCAGCACAAATGCATCCCCAATACTGCCTGTTTTAATTCAAAACTGATGTCTCTGAAGACAGAACCAGTTCTGGAGGCTCACACTGCCCTGCTCAGACAGGACAGGGGAAAGAATCCATTCCCCCAACGCACAGAGGTCATCACCTTTTCCCAACCTTGTGCCAGCAACTCCCGCATCCATTTCCCCCCGGAGCACTGAGACTGGTCAGCACCACCATCAAATCCCAGCCTTCCCAGTGTAAGAGGCTTTGCCTGTTTTAAAAACTGCCCTGTGGCAGAATGCAAGGGCTAAGCAGCTTTGGGAGCACTAAGCCGACTGCACTGAACTGGAGCAGGAGTGTCCTCCCCTGTGCCACCTCCCTGCTCTGCACACAAAGGGTGGCCTCTTCTCTCCACTGGTGCTCATCCCACACCAGGGCTTGTTTTCCTCAGCACTGAAAATGATCTCGAAGCCTTTCCCCGTGTTAGGAAAACAGGGAGCAGAGCCCTTCCCTGCTTGGAGTATCTCTGAGGGACAGCCATGGAATCACAGATTCATTAAGGCTGGAAGCCCTCTAAGATTATCAAGTCCAACCACTAACCCAGCACCACTGTGTTCACTGCTAAATTGTGTCCCAGGTGCCACATCCACAGGCCTTTTGAACACTCCCAGGGATCAGGATTCCACTGCTAAAACCCCCACAGTTTTGGCCTTCAGCCTTGCTGTGCCCTGAGCCAGCTCCTGGCACAGGGACCATCCTCCTCCCTGGGGAAGGAGCACAGATTGAAAGCAGCTCAAATAACTTACTTTTCCCTGACAAATCTAAAGAAATGCTCCATGTAGACAAGTCGGGTCAGCTTTCAAACAACAGCACATCTGCTTGATGCAGGAGACTGGTTTTGGAGGTTCCAAAGTGAAAATAATACTTTAACATTCTAATTCGAAGCACTTTCTCAGCTACTAATTCCTGCTGTTAATCTGAGCTAATCACCTATTTCTGTCTGCTTTCCTGTTTCTGAAACTCCAGCAAATCCATCCACCTGAGGCTTAGTCACTGACTACACAAAAACAAGTTACAAGTGCTCAGAGCTCAGACCTGCCCATGGCAGCCTCAGACAACAGGTCTGAGAAATCCAGGACCACTGTGAGAGACTTCTGAGCTCCTGGGCACCAACACCTGGCACCAGCACTTTCCTAGAAGCCTTTCACTCCTTCCAAATCTCCGTAACTTGGAGAACTGTCCAAGTAAACTCGGTACAAGGAGCAGAGGTGTTAAATGTTCTCCCTGGACAGTTTTAGTGCTCTCCAACAACCCCGTATGGTGAATGCTCAAAGGAATGCCAGGGAATTTGTGGATGCCTCATCCCTGGAAGTGCTCAAGGCCAGGTTGGATGGGGCTTGGAGCAACCTGGTCTAGTGGAACGTGTCCCTGCATGGCAGTGGGGATGGGGCTGGATGATTTTTAAGGTCCTCTTAAGTCAAAAACACTCTGAGATTCTACAATTCTATAAATGGGCGTTCAGAGAGAGGGCAGTGTTGGAAGCATCCCTGGCATTTGGCAGGGATTTTCCCTTCCCTATCAACCCAGCACAAGGAAAAACTGACACCAGCACCCACGCTGTCAGGAAGAACAAGCAAAAAGCTCCACCTTTTTACTGCCACAAGAACACACAAGCCTGTGTTTGGCCAAATACCCCAAGAACTGCACAAAAATCTTCTTTTGCGTCTTTAAGAGCAGCCAAGAACACAGGACAGGAATTCAAACCCAGCCCTTGCCTTAAGCCCTGATGTTTAGCATTCCTCAGGGAGATGCCCTGCAATCACAGCGCGATTTCAGGCTCTGACACATCGGCCACCCCAATCCCTAACCCGTCCCACAACCTCCCAGCTCCGAGCACCAGCATGCAAAACGCCGACTGATGGAAGCAGGCACAGCTTCCCACAGCCCAGCTCCGCCTGCCTCGGCCCCTGTTCCCTGGGAAGGCTGTTGGGAACAGGCAGCAGTCGCCCGGGAGCCCGGGACACCTTCCCTGGAGCACGCAGGCACATCTGAATCCGCGTTTGTCTGCGAGTTAATTATTAAGTGTTTCTACTCCTGCAGAATTCCTGCCCATCCAGCTCCATGGCAACAGCTTTATCCCCCTCCTTGGCAGCAGCGTTGCTGCAGTAACAGTGTCCATGACTCATCTGGAGCAGAGCAGAGCCAAGCAGAGCCTCCAAAGAGGAGTAAACCCCGGGTAGAATCCCCACCAGGCTCCTGCTCATTCATGTTTGCACCCCTACACTGTTATTTCCCAACTCTTTTTGCCCTGGTAATATTTTAAACCCTTTCTTTTTGGTTGGATTCTTTTAAATCAGCGTGCCAATGTACAACTGGATGGCACCCGGGAAGATCAGCTGCCAGAATACTGCAATCAAGTGGGTTTTTTCCTCCTCTGGTAGTGCCCAGTCTCCTAGAAAGGGGAAAAAAGAGGAACATATATTCCTCTCAGTCTGTATTTCATTTGTTTCTGCTATTCCTGTTCAAAAATCAATCAAAGTAGCCACGTGCTG
Source organism: Platysteira castanea (assembly GCA_013397175.1). Taxonomy (NCBI): domain Eukaryota; kingdom Metazoa; phylum Chordata; class Aves; order Passeriformes; genus Platysteira; species Platysteira castanea. The sequence goes on along the minus strand of VYXC01010439.1, from coordinate 1,700,122 downwards.
TTTTTTTCCCCACACGTAACAGGAGCCTGCGGCTGCACTGGAAGGTCTTATTGGGAATGGGCTGCTTGCAATTGGCAGATCCTTCTGCTTAGCTGAGCACTGTCAGATTTGCTAATCTCATCCCATACACACTTATTTTTAAATTACTGTAGGGCCCAGTTGCCCACACTTCCGTGACTCACTGAAATGTATCATCTGCTTCCCTGATCCTAATTCACCGTCGCCACGATTTGGGGAAGGGAGGCAGCACCCGTGGCTATTTTAGCTGAGAATGAGGCAGATCAAACCTCCATTGCTACAGAGAATGGTGGGTTGGTCTCTCAGGACAGAATATTTTCTTGTTTCTTCCACTTCCCCTGAAGCAGGTTGTGCTGTTTCCCCGTGAATACCTGAACAATCACGGTGTGTCCCTGAGCCTTCAGTACTCACCTGATTTAGGGATGAAGGCATGGACACATCAGCACTGCCACGGAAAACCCACCAGACTGGCTTTTATCCCAAAGTACCCCCATTTAATAGTGAAAAAAAAAAAACGGTTACAGAAGAGGAGTACTTCCTACCCTTTCCTAAAGCCCAGGGAATTGCCATATCCCAGACCTCCATCCCCAAACCCTTCTTGAAAAGAATTCACCTGGTGTTAGCAGCCACTTCTCACTCACACATCACCATTCCTGATGGTGCCTCTCCAGCTTCTTTCCCACAGCCTCTGGATCATGCCCTCTGGATCATGCCTTAGAGACAATTCCTATCTTAAGACCTACCACGGTTTTGAGGAGTTTGGATCACACTGTGGTGGTCTAAGGAAGCAGCAGAGGTGATTTGCTTCCTGAGCCTGGCTCAATTAACTCCTTCACGAATTCTTCTATTCCCTTTGTAGGAAAAAGTGATTCCAAAATGACCCCAAAGAATTCAGTGGTCTCCAGCTTTCCTCTCAGAAACAGCAGGTGCTCCTTCCTCTGGTTCTGAGGTGGTACCTCTGCTGCCTAATCCAGGGAAGAGCCAGTTTTTATCCAGGAAACCTTCGTGCCCTCCTAAACCCAGCCAAGATTACAAAGTAAACCAGCAGAACAGCCTGGACAATGCCAGCAGGCACTGCCTGTGAACTCTGGCACATCCTGAACCCTGGTGCATAACTCCAGGTGTGTGTTTCAGCAGCTGGTTTCAGAGAGGAGCACAAAAGGTGAGGGATAATACAGTGCTAAATAACACAGGAAAGCAAACAAAGGCACTTTCTCCCCTGGACCTCTCCCTGTTTTATAAATGGATGAGATCAGGTTTGATCCTCACCACAGATAGCTAGAATTTGATCCTCTATTTCCAGATTTCCTTTGCAACCACCCCACCAGGCACATTTGACCACAAGGAGTTCGTGGGCAATAGGATTCGCAGTCTTTGTTGTGCTCCTCTCAAGATCCCTTCTCCATCTCTGCAATCAGGAGGAAGCACGTGTCTCCTCTCACAGACACCAGGGATATTTCTGTGCTCATCAGAGTCTAATCTCAGATGGGGCAGCTCCTATTTTAAGGCCTTAAGAGCCCACTAAGGAAAGCAGAGTGCGCCCGGGGTAAGAAAGAACTGAAAATCTGGTCCTGGAAATGGGTGTAAATCAGGAGGATGCTGTACAGGAGACTGATGCAACAGCAGTGACAGGTAACAGGAATTTCTCTCCCCAAAACAGACAACAACAACAATTTAGAGAAAGGATGAGAAGGCTCCTGCAGTTATGCAGGCCTATTTCCTAACATGCATTAACCAACAAGGTCAGGAGCTATTTTGAAGCCAACTCCCAAAACATAAGCCAGGTATAAAGCCAAGACAACTGCGGAGGAATTGCCAGGAGCTGGAGATTAGGAGATTATCAGATTGAAGAGTCTCAGAAGGGAGCAAAAATAGCCCAGACCCCGGGAAGAGGCCGAGCAGTGACGCAGGACATGGAGCAGGACCTGAGGGGAAGGCAGGGCAGGTTTCGGGTGCTATTGATACACCTGCCCAGACAACCTGGGCTCAGTTAAAGGAAAAAATAAACCATTTCCCTGCCCTCTGCCTCAGCAGTTCAAGTCCTGTGAAACCAAGCCAGCCAGGAAACAGGATCCACTCCTGTAGAACAGATCCCTCCAACCCGAACCATGGAGTTTGGATAACCAAAGGCCAGGGGGGTTGCACAGGGAGGGAAGCAGCTGCCCTCTGACCTAGCTCAGGAATTAGGCTGCTGCAATGCCCCCGAGGGAAAATCCTGCACCAGAAGGATCCCACAGGGGTTTTTCCACAGCAGCACATTTACTGTCAAGGAAGCAGAGGGATTTAGCTCAGGAGGCTCCGGGCTGAGGCACTTCCCAAGGTCCCCAGAGCCCCTCAGTTGCCAAGTCCTACTGCACAGCTCACCAGGCTCTGATTTTTGTGGCAGCCTGCTCAGCTCTTTTTTGCTTCTTTTTTTTTTTTTATTTTAGCTAGAGCTTTCCAGACTTCACCCTCTCACAATTAATTTGATCACAGCCCTGCAGCCTGTGGATGGAGCTGCTCTCCCCCCATTTCCAAGGCATCCAAACACTTTCTCCTGCCCCCTTTTCACGCTGATTGCATTCCAAGTCTGAAACCACGTGCACAACATCAACTAAATCAGCTATTTTTGGTCTCACACGGGGCTGAGTCAAAGCCAAGCTCTGCCCAGGCCCTCAGGCTGACTCCCTCAGCTTCCCTCTTACCTTTGCCACTTCCACCAGGGATGGCCCAAACCCACAACCCCGGGAGAAGGAGGAATCCCACACCACACACACAGCCTGGGAATCCCGACAGCTCGCATTGTACCGTGAGACTTTGGGAAACACCCTCCATCCACACAACACCCCGGGCCTCGCGGCACCACGGAGCCCTGGAAAAGCTCACAGCCTGCGTGGGATGCTGAGGGAAGGGTCGTGGGGAGAGCAGCTCGGCATGGCTCTTGGAGATGGCTCTGCAACAAGAAATCAGCACATCAAAACACATCCACACATCACAGCCCCGGACAAGGCAGAGTGGGGATTCACTAAACTCCTCGTAGATACCCACAGCTTCTCAGAGCTCCTAATAAAACACATTCTCCCAATTAACTGGGGAGGGAAGTCATGGTCCAGGAGTGGCTTTGAAGATGGGTTCATGCACATCTGCCTCACATTCCTGTTAGTGCCTCCCTCTCTCCTGGCCTCTTCGAACCCCATGGATTTAGAAATGGATTTGAGCATGGATCCTGGATGGTTTAGCTTTACAAGATTTGAACTGCTGAGGCAGAGGGCAGGGAAATGGTTTCTTTGGGTTTTTTTCTTTAATTGACTGCAGGAAACTGGTAAGAATGTCCCTGAAGAAGGGTCTGTCCTGCCTAACCCACTGAGGCAGCCCTGTGCCAAGCTGGCCTTTAGCTAAAGCTGCCTAGAGAAGTCTCAGAGAAATCCCAAGTGACAGCTCGAGGAAGAGATTACTTTCAGAAATGATTACGTGTGTGTTCCTTATTTTTAGGGTTTGTTTTGAAACTGTTGCCAAGCATGCAATCAATGATTTAACCCCTTGGTTTGCTAAAATAAAATGTAAGATTTGACCTGGCATTACAGGCAAAGTGTGCAGGTGATAAGCAGGGCAGCCTCTGAGGCTGGAGCTTGTCTTTTGTTACACATCTGACTCCTCTGATCCTCTGGCTGCTTCAGTAATTAATTGCAATTTGAACTGAGCTCTGCCCCACTCCTTTGCTAATCTTAAATTAATCACGTCAGGAGCTTTTTCCGCTTTTCCCAACCACAGTTGTGCGAGCGAGCGACAAATCTTGCTAATTGCAAAGGAAATGGTTCTCTCGCCTTACACCTGATCCAGCTGGAGCAGCGCCAAAGCCAGCCTGGCCAAAAGGCCCAGATATCCCAGGGCAGCATCCCAGACCCGTCAGGCTGGACCCGGAAACGCTGTGGGCCCGGAGCTGCCGGGGAATTTAACACTGGAAGGACGCAGAATGTGCAGGGCAGGTCGCACAACTCCCCAGTTAAGCTTATTAGAAGCACATTAGGAGCAGAGCCCAGCTGGCTCCTGTGGCTGCCCACAGAGCCACATCCTGCCCTCGCCACCCTCCCAGCCCAGCCAGCTCGCATTGGGTCAGCTGCACCTCCTGGGAGAGCAAAGCCCAGCTGTGCTGCCTGGTGGAAAGATTATTAGGGAGGAATTCTTCCCTGCCAGGCTGGCGAGGCACTGGTACAGGTTGGACAGAGAAGCTGCGGCTGCCCCGTCCCTGGAAGTGCTCAAGGAAAGGTTGGATAAGGCTTGGAGCAGCCTCATCCAGTGGGAGGTGTCCCTGTGCTTGGTGAGGGAGTTGGGATAAGGTGGTTTTTACGGTCCCGTCCAACCCAAACCGTTCTGTGCTACGGCCAGAATTCCACCTCTCCCTGCACAACCTGGAAGGCTGCTCAGAAACACACAGCCTAGCCCTGGTGTGAGCATTCCTGAAACACAACTTCTTCCCGTGGCACCAGGCCCTGCTGGGCTTTGGTTGATGAAGCCACCCTAAGACATGGCCAGCCCTCCCCAGCTCCCTGGGCAGCACACAGATGAATGCAGCCCCTCGACAGCATGAGCTGCCGTGCTACTGGCCCACGAGTTTGGATAAAGGTGGATTATCCTCTCTCTGGAACAACAAAGGACATCCAGAGCACCAGGACATTTCTGTTACAGCCCCACCACCGACTCCTCCTTCAACTTCAAACTGTCAAAGACAGAATTGCTGTGACGGGGTGTGGTGTCTGCCCTGACACTCAGCACATCCAGAAGGTTGGGGCAGCTGGGAACTTCTCTCCCACAGCCTGGTCCTTCCTCCTCCCCTACCTGAAGCAGAAGAGCAGAACAGTTTCACACTGATATTTTTGGCCATCTTTTTTTAAGGGTGCAGAAATGAGCAGAGGCCATAGAAAGCCCCAAAACAGTCATTAGGCGTTAAAGATCTGAAAAAAATAAGCTTTGCTCTCTGTTAAGCCCACCGGGAGGAAAACTGAGCTTGAGAAGGGGAGCTGCAGAGTGTTCCTGGTGATAAGATACAATATGCTAANAGGAGTGGCTTTGAAGATGGGTTCATGCACATCTGCCTCACATTCCTGTTAGTGCCTCCCTCTCTCCTGGCCTCTTCGAACCCCATGGATTTAGAAATGGATTTGAGCATGGATCCTGGATGGTTTAGCTTTACAAGATTTGAACTGCTGAGGCAGAGGGCAGGGAAATGGTTTCTTTGGGTTTTTTTCTTTAATTGACTGCAGGAAACTGGTAAGAATGTCCCTGAAGAAGGGTCTGTCCTGCCTAACCCACTGAGGCAGCCCTGTGCCAAGCTGGCCTTTAGCTAAAGCTGCCTAGAGAAGTCTCAGAGAAATCCCAAGTGACAGCTCGAGGAAGAGATTACTTTCAGAAATGATTACGTGTGTGTTCCTTATTTTTAGGGTTTGTTTTGAAACTGTTGCCAAGCATGCAATCAATGATTTAACCCCTTGGTTTGCTAAAATAAAATGTAAGATTTGACCTGGCATTACAGGCAAAGTGTGCAGGTGATAAGCAGGGCAGCCTCTGAGGCTGGAGCTTGTCTTTTGTTACACATCTGACTCCTCTGATCCTCTGGCTGCTTCAGTAATTAATTGCAATTTGAACTGAGCTCTGCCCCACTCCTTTGCTAATCTTAAATTAATCACGTCATGAGCTTTTTCCGCTTTTCCCAACCACAGTTGTGCGAGCGAGCGACAAATCTTGCTAATTGCAAAGGAAATGGTTCTCTCGCCTTACACCTGATCCAGCTGGAGCAGCGCCAGAGCCAGCCTGGCCAAAAGGCCCAGATATCCCAGGGCAGCATCCCAGACCCGTCAGGCTGGACCCGGAAACGCTGTGGGCCCGGAGCTGCCGGGGAATTTAACACTGGAAGGACGCAGAATGTGCAGGGCAGGTCGCACAACTCCCCAGTTAAGCTTATTAGAAGCACATTAGGAGCAGAGCCCAGCTGGCTCCTGTGGCTGCCCACAGAGCCACATCCTGCCCTCGCCACCCTCCCAGCCCAGCCAGCTCGCATTGGGTCAGCTGCACCTCCTGGGAGAGCAAAGCCCAGCTGTGCTGCCTGGTGGAAAGATTATTAGGGAGGAATTCTTCCCTGCCAGGCTGGCGAGGCACTGGTACAGGTTGGACAGAGAAGCTGCGGCTGCCCCGTCCCTGGAAGTGCTCAAGGAAAGGTTGGATAAGGCTTGGAGCAGCCTCATCCAGTGGGAGGTGTCCCTGTGCTTGGTGAGGGAGTTGGGATAAGGTGGTTTTTACGGTCCCGTCCAACCCAAACCGTTCTGTGCTACGGCCAGAATTCCACCTCTCCCTGCACAACCTGGAAGGCTGCTCAGAAACACACAGCCTAGCCCTGGTGTGAGCATTCCTGAAACACAACTTCTTCCCGTGGCACCAGGCCCTGCTGGGCTTTGGTTGATGAAGCCACCCTAAGACATGCTCCAGCTCCCTGGGCAGCACACAGCTGAATGCAGCCCCTCGACAGCGTGAGCTGCCGTGCTACTGGCCCACGAGTTTGGATAAAGGTGGATTATCCTCTCTCTGGAACAACAAAGGACATCCAGAGCACCAGGACATTTCTGTTACAGCCCTACCACCGACTTCTCCTTCAACTTCAAACTGTCAAAGACAGAATTGCTGTGACGGGGTGTGGTGTCTGCCCTGACACTCAGCACATCCAGAAGGTTGGGGCAGCTGGGAACTTCTCTCCCACAGCCTGGTTCTTCCTCCTCCCCTACCTGAAGCAGAAGAGCAGAACAGTTCCACACTGATATTTTTGGCCATCTTTTTTTAAGGGTGCAGAAATGAGCAGAGGCCATAGAAAGCCCCAAAATAATCATTAGGTGTTAAAGATCTGAAAAAAATAAGCTTTGCTCTCTGTTAAGCCCACCGGGAGGAAAACTGAGCTTGAGAAGGGGAGCTGCAGAGTGTTCCTGGTGATAAGATACAATATGCTAAATGTGGATGTACTGTTTACCTGTATCCCCAAACTCGCCGAGGATTTCAGGTGTGGAGAGCATTTCCTGTCTCCCACACATCCAGCAGGACAGGAAGCACTTCCCGTGGTAACCCCGGGACATCATCACAGTGCCTGGCTCTGTGACCCATCTGCACCCCTGGTACCAGCAAGTCTCATGGCAGGAGGGGAACACAACATTTTCATGCATTTCCCACCCTCCCTGTGCTCCACAGCACCCTGACCCGGAGTTGGAAGAGGCAGACAACATCCAGCTCTGCTCCAAGCCTGGCTCCAAAGCTGGGGTGACCAGCTTAGCCTTCCCTGCTCCCGGGGAAGGCAGGAGCTTACCAGGAGCAGGCACCATCTGATGCCACACGAGGTGAGAGCGAGGGTGTGGGGTGGCCCTGTCCCCTCCAGACAGCACTGGCAAGGGCAGGGACACACAGGTTGCCATGAAGTGAGCACGCAGAGCTTCACACGGCCATCGCCTGGCTTCCCCACCCAACTGAGGGTGCTGGCAGGATGCTTCAGTGCCTGCTGCACGGCTCTCCCTGCTACAGGCAGGGGATTTCTGAGCCTGGGCAGTGAATCGCTCAGCTGCACCAGCACAGCAGCTCAGCTCGGAGAAAGGGACCCAAGGCCCCCCAGCAGCAGCAGCCCCTCTCAGAGGGGCCTCTGTAAGCCCTTCCTGAGGGCTGACACGAGTCCCTGCCGGGCTGTCCTCCTCCCATCCTGCTCCCACAGCAGCCCCACGGGGCTGCCTGCACGCACCAGCACCCACAGCCGCATCCTTCCTCTCCAGGGCTCGGCACAGCCCCGGCCTGTGGCACGGAGCTGAGGCCACGTCGCACGGCCAACCCCGCTGCCCTGACAGCCCCCTTCTTCCCCTGCCAGCACAGAGAGACAGCCTAAAGGCCCTAGAACACGGGAAAAGGACTTTTTGGGACACCAGGGCAGACTGCCCCTGAGGCCAGGCTAGCCCAAGGCACACGAATTACTGTGGAATGGTTTGGGTTGGAAGGGACCTTAAAGAGCATCGGGTTCCAACTCCCTGCCAGGGGCAAGGACACCTTCCACTAGCCCAGGTTGCTTCAAGCCCCATCCAACCTCACCTTGAACACTTCCAGGGATGGAGCAGCCACAGCTTCTCTGGGCAGCCTGTGCCAGGGCCTCACCACTCTCCCAGAGAGGAATTTCTCCCCAATACCTAATCTAAACCTGCCCTCTATCATGTGAAGCCATTCCCCCCATCCTGGCCTTTCCCCAGCCCCGTGTGCTGCTGTCCCGAGCTCTTCTGCCAAGCACCACAGCCCCTCCGGCCACACACTCCCACCCAACATCCCCCAAAATGCCCTCAAGACCGCGGTTCCTCTACTGGAGAGGGGGAAACTGGAAGGGGAGGCTGCTGTGAAGCCCCCCCATGCTGTGGCCAGGGATCCAGCCCGTCCCATTGCCGTGGGCACAGGGTGGGGGCTCCGCTTGGCGCGCAGACACAGGGAACGGGTGATGGGGAGAGCAGCGAGGAGCATCCCAACACCGACCTTCCACCAGAGCCGGGGGGCTGCACCCCCGGCCCCGGGCATTCCCCTGTTCCTCCGGTGGTACCCAGACCCCGGGGTGCCACATCCCGGCGCGGACCCTGTCCCCTGCGGTGCTGCACCCCCTCTCCTTGTCCCTGGGGAAGGGGGGACCGGCTCCCCTTTTCCCTCCGCGTTAGCCCCCTTGAAAGGGGGAACGGCTGCCCTTTTCCCCCCGGGTTAACCCCCTCGGAGAGAGCGACCGGTTCCCCTTNAGGGCAATCCTTTTCTGCCGGAGGAGATGAGGCTTCCCCCGTCCTGCGAACCCCCCGGCACGGGGGTCAGCCCCGCTGGAACGCAGGTGAGGTGGGGACAGAGCCCACACCCGCCCCTCACCACCCTCAGACAAAGGAGCTGGACGCTGATGGACACCAGTAACTGCCCCCCCCGGAACTGTCCCCCGTCCTCAACTAAGTATTTTTGGCTAAATACCCTTAAAACAGGAGGCAGACCCTGGAAAGCAACGGAGGGATGGCAGGAAAGCTGGGCTGGCGGAAGGCAGGGCAATAGGTACCTCCCAGATGGCTAAAGGAGGTTCACACAGCCCCACATCAGCCCCCCACAGAACGGGGGTTCTTTATTTACACAGCAGCTTGTTCTGAATACAGCACCAGGCCCGGGGTGCACACAGGCAGCCCCTTCCCTCCCCTCTCTGCCTTTGTGGGTGCAGGAGGGCTCAGCACCCAAACTGAGACCCCTTCCCACCTCCCAAAGGAGCTTCTCTTCCCACTCCTGCATCCTGGCACTGGCACACCCAAGCCAAGCAGCCAGGCCTGGCCTCGGGGTGCCTTCCTGGGCCATGAGTCTGTGACAACCACACCCCACGAGGTGGGGACAGCCCCAAGGCAGGGCAGCATCGCTCAGTCCATCTTGGTGGGCTCCTTCTTACGCTGCCTGGTCTCCCGGACAATCTTGGCCAGGGACAGGAGAATTGGGACAGCCATGGGCAGGAAGAGCGGGATGTAGATGGCAAATTTCTGGTCGTCAGGGAAGTAGAGGAGATGGAGGAGAGATGGGTCAAAGAAGGCTCTCTCCGAGGAGGTGACGGCCTCCTTGCTGGCCTGGAAAGCTGCATACAGGTGGCCCAGGGACAGCTCGGTCACAGCGCTCTGGACTGAGGCCACTGCCCGGTACACCTGCGTGGGAACAACACCAAGGGTCAGTCCCTGGCCAGGGAGCACCACAGGGACACTCAGCCCCCTCTGCTCCCCACCTCAGAGGCAACGTCGTCCTTGATGACGATGTTCCCGATCTTGTCCAGGAGCTGGGCCAGCGAGGTCAGGGTGGTGGACACGGTGGCGATGTTCTCCACAGTGTGGGCCCAGAGCAGGTGGTCCAGCTCCCAGTCAGCCAGCCCCTCATTCCCTGGGTGTTCCAGCAGGAACTCGGGGGGCACCTCTTCCCGAGACAGCCCAAAGAGCAACCTGGGAGGAGAAGGGACAGTCCCGGCCCACATCACAAGCCTGCATTCCCAGGAGCTCCCTGCTCTTCTTCCCTGCTGCATTTAGTCCAAATCCTGCCTAATTGCCTCCTGGATGTGTGGCAGGATAAGCCAAGCCTCCCACCTGAGGAGACGGGAGATGTGCCAGCACCCTTGGCCACAGAGCAGTGATGGCCAGTAGCCAGCACCTCGAAAGCCACAAGAGCCATCCTCAGCCTCCCAGAGCCCACGGAGGGAGGAGAGAACAAGCTGTTTGGGTACAGCCTGTTCTGACCCCACCAATTTCCACAGAGGCCTGGGGAGGGAAGAGAGCATCCTCACCGGAGCTGGGCCAGGAAAACCTCCATCACTCGTGCCATGTCCACATCCACATGCAGAGGGAGGGAGGCTTGGGGGGAAGCAGGGGCTTCAACGTTGTAAACCTGCAGGAGAACGTGTCAGCGAGGCACAGCCGGGGCCTCAGGGCCAGCAGGGTCACCAGCTGGGAACAGGGAGCCACCACCTTGTCCCAGCACTGCCAGCACCCCCGCGATGCCCATACCATGATGCCGCCCCAGCGGGGGCTGTGGAAGGCGTTGGTGCTCACTGGGGCTCCGTCCTTGTCCTGGATGTAGAGGGGGGAGTGGGAGCGCTCTGGCACATAGAGCAGGAAGTTCAGCACGGGGTAGAGTGAGGCAGCACTGGAGCCTGCGGTGGGACAGAGTCAGAGAACTCCTGTGGCTGGCAGGGACAGCAAGAGCAGCCCAGAGCCCAGCTCCTCCTTCACAGCCCCCCCGGCAGCTCTCACATGGGCTAGGGGGAAAAGGGACACAGGCACAGCTGTCCCCTCTCCCTCAGCAGAGCCTGGTCCATGAGACAGACCCCAGCAAGCCATGAGCACGGTGCTCACCCAGCCGGGCCTCCACGGGGTTGATGACGTGTGGGAGGCTGTGAGCACTCAGGAGGAAGCTGGAGGACTCCTTGTGATAGCGTGGTGTCACTCCTAGGACGGCGTAGTACAGGATCTGCAGGCACACAAGGGACACGCTGCTGGCAGAGAAGCACATCCCAGGGAGGTCAGGGCTGGGCTTCCCCTGCCGTCTCTCCCAGCCCTCACCTGTGAATCCACAGAAAAGTTGGCCACCAAGCTCAGTTTGTCCAGGACGGGCTTCACGTAGCGGTTCACAGCCCCCTCGATGTCCCAGTCCACGGTGTGGGACTTGGGGTCGGGGTTCAGCAGGCTGAAGGTGATCTCATACCCTGTGAGGACCCGCAGCCCGTGAGGCACCGAGGCCGTGACAGAGCTGTCCCCTCCTCCCTGGCCCACCCCAGTGTGGGGTCACACCAAGAGAGCAACCACAGCACCACCCTGGCCCAGAGCAACTGCTACAGGCAAAGGGGTGTGCTAGCCCAAAAGACGTCCAGGGATGCTACGAGTAGAGCAGGAATGGGATCCTCCCCAGCGACAGAAGGCTTTCCCGAGGCCGGGAACAGGGATGGAGGGCACATCCATACCCAGGCTGGATTTCAGGTTCCGCCGTGCGTCGGGGCTGAGCTGACCATCAGGCACACGGTCCGAGAGGGCGGCGGCGATGGAGCTGGCCGTGAAGGACATCACCTGTGCCACCTCCCGGAGCCGGGCCTGCAGGGCAGCCAGGCTCCCCCCAGCCCTCACCAGGGCGCTGCGGTGCTTCCCCACGTAGACACTGACGCCCTGGGGAGGAGACGGGGGGAGGGCGGGGAGCAGCACCCTGAGAATGGCACAGTGCCACCTATGACAGCCACCTGTGACACATGCCACCTCCTAGGGGTGAAGCTCGCAGAGACTGGCACCACAGGGTGCTGCTCCCTACCTGAGGCAGGAGAGAGGAGGTTTCGGGGACCACGTACATGGTCAGAGAGCCCAGCGTGGTGTCCTGCAGAAGGTGCAGAGCAGCATCAGCCTCTGGGGAAGATGGAAGCACTGGCAGGGTTGGGAATTTCACTCCAATCCCCGTCTCGCCCTGAGACAGAGCAAAGTGTGTTTTCTGCTCAGCCAGCCTCAGGGAGAGGAGCTCCCCAGCAATTCCCTGCTCCAATACCTCGTGCAGTCGCCGCAGCCAGCGCTGCCTCCTCCTGACCCGTGGTGCTGCGATAGAGCATCTCATAGCGCGATGTGACACTGGTTCTCACTGCGGGGGCAGAAAACCTGAGTGAATCTGCTGACCCCAGGCCCCTCACAGGAGCTCACAGGGACAAGGGACAGCCCCAGGGGGACACATGGCACGAGGTCCTCAGCGGGCTGAGCCACTATGGCATGTAGCATCACTGGTCCACACTGGTAGTGGGACAGCCCCACACCAGCCAGACACATCCCACCCTCCGAGGGCTCCATCGTCCCCCTCCCCAGGCAATGGGGCTGGGCCCTTCCCTGCAGCACCCCTGCACTGCCAGCTCAGGGCAGGATGATGCTGCTGAATGGGGGTTTGGGCTGCCGGGAGCTCCGGGCTGCCGGGGAGAGAAGCCACGGGCAGGTTGGGAACCCCCGGGAAAGGACGAGGCCACCCAAGAGGAGCAGACGGGGCAGGGACGGACAAGGGGGTCTCTCACGGTTCACGGAAATCTCCATCTCCTGCACGTCCCTGAAGGGCAGCGGCCTCGGCAGGTCCCCGGGCACCGACCCCGGGCCGAAGACCACGGCCATGGGCACCACCAGCTGAACCTGCACAGGGGCAGCGTCAGCCCGGGCCCCCGAGCCCCCAGACCCGCCGCCCTCGGGCCCGCCCCGGGCGCTCACCGGCTGCTGTCCGAGCCCATCGATGTCCGCGTAGGGCAGGGCGGCGCGGTAGGTCTCGGTCGTTTTCCACCACAGCGGCAGCCCCAGCACCACGGCGATGGTCGCGAAGGACAGGGCGGCGCGCCGACCCCGCGCCCGCTCTGCAGGGACAGCGCTCAGCACCGGCCCGGCTCCCCGGGGACCGGGGGACCGAGAGACAGCAAACAAATACCGGGCATCCAAACCCGCCACTACCTGCTTCATCCGCCGCCATCGCCGCCGCCGCCACCATCTTCACTTCCTGGCCCAGCCGGGAGGCGTGTCCTACGCCCGCCCCAGCCAATCAGAGCTCACAATACCTCAAGCAGCCAATAGGAGCGGCGTGCGCCACAAGGCCGCACAGACGGGCGGGCAGCAGAACCAATCAGCGCTCATAGGGGCCGTGAGGAGGCGGGCTTTGACCTCTACGAGTGGCGCGGAGGGACATGTGGCGGCGGCGCCCGCGGTAGACACCGGG
>VYXC01010439.1:1670762-1681552 GCA_013397175.1 Platysteira castanea | reverse complement strand
CCATGCCACCCAGGCACGCCACTGTGCCATCTCCAGTTGCTGCTGGAGACCCCTCTGTGCCGCCACCCCCCTGCTTGGTTATGGGCAGGGACCTCTGACACCCCCCTGCTGCTGCTGGGGACCCCGCTGTGCCCCCCTATTGTCACTGCCAACTAGGGACAGCGACCCCTCCGTGCCACCCCCGGGCTGTGCCCCCCTGCTTCCACTACCAATTAGGAACAGAGACTTTCCTTTCATCACCTCCAGGCCAGGGGCCCCCTTGTCCCACCCCTGGGCTGGGGTCACTGTTACTGTGCAGGATACCCCATCTGGGTCACCTCTGTGCCCAGGGGCCAGCAGCACTGAGCCCCAGACCCTCCAGAACAGGATGGGCACACTCACAGGAGACCAGCTTCCCTAAAAAACCACCCGCAGCCGGCACTGGGACAATACCAGTGTCCCCACTCGCCCCACGGGGACGGCTGCCAGGGCCCCGCTGTGCTGAATCCCGCCGTAAAAGGAGGCTCAGCCACCCTGCGTGGCCCTAATCCAAGGAAGGGAGCACATTTCCTTGCATCCCAGAGCCGGGGGCCCCCCCACAACCTCGGAGGGCTGTACCCGACCCAGCGGGGTCACAGAGAAGGGAGGGAGGCCGTGCCAGGGAGCAGCGAGTGCTGCTTCCCCACGAGCCCCGCACGCACCCAGGACATGGAGGCACAGCCCCAAACACCTCCCTGTCCCGGTAAATCGGTGCCAGCGCCCGGCGTGTCTCGGCACCCGCCCCACACAGAGCGGCAGGGCTGTGGCAGAGGGCAGGGGAAGGTGATTTCCCCCCCCCTCGGGCAGGAGAAAGAGGCCATTAAAAAGCAGAGCACTTGTTGGAGCGCTGCTATTTTGGGCCATCGCAGGGGAGGGAGGTGCCGCGTGGTCCCCATGGCGGTGGGGAGCATCCTCGGGGTCAGGAACACCGGGAAGGAGATCCCGCAGGAGCTGCCCCAGCAGGGAAGGAGGGAGGTGAGGTTGGAGCTGTGCTGGGAGCCGGGGAGCCCCTAAGGGAGCCCCCTCCTCCATGCAGCAGCAGGGACCAACGGGGGGTTGGGAGCAGGAGCTGGCAGAGCTCCCGGCGCTGGCTGAGCCTTGGGATGCTGCGTGCTGGAGCCAGGCTGGGAGGGGGAAACACATCCCCGTGCAACAGGCGTGTGCCCACAGCCCCGTGCTGGGGGTGCAGGATCCAGCCTCTGGAACCATCCCTGCGAGAAGGTGCGGGATCCAGCCTCTGGAACAATTCCCATGCAACAGGCACGGGCCCGCAGCCCCAGGATGGGGTGCAGGATCCAGACGAGCCCCTGCGGAGCGGGGCACAGAGGGAATCTAGGGCAGGAGGAGGAGCGGGGAGCAGGGGAGGGAAGCTGGCTCGGCCGGGGCACGCCGGCTGCTGCCGGGGCCGCAGGGTGGGAGCCTGGGGAACGCAGTCCCTTCCTGAGAGCAAGCACTGGCAGAGGGGGGGACGTGTCCCCCGCCAAGAAGGAGAGGCCCTGGGGTGGCAGGGAGCTGTGCCCACAGCCCCGTGACGGAACAGGAGCAACCGGCACAGGCTGGACCAGCTGTCCCCACCCACAGCACCAGGAGCTTCCTGAATGCACACACCAGGCGGGGTAAAAGCCAACACGACTTTATTCAGTAAATAATTACAACATTAACAACAGGAAAGGTTTCAGGCTACAGGCTATAGCGGCTCGGCAGCTTCCTTGCTGTCTGGCTTCAGGCCCAGGTAGTGCAGCAGGCTCTGGAGCTCCTGGCAGCCCAGAGCCACCTCGGGGACAGCCGACAGGACCTGGGGACAGCAGCAGCAATAGTGTTTGGGTTGGTGTTGTTGCAGTCACAGCAAGGGTGAGCAATGAACCGTAAATCTCACCTCTTTCATCTTCTCCTGCATTTTCTCGTGGGTCCTCAGCACTTTCTGGGTATGATGGAGCCTCATCTCCAGTCCTCGGACCTGTGGTGGTGGGAGATGCCTGTCAGGACTGTGCTCCAAACTTGGGCAGGCACCAGACCAGAAGGGAAAGGGGACCCCTGCCCACATCAGGAGTGTTGGAACTCGGTGATATTTATGATCCCTTCCAAGCCTAATCATTTTGATTCTGAGTGGGACCAGGGCAGCCCCTTGGGGCTCCCCATACCTGCTCCAGGTACTTGTCAGTGAGCTGCAGATTCTCATCCTTTTTTTCCAGGAGCAGCAGCCGCAGTTTATCCACCTGCAAAAGGAGCAAGCCCTGCTGAGATCCCTGTGGGGGAAAGCTCTGGAGTGGGGGGGGCAGTGTGTGAGGAGCAAGGTCTGAAAAGGTCTCCTTGTCTATGGTGGGGTGACGTGAGGAGCCCTCAGCCCTGCAGCTCCCCGGCCTCACCTCCCGCCGCAGCATGACCCTCTCCTGGACGTAGGCAGTGTCCACCTGGTGCTCCTTGCCCCGCATCTCCTCCCACAGCACCCTGGCCTCCGTCTCTGCACGCTGGAGTGAGCGCTTCAGCTGGGAGACCTCTGCCTTCAGCCTCTGCGGGGGAAGAGGGGATGCTGAGAGGGGTCCTGTGGCCGGCAGCCCCTTGGGGTGCTGCTCACCCCTGCCCCCATCACACACCGTGACTTCCCCACTCTTGTCGATGAGTTGAAACATTTTCTCTTCCTGCTGTTTCACCACGTCCTGCAGCTCCTTCTCGTTCTGCCAGGGAGGAAGAAGCAGAGTCAGGCAGTGCCCAGCCCTGGCCACCTCCAGCAGCCTAGAGTGGGTTTTCTCATGTTTGAGGAGGTCAGACAAGCCAGGAGCACCCATGGGGCATCACCAGATTTCTACGTGTCCTAGATCAGTGCCCGTCCCAGTTCGGCTCTGCCCTGGGGTGAGCGCTGGCCCACTTCTGGCTCACCTCAAGCTTGGTCCTCAGCGCCTTGTTCAGCTTGGCGATGGTGGCAGCCTGGGCATCCACCTTCTCTTGGCTCTCGGCTGTCACCGTCTCCAGGCGGAGCTGCAGGTCAGAGCTGGGAGAGGACAGTGGTGGTGAGCGGGTGGGGATCACAGCCGAGCACAGCACCAACCCCCCTCCTGGCCATCCCACTCAGCCTGTCGTGAGAGAAGACACCTGGCCCAGCCCAGCCAGCTGGAAAAAGCCCATCATGCCATGGCAGGAGAGGTCTAATTCAGAGCTGGGGCGAGAGGCAGAGCCAGGCAGGCTGCCTGCAGGAAAGGCCATGCCCGGGAGAGTGATGCCCCTGCCCAACCCTTGACGTGAGCCCTCGCTGAGCTCACATCTCCATCTGCAGCGCCCTGAACTCGCTCTGCTCCAGGTCCTGGATGCGGCAGCTCAGCATGGCGAGGTTGGAGACCACAGCTCTCAGCTCCTTCACGCTGTCCAGCAGAGCGTCCTCAGGGTCTGCAGGCAGGAAAGAGCCTCGTGAGCAACACAGAGGGAACATCAGCCCCAGGGCACACAGAGGAAGGCGTGCCTGCTCATCCCTCTGCGCAGCAGCCCTGCAGCTCCAGAGCAGGGTCCCACACAGGGTGACAGCCCCAGTACCTGCTGGCTTTGGTGTGGATGCAAGTTTGTCCTTGGCAACTCTACTCCCACTCCTGGTGGTTTCGCTGGCATCTGCAAGAGGAGAGGACAGCAGCTGTGCCCAGCCCTGCACATCCCCCAGCGTGGGAGGGAGCGATCCCCATCCTGGGACTCCCCAAAACCCAGAGCGGGGGTGCCAGCTCACCTTTCCCTGCCTCAGCTTTCAGGACGCTGCCCACGGAGGAGCTGCCGGCGAGGTGCGGGGTGCGGCACGCCGGCGTGCGGAAGGCCGGGGTCCAGGCACGGCGCGGCGTCTGCCAGCCCGGGGTCCGGGGGCCCGGGGTCCAGGCTTTGCTTCTCGATGGAGCAGCATCATCATCCTTCAGAGAGGAAGGAGAGCAGAGCACCAGAGTGCAGCTTGTGACTGCCCCAGCAAGCACAGCGGCTCAAAGCCATGCCGTGGAGAGTCACGGGTATATGGCCCCTGGGCCACTCTCTTGTCCTTGTCCCCAGCACAGGGCTCCTACCTGCTCTTCCAGAGCAGCCTTGAGGCAGTCAGCGAGCTCCTGCAACCGCATCTTGCTCTCCATGATGTCCGTGGAGCACCAAGAAACTTTGTTCCTCTTTTTCTGCAAGCTGTCGAGCTCGGCCTTGGTGCTGTTCAGCTCCTTGCTGAGGGCAGCCTGCTCTTCCCTGTGGGATGGCATCAGCCTCAGCAGGAGCAGTATTTCCCTTCCTTGATGTGGGATGGGGACATTTCCAATGCCTGCCTCTCACCATGAGCCAGCAGTGGTGCAAATCCCCCAGATTTAGTCAGCTTCCCTCAAGATGGGATCTGCTGGGCTTCCCCACAGCCTCTCCCACCCACCTGGACCACCACACTTGGCTGGGGCAGCAGTGACCGTGGTCACAATGACCCCTCTGACACCCAGCAAGGGCTTGATTTCCCAAAAACAGAGGGGTTTGAGTGGAGCTGGTGAGTGGGGCAGTACCGCAGGCGCTGGTGGGACTCCATCAGCTCCTCGTGCTGCAGGACGCGCTCCTGCAGCGTGACCAGCGTGGAGTTCAGCCTGGCCTCCACCTCCAGCAGCTGCGTGCGGCACATTTGGTTCTCCTGATCCAGGAACTGTAAGAGGGTAGAGGGGACACAGCCCTGAGCAGCCAAACAGAGACCCCAGGGGTGTTCATCGGGACCCCCAGCGCAGACCCTCCCGTGCCTCAGGGTGCTGTTTCTAATCAGGGCCAGCTTTATCCCAGCAGGCCAAACCCTACAAACCAGTTTACTGGGGACATAGGACAGGCTGGGGGACGGCTCCATGCCTGCAGGGGAAAATTATCTCCAAGAGCTGCCCAGCCCCCTCCCCGGGAATCCCTGCCGGGCAGGATGAAAAGCTGCGCTACGTGCGGGATGTCAACCCGCCCTCGCAAGCTCATCCCCCTCCGTAGGAGGGCTAATCCCACTCCTGGCCATCCGCCAGCTTTCCCGGAGAGGCCGTGATGGGGGCCGGCAGCGCGTGACGGCGCGGGCAAGGTCAGGCAGCTCCTACCTCGCGGCACTCGGTGGCCTCCCGCAGCTCCTGGCACAGCTCCTTGCCCTCCTGCTGCAGGGAGTTCCTCTCCCGCGCCAGCCTGTGGGGATGGGATGGGATCAGAGGGTGCTGTGTTTTTTGGGGGCCAGAAGTGGGGAAGGGCTGAGGACATCAGGGCTCAAACCCACTGGGCCATCTCCTCCCACTGCTTCTCGTTCTCCTGCTGCAGCGCATCCCGCTCCTGCTCCACGCTGGCCAGGTTTAGCATCACGGAGCTCAGGTCTGCGGGGGACAGAGCTGTCAGCCAGGGGGGACAGAGGCAGCGGGGATGGGACCCCATGTCGCCCATCCCTACCTTTGCCCAGGCGTGAATTGGCCACTGTCAGCTGCTCCAGCTGAGCCTCTGTGTCCTGCAGGGCCACCAGGGTCTTCTGCAGCTGGCAGGACACCTGTGGAGACACAGTGCTTGCTCTGGGGTGCTCTTCCCCGTGGGGTGTCCTCGCACCAAGAGGTGCCCCAAATCACCCTGTGCCTCAGACATCTCATCTCTGTACCTCCTCCTTGGCTTGAAGAGCTTCCTCTGCTCGCTCCCGTGCTGCAGCCAGCTCCTCCAGGCAGCTCCGCAGCTTGCCGGGCACATGCTCCAACATGGCATGGGACTGGGACACCAGGGCCCTCACCTGCTCCCGCTGGCAAGGGAGACAGCACCAGGCAGAGCTCAGTGTGGCACTGCCTGCTGTGTGACCAGGGACAGGGCATGGTACGCAGGGCACAGAGCACTGGCAGGGCAGCGTGGGGCTGAGTCCCCCATGGGACACGCCTCACCTCCTCATCCAGGGCTCTCCTTTCCTTCTCCAGATTTTCAAAGGTGGCATCTAAGAACTCCCGGAAAGTCTGAGCCTCGGCAGACAGGGATGTCTGTAGGGTAGGAGGGATGAGTCAGCACTGCCGTGGTGGAAAATCCGCATTTAATGGCCATGAAGGGAGGCAAGTGCCAGCCTTGAGGCTGAATTTGCAGCAGCTTCCCAAGGGCAGCACCAGGAAACCTCTGGTGCACCCAAGCCCATTGCAGAGCATCACCCAAGCTCAGGACGTGGGAATGCCCTTCCAGCCCCTGATGCAGTGTGGGGTGGCTGGGGGTAGCACCCCACTCAGTACCTGCAGGTTGATGGCACGGGCCAGCAGCGTGCTCAGCTCTTGCTGGGAGGCCAGGCTCTGGTCACGGGCACTGATCTGGGCGCTGGCGTGGGCACAGAAAGCCTCCAGGAACAGATATCCCTGCAGAGGAAAGGATGCTGCTCCAGCCACGCTGTCGCATCAGGGGAAGCTCCCAGGAGCCATCCCTGCACGCTGCATCAGCCTGGGACTCCTGCTCCCAGGGGGGCACAGCCCGTGCCAAAAAACATCCAGAGAGCTCCACCACACAGCACTTCTTGCCTTCCACACTGAGATCTTCTTCCCCTGGCGTGCCAGGGAGATCCTCATCCCCAGAGATGGGCAGAGACACAGGATCCCCCGCCAAAGGTATGAGGACAGCTTAGACTGCCTGGATCCCACAGCAGCTGCCCCCTTACCTGCTGCTTGGCTCGTAGGGCTTCATCCACTCGCTGCCTGATGGCACCCCGCTCTTCCAGGCAGCTCTGCAGCTTGCTGGGAACACTCTCAGGCACAGCCTGGCACTGGGACACCAGGGCCCTCTCGTGCTCCTGCAGTGGGATGGGGCAGCACCGTGAGGCACCAGGTACAGCTGCCGTGTGTGCCAACAGGTCTCCCAAAACCCAGGGCAGAGGGGAAGCAGAGGGATATGCGGGAGCTCACCTCCTGCGCGAGGGCTCCCTGCTCGTCCTGCAAGCTCTGACAGGCGGCATCTGCAAGGTCCCAGAACAGGGGGCACTGGCTGCTCCAGGTGCTCTGGGGACGGGACAAGGACACCGGCGTCACAGCAGCTGGCACAGGCAGCACCAGGCACATCCGTGTGCCCCGCGTGGCTGAGACCTGGCACACTCATCGCCAGTGACAGCCACCGTGCCCGCAGCACCCAGCTCCCGCTGCAGACCCCGCTACACTCCCCACTGCCACTGCACAGCCTCCGTTTTCCTCCGCAGCCCAAGGCAGAGCTGTCAGTAGATCTCCTCCTCCCAAAGGCATCCACCAGAGCAGAGGGGGCTTCGCACCAGCCCCGCTCCGCCCTGGGGCCTGACGAGAGCTGGTCAGCCACGACACCTCCCATCCTCCCCCCACGTGTGCCAGGGATGTTTCCCCCCACGAGGGTTCAAATCCAGCAAACTCAGCGGGTTGATCTGGGCGTGATAATGCAGCACAGGGCGCGTGATGCCGTGATGCAGCAGCCCTGCTTTACTTCCACTCCACCAACCCAGACGGGGTCACCGTCTTGCCAGCGGCACAAGGACGCTGTCATGGCACCCAGGCTGCGGGGGACAGGGTGGCTTTGCCTCGGAGAGGACTCTTACCCCTTCGGGGTGGGTGATGTCCGTCTGTGTGAGCGCGTCCCTCTGCTTGGCCGGCCCCACGCCAGGCCGCAGCCGCTGGCTCTCCTGCCAGTCACGCAGCTGCAGCGAGAGGGCTTCGATGATGATGAGGGTGCTCTCCAGCCGCCCCTCCAGCTCTGCCCGCGGCAGGGTCTTCAGCTGCTCCCGGGGACAGCTGGGGACAGAGAGAGGGCTTAGGGCAAGGACAGTTCACAGGTGCCACAGCCCCATCCAGGGGGGCACGTCCTACTTACTGCCAGAGCAGGGAGTCTGTCTCGGCAGCGCTGTCCTTGGCACAGGGGAGGCTTCCCCTGGATGTGTTCATGCTCCTCTCTGACACGTCCCGAGGTGTCATGAAGGTGCCGGTGGCCATGGAGAGCACTGGGGTCATGCTGGTGCCCGTGGCCATAGTGGGCACTGGGGTCATGCTGGTTCCGATGGCTGTGGTGGGCACTGGGGTCGTGCTGGTGCCAGCGGCTGCAGTGGGCACTGGGGTCGTGCTGGTGCCAGTGACCACGGTGGGCACTGGGGTCGTGCTGGTGCCAGTGACCACGGTGGGCACTGGGGTCGTGCTGGTGCCAGTGACCACAGCCATGGGGGTCATGCTGGTGCCAGTGGCCGTAGTGGGCACTGGGGTCGTGCTGGTGCCAGTGACCACAGACATGGGGGTCATGCAGGTGCCAGTGACCACAGTGGCCACTGGGGTCGTGCTGGTGCCGGTGACCACAGTGGGCACGGGGGTGACACTGCTGCTGGCATCCTGCCGTGGCTTGCGGTGGGGCAGGCTGTGCCGAAGGGATTCCACCAGGAACGAGGTGTTGAGGGTCTTCTCCAGCCACACCAGTGGCAACGTCCAGGACACAGCACCCGGGGTCGATTCAGGCGAGGTGACAGGGGTGACAGTGGCTTCCGACCCAGCAGGCTCCAACTCATTTGCCTCAATGGGAGGGAGGCCGAGTGGGCTCTGCTCTGGGGGGACAGGGGCGCGGGACTCGGCTCCCTCAGGGGTGCCTTGGCAATGCAGAGGAGCAGCACTCCCGTCTGTAGACGGGGGCTCAGAGACCACAGGGCTGCAGGAAAAGTCTGCAGGTGCTGCTCGCCACCCGCGGAAAGGAGCTTTCTGTGGGGTGGAGCTGGTGCCAGGGGGCCCTGGGGTGCAGGAGGCTGTGCTGGCATTGCCAGGGGACCCAGAGATGCAGAGGGGTAGAGCAGAGCTGCCTGGAGACATTGGGTTGCAAGACACTGAGCTAATGATGTTGGGGAGCCCTGGCGTGGTGCTGCCAGGGGACTCCAGGGCGCAGGGTCCCAGGACAAGGCTGCACATGGTGCTGCCAGGGGACTCCAAGGTGCAGGGCACTGGGATGGAGCTGCATGGGGAGGCTGGCACGGTGTTGCCAGGGCGCTCTGGGGTGCTGGATCCTAGGATGGAGCTGCACAAGGGGGCTGGAATGATGCTGCTGGAGGGCTCTGGGGTGCTGGGTACCGGGATGGAGCTGCACAGGAAGACTGGCACAGTGCTGCTGGAGGGCGCTGGGGTGCTGGACACTGGGATGAAGCTACACAAGGGGGCTGGAATTATGCTGCCGGAGGGCTCTGGTGTGCTGGGTACCGGGATGGAGCTGCATGGGGAGACTGGCACAGTGCTGCTGGGGGGCTCTGGGATGGAGCTGCACACGGAGACTGGCACAGTGCTGCTGGGGGGCTCTGGGATGGAGCTGCACACGGAGACTGGCACAGTGCTGCTGGGGGGCTCTGGGATGGAGCTGCACACGGAGACTGGCACAGTGCTGCTGGGGGGCTCTGGGATGGAGCTGCACACGGAGACTGGCACAGTGCTGCTGGGGGGCTCTGGGATGGAGCTGCACACGGAGACTGGCACAGTGCTGCTGGGGGGCTCTGGGATGGAGCTGCACACGGAGACTGGCACAGTGCTGCTGGGGGGCTCTGGGATGGAGCTGCACACGGAGACTGGCACAGTGCTGCTGGGGGGCTCTGGGATGGAGCTGCACACGGAGACTGGCACAGTGCTGCTGGGGGGCTCTGGGATGGAGCTGNGGGATGGAGCTGCACAGGGAGACTGGCACGGTGCTGCTGGGGGGCTCCGAGGTGCTGGGCACCAAGATGGAGCTGCACATGGAGACTGGCACAGTGCTGCTGGGGGGCTCTGGGATGGAGCTGCACAAGGGGGCTGGAATGATGCTGCTGGAGGGCTCCGAGGTGCTGGGCCCCAGGACTGGGGTGCAGAGAGGGGCTGCCACGGTGTTGTCCGGGAGCTCTGGCCTGCTGGACACTGGGATAGAGCTGCACAGGGAGGCTGGCACAGTGCTGCTGGAGGGCTCCGAGGTGCTGGGCCCCAGGACTGGGGTGCAGAGAGGGGCTGCCACGGTGTTGTCAGGGAGCTCTGGCCTGCTGGACACTGGGATAGGACTGCCAGGGGCCTCTGGGCTGGTGCTGCTGGAGGTCTCCAAGGCATCAGGCATAAGGGTGGGATTGCTGGGGGCCTCAGAGGCACCAGGCTTAAGGGTAGGAGTCCTGAGGCCCCGGGTGGAGGTCCTGGGAGGCTCCAGGGTGGTGCTGCTGGGGGGCCCTGGGGTGCAAGGCATTAGGGTGGTGCTGCTGGGGGGGCCCAGGGTAGCACTTCGAGGGGGTCCTGTGGTGCAAGGCACCGCGGTGGCATTGCTGCGGGAGCCCCGGGCGCAGGACACTGGGGTGGCGCAGTCATGGTCCTACAGGACATTTTAGGGGGAAAGAGGAGTCAGGGCAGCCCTGCCCTTTCCCCTTGCACCCCGCAGCTTTTTGCCCCAGTCTCCCCATTTCCTCCACTTCAGTAAGTACGCCCGTCCTCCCCTTGCCGCAGTACCACGTACCCCGCCAACATTCCCGGTTCCGGTGCACCGCAGCCCTCCCCGTGACCCGCCCCGCCCGTTATCCGCCGCACACCGACCTTGAGCCGCAGCCGGCGGAGCAGGGGGGTCAGGCTGGTCCGGTCGGCGCCCGGCTGCAGCTGCAGCTGCTGCAGTGGGGTGCGCCGGGGCCGCTTCTGCGCCTGGGGGGGCACGGGGGGGTCACCGGCGGCAGCACCGGCAGCTTCCCCCCACCACACACACACACACCCCCACACACCCACACCCCCACCCACACACACAGATACCGGGAGCGCTGCGGGCCGCACCGGGCCCACCGCCCCCTCGGGGACCCTCCCCCGGGCCTGGCCCCGCCGGAACATCCAAACCGAACCCCAGCCCCGGCC
>VYXC01010439.1:1652757-1669897 GCA_013397175.1 Platysteira castanea | reverse complement strand
TGCTCGGGGGGTCGCGGGGCCACTGCCACCACCACCGGGTCCTTCTGCAGCAGGTCAGCGTCAAAGGCCACCCCGCGGAAGAAGGGGTGGCCCTGGAAGTGGTGGAGGTAGCGCAGGCGGTAGAGGGGGTTGTGGCACAGCAGCTGCGGACAGAGAGAGGACAGTGAGAATGGAAATCCCAGCATCCAGCCCGGGAGCCAGTGGGGACCCCAAAATCCAGGCAGGAGGGTTACCTCGGCTAGCAGCCGGGCCAGCTCAGGGCTGAACTCAGGTGGGCTCTCGTAGCTGCTCTGTTTGACGCGTTCCAGCATGGCCACGTGGTCCCCCGCTGGCGCCACAGGGAACTGGGGGGGCATACCGTGAATTCGGGGTCTTCCTGAGGTGTCCCACCCCGTGTCCCACTCCCTGTCCTCCCACCCCGTGGTCCTCACCTCCCCACTGGCCAGGGCGAAGAGCAGGACTCCCAGGGACCACCAGTCGGCTGCGTGGCTGTAGGGCCCCCCGCTCAGTACCTCTGGGGCTGTGGGGGGAGTGGGTGAGCACCCGGGGGTCTGTGCCCTCCACCACAGCCCCCCCAGCACAGCCCCCCTTACCCATGTACTGCAGGGTGCCACAGATTGTGTGGGCTCGCTCGCCCCACTGCAGGTACCGGGAGAGGCCGAAGTCGGTGAGCTTGAGGTGCCCTGTGGGCCAGACACCACGTGGGAACCCGTAGAGAGGGTGTCCCCATGGACAGGGTGTCCCCACGGATGGGGTGTCCCCAAGGCAGTGCCACCAGGCTCTTACCTCTCTCATCCAGGAGGATGTTCTCCATCTGAAATGAGACAGGCACTGAGGTGGCCTCTCCATGCTGGGGGTTCGGAGACCCCCCCCACCCCACCTCCAGCCCCCCCAGCCCCGCTGCCACCCACCTTGACGTCTCTGTGCATGATGCCCAGGTCGTGGAGGTACACTGGGGACGAGACAGAGCCGTCAGTGCCGTGTGTCCCCTCCCAGCACAGTGCCCACTGCCACCCCTGGGGGTGGCCGGCCCTGCCTGCAGGTCCCGGTTGGTGTCACTCACCCAGCACCAGCACCAGTTCGGCGGCAAAGAGGCGGACAGTGGCCTCAGCCAAGCAGCCGGCGGCGCGCCAGAGTGCGTGCAGGTCCCCGGTGCTGCAGTAGGTGCACACTGCCGGGACAGGTGACATCCCGTTACCCCGTACTGACTGGCTGGGTCGGCACGAGGGATGCTGGGGTGGCACGGGCACAGGGGTGGCAGGGGTGTCACTGGGACCATGTGTCGAGGTGGTGGAAGCGCTGGGGTTATAAAGGCAGCAAGGTGGCACAAGCACCTGGACCGCACTGGCACCAAGCGCCAGGGCAATGTGGGCACTAGGTTAAGGTGACACAGGTATGAGTAAGGTGGCATGAGAGCATGCGAGTGCCCCGGTGACATCGGCACCAGGGCCCTGTGGGCACTGGGAACACGCAGGCGCATGAGGTACCAAAGTGACGCGGTCCTTGGGGGTCACACGGGCACCGGGAACGCACAAACCGCGGGGGCCGAGGTGGCACAGCCATCAGGGACGGGCAGGCGCCAGCGCTGGGGTGCTTTGCTCGCCCCCACGCTGGTCCCTGCCCCGCTGTGGCTCGTGTCCGTGCCTGTCCCCCATGCGCAGCCCCGCGGAGGGTGCGGGCGGGCAGGGAGGCGGGAGCCGGCAGCCGGAGCGCCCGGAGCCCCACGGGGCAGCGGCGGCGCGGGGGGAGCGCGCGCGTGTGCGGGGACACGTGTGCGGGCGGCGGGGACACGTGCGCGGGCAGGGGGGGCCGGGGCGAGCCCGCGGGCAGATGGTCACTCACTGATGAAGAGGTGGCGCTGGCCCTGCCAGCTGTCCCCCAGCCCGTGGACAAACGGGTGCCTGACCTGTCTCTGGGGACACAAAAGCACAGAGGGTGAGCGGCCCCCGGGGTAGGGGGCCACGAGGGGCCGGGGAGCCGCTTCTGCCGTCTTCCATCCACAGCTCTCACGGCCTCGTGATGTCCCCACGGCCACCCAAAACCCCTTCACGGGCTAGGGTCCCTCCTGGGCCCCCCCTCACCTGGATGCTGACTTCTTCTTTGCACTGTTTGAGGGTGTCACGGCGCAGCACCTCCACTTTGGGGACCACCTGGGGGGGTGAGACACTGTCAAGCGGGGGGGACAAGGGCAGGTGGGGGCACCCATGGGCCCCGGGGCCCAGCACCCACCTTCACGGCGCAGACCTTCTCCCGCCCACAGTCCAGCACTTTGAGGATGGTCCCGAAGGAGCCTTTGGCCACGAAGCCCAGGATCTGAAGGGAGGAACAGGGGCTGAACACTCCATGGAGATGGATTTGGGGTGCTCAGGCTGGGGGTCCTGCCTGGGGTAAGGTGAGGGGCACAGAGCACCCAAGCCTGACGGGGGGGACACATGGGGACCTGGAGGACCCGATAGGGATCCCAGCAGGATACATGGGGACCCGGTATGGGGCACAGGGACACGGGGGACTGGGACACGGGCACCCGAACGCGGTAGCGGTGGATGTTGACAGAATGCACAGGACCCCCGGGAGTACACGCGGGACCTCGGTGGGACAGGTGCGTGGGGTGCAGAGGAACCCCGGTAGAACACACCGAGACCCGACACGGGTATCTGACGGGGATAGAAGGGGAGCCGGTGGAACGGCCGGGGACGCCGGTAGGATGCGCAGGGACCCAGCAGAGCGTGAGAGGAGAGCTCGGTAAGGCAGTCGGCAATGCCCGGGTGGCGGCACGGGATGCACGGACGGCGCGGGAGGATGCTCAGGGGCGCTGGGGGACCCCGGTAGGAACGTGCAGGAACCCCGGTAGGACGAGCAGGGACACCGGTACAGGGTGAGAGGGGACCCGTTAGGGCGCCCGGGGCTGCCGGGGCGGGATGCGCGGGCGTCCCGAGAGGACGATCGGGGACCCCGTTCGGATGCACCGGGACCCCGCTCGGAGGGTGGGGGCCCCGGGACGGCACCTTGAGCTGCTGCTGGCGGGCGGAGGGGCGGACGGGGAACTCCGGCAGGAACAACGAGACGAGCTGCGGCAGCGGCCACCCGGGCAGCGGCGGCTCCTCGGCGGGGCCCCGCGGGGCCAAGGCGAGCCCCGGTACAGGCACCGGTACCGATACCGGCACCGACCCTGCTCGGCTCAACAGCGCCCGCACCCACGACCCCACGGCGCGGCCCTGCGGAATCGGGGACAGCGTCAGCGNGCTGCCCCTTGCACCGCGACACCCGCCCGGGACCGACCCCCCCCCAGCCGGGACCCCCGCTACACACCCGGCGGCTGCTCACCCACCCGTGACTGACCCCCCCGGGACTGATCGCAGCCCCTCGCCAGGATCCCCTCCCTACACACTCTGCGGTTCCACCTTCAACCTTTCCTCTCTTCGCACCCCGCGTGCTGCAGCCCCGAGGGGTGCCTGCAGTCCCTGCTGAGCCCCCGGCACAGCTCTGAGCTCACAGAGGGGACTGGAGAGGGGCAAGTGTGTAGGCTGAGCCCAGGGCAATGCAGGGGTGCCCTGAGCCCCAAAACAGGTTCCCTGAGCAACTCCTGGATAAGCCCAGAGGTGAAGCCCCCATGATGGATGGGGTGCTGCCAGGCTGAGGTGAGGCATGGTGCTGAGCCCAGCACTGCAGGCTGAGGCAAGAAACAAGCCACCGGCCTGAGCCTGTTCCAAATTAAAAACTCTTTATTTAAACTCTCTCCCGTTCCCCTTTTTCCCAGCCTGGAGCGATCCTGCTGCTTCACCAGGCCCGGGGACTGGGCCCAGCACCCGCACAGCAGGGAGGGGGGGAAGCTCGCAGGAGCCCTTGGCACGAGGGTTCTGCACCCCACAAAGCGGCCCCAGAGCACCCTGTGCCCCACATCCCTGTGCTGCTCCACCCCTGTCCCGCAGCGACGGGGCCACCACGGGCCCGCGTGTGGCTGAGCCCTCCTCGGGCACCGCCGAGCAGCGCAGGCCCCCCTCCACCTTTGGGGTGCCCCCCTAAGGGGGGAGCACAGGGCACCCCAAGTCCCATCCCGGCCTGCCGGGTGCTGCCATCATTTGCGCCTGCCGAAGATCGACTTCTTGCTGGGGTTCTTCTCGCCCACGCTCAGCCCGATGAGCAGTCGAGCCTTCTCGTCCTCCTCCTGCTGCTGGATGGTCCCGTCAGATTTGTTCTCCAGCTTCCCCCGGGCCTCCGCACCCGCCGCCGGCTTCAGGCGCAGCTTCTCCTTTATCACCTGTCCCAGGAGTCAGGGGGCTCAGCACCCGCCACGGCCACACCCCGGGCCCTTTGTGTGGGTGACAGCCTGAGCTGCTGAGCCAGTGCAGCTGCTCCCCGCTCTGGGAACATGCCTCCCACCCTGGGGTTGCCATCTCCATCCTGGGCACAGCAGCTCTGGCAGCCTCCGGAGTGGAAACAAGGATTTGGTCCCACGTACCTGTGCCACCAAGGCTTTGCGGCTGTCCCTCTTCACCGCCATGGCAAAGTCCAGCCATGTCCATGTGTTGTTGTGGTACTCCAGGCATGGCAGCACCAGGTTCAGGTCACCCCAGTCCACGCTGTTCTTCTCCCCCTGCATGACAGAGGTGTCAGGCAGTGTGGGACGATGCCCCAGGCCACCCCCAGGCACGCCCCATCCCACTGATCCCACACCTTGTAGCTGACACAGAGCGGCACCTGCGGGATCTTGATGTAGATGAAGGAGTTGTTCATGGCTGCACGCTCCTTCATCTTGTCGATGTCATCCACAGGATGCTGGGGACAGAGCAGAAGCCATGAGCAGAAGGGAAGGAGAGGGGACACAGCCAGGAACCAGCAGGGAAGGGACAGCCGGGCACTAGGCCACGGCATTGCTTCATCAGGGAGAGGTGAGAGCTGCACTGGTAGGGTGTTGGAAAAATGAGATACAGGGATCACATCAAGCGTGCAGGCGCCTGGTTGTAAAGGATGCAAATCCTTACGGTGGGAGGGAGCAGGAGAAAACAGACAAGTGTGGGAGGGAAGTGTGGGAGGATGTGGCTACCCAGCCCTGCAGTCAAGGGAAAACAGACTGGCACCACAGCAGGGCTCTCACAGATTCCCCCCTCACGGCAGCAGGAGGTACCTCAGGAGCTTTTCGGAATGATCTTCTGACCCCTGATGTCCTGTTCAGCCCCTGAGCAACTCCCTTCCCTGGGCCCAGTGAGTCATCGGCCACGATCAGCTGCCGCGGCTTCACCACGGGGATCCCTGGGGCAAACAGGGTGGGAGGTGTCCAGCCAGGGGTCAGCCATGACCCAGACCCTCCAACCATCTCCCTGTCCACAGGGGAGACCACAAATCCCTGTTCCTCAACTCATGGCTGGACAGCAGCTGCCCACAAACATATCCTGGACATGCAGCCAGAGCTGCTCAAGGACATCCAAAGGGGAGGGTGATCATGAGCCTCTCACCTGTTGTCACCAGCTTGGACTTATCTTCCTCATCCCCCACCTCCTCCTCCTCCACATTACGGCCGGGGAAGAAGAAACCCATCATCCTGTGGAAGAACTGGTGGGTGAGCTGGATGGTGAGAGGCACCACGTTCACCTGTGGGAAAGAGACATGTCAGAGCCAGGCACACACTGCTTGTGCCCCACAGAGACCCTGGCACCTCCCGGTCCAGCCCTGGCACCTCAAAATGCTCCTTGATGGAGATGCCTCCCACGGGCGGCCGGACCTTGCTGAAAATCCTCAAGGCCAGCTGCCGGCCGGACTGGCAGGAGCTCTGGGGACGCAGCACCACCTGCAGGGAAGAGGATGGGTGGCTGGGGTGAGGACAGGACACTCTGCCCAGGCCACCCGTGGGCCCCCAGGACGCAGGGCTGCTCCCCCAGCTTGCCTTGTACACAGCGTTGGGCAGGAGGTTGTTCATGGTCACCCAGCCCAGCTCCAGCAGATGCTCGGCCGTGTCATCAGACTTGTTGACCTGTGCAGAAAAAGCCATCAGCTCCCAATGTCCCCATCAGCTCAGGGGCTGTGGGCACCATCCAGCTCCACACCTTGCTGTAGAGGAAGCGCTGGAGCTCCAGCTCGGCGATGCCCAGCTGCCCATCCTCCTCCGTCAGGCGCCAGCGCGCCTGGGCGAAGTAGAACTCGGTCCTCCGTGCCACGCTCACGTCCTCCGGCTGCTTTCGCAGCTCCATCTTGTTGGCTCGCTGCAGCTGGAAGTCCTTGAAGCACCTGCAGCACAGAGGAGAGAGCTGGGATGTGGGAGCCCTGGGTAAGGGGGACACAATGCTGGGGAAGGCTGGGATCATAGAATCATAGAATGGTTTGGGTTGGACACCTCCCACTGTCCCAGGCTGCTCCAAGCCCTGTCCAGCCTGTCCTTGAACATTTCCAGGGATGGGGCAGCCACAGCTTCTCTGGGCAACCTGTGCCAGGGCCTCACCAGGAAGAATTTCTTCCTAATATCCAATCCAAACCCCCCCTCTGTTTAAAGCCATTCCCCCTTGTCCTACCTGATCAATATGTTCAGCTCCTCACTCTCCAGCTGCAGGTCAGCTTTCTCCTGGCTCAGCTGCTGCTGCAGCCGGTGGTTCAGGTCGAGCAGAACCTCGTTTTTGCTGTCATCCTTCAAGGACTGAAGGACAGACAACCCTCAGCACCCTCTGCCCTGGAGCAGGGATCCCAGGGAACCAGGGATACGGGCTCACCTTCATGTTGGAGTACATCTGCTTCTCCAGCTGCCGGATCTGGGCCACGTGCTGCCTGACGGCCTCCTGCAGGTGTAGGATACTGCTGCGCTGCTCCTCAGGGTTGCTGGAGATCTCCAGCTGGAAACGCACCCGCTGCTTCTTCTCACTGTGCTCCTGGACACAGGAATAGGGCAAGGTTAGGACTGCCCGGGTGCAGTGAGTGGCACAGACACCCAGAGCCCCGTGGGTACCTTGCGTTTGGGCTCCACGTGCAGCAGCAGGTTGTTGACTATGTCGAGGATCATGGCATACTGCGCGGGGTTGGTGGAGATCTCCAGGTCGTGGTGGATCAGGGTGAAGGTGTCCACAGCTCCTGCAGGGACACAAAAGGCAAGTGGGGCCTCAGTGGGGCCAGAAATGTGCAGAGGATCCTTCCTGCATGCAGCCCTCTGACCTCAGCAGGGCCAAAAGAGACCACCCCTAGAGTTAGCCAGCAACCGTGGGTCAGCCCAGAGCTCTACCCCCAAGGCACACTGCCTGCGTGCACCCACCCTCCTGCTTCTTCAGCAGATCCTCCTTCTCCTGGTTGGCAGGCGTCTCGGGGGGCTTTATCTGCGTGGCCAGCTCAGGGTCGATGTCGTGGCTGTAGCTGATGTAGTACATGCGGCAGCTGCAGCGAGAGATGATCCTCTGCACCTGCTGGGTCTGCTGGGCTTCCGAGGGCTGATTCCAGTCTGGGGACAGGCAGAGGGACCACAGTCAGAGTGCCATGTCCCAGCACGCTGGGGACTGCCCAGTGCGAGGCTTGGAGCATCAGCCACCTCCTGGAGCCACAGGCCAGGTGCTCTCAGCTCTACCAGCCTTGGGGTCACACCCGAGTGGGACTGGGGTAGGCACAGCAGCCTGGGCCATGGGCAGTACCTGTGGTGGTGCTGACCATGCCCCCCACTGCCTGCCCGCTCTCCATCAGCTCCTGTACTGAGTCCAGGCTCCGCTGCCGATGCTCCTCAATATTTTTCACCTGGGGAGGCAAGGAGGCACCACTGGCTGTCCCCATTCTCCCTGCCTGTCCCCTGCACAGCTCATCCACCACACACTCACCTCCAGCCAGAGCTGGCCATGCTCCCCCTCGGAGGGGTTGCTCTCTGTCGTGGCAAAGTACTGCATGCCATCCAGCAAACACGTCCAGGATGTCTTCTGCTTCAGCGTGTCCCCGTACCAGGCGGGGTGGTGCTGGCACTGCAGCAGCTGTGCCTTTGCGGCGGACACGATCACACAACCCTCCGTCTCTGCACCGCGCAGAACCATCTGTGGGGGGAGAGACCCCAGGGGTCTGATGGAGCTTTCTGGGGCAGGCACAGCCCCTGTCACAGCCAGGCCGTGGGTTCAGGCAGGTACCTGGCAGTTCACCAGCTCGATGAGGCAGTTGCGGTTGTAGATGTCGTCGGTCTGGCAGGCAGCGATGCCGCAGAGCTGCTCGCTGGCCCCTGACTCCTCTTCCGTGAAAACCACGAACTTGTCCGTCTCCTCAATGAGCTTCTGCAGCATGTAGGCCCCTGGGGAAGGAGAAGGGGTCAGTGCAAAGCTGTGGGGGAATGGCTCAAATGTACAGGGTGAAGACAGGCATGGCTTTGTGCTGTGAGTTTCCCCTTGCTCCCCTCCCTGCCGTGCTCACCCCCCGAGGAGGCTCTCTCGGGACGGCCACTGGTGATGGGAGCGGTCACTCTGGCAGGAATGGAGTGAGCAGAGAGCGGGCCACGCTTCAGCTTCTTGGCCTGCAGCTGTGTGTCGATCTTCAGCCCCTTCAGGGCCTCGGTGGACAGGTTACGCTTGAGCACAGCCGCTTTCTTGTAGCCGTCGTAGAGGCCGAAGGCGATGTCCCGGTTCGTGGTGGTCCAGGACGCCCGCAGGTCCACCAAGTGCAGCTGATGCGTGTGGAAACCGTCGTCCCCATCACGCAGGGGCAGCTCCTGGGCACAGAGGGTCACAGCCTCAGCACAGCAAAGCCATCCCCAGCCCTGCCCAGTGGCCTCACGAACTAGGGCTGGGAGCCCTGCCAGGCCCTGCAGGCAGAGCGTGGGTAGTGGAGCCTGGGGGACCACCCCAGAGACCCCAGCATGGGCCCATGCCAGGGATGGGACCAAGTCAGGTGCTTGGTAGATCGGAGGCCCTGAAGTTCTGTCTCTTCCGCAGCCAAATCCCTTCCCCATGGCACCCAACAACCAACATCCCCCCTTGTCCTGGAGATGCCACCAGGCCAGCACAAGCTGGAGTGCCCTGTTTGCAGTGGTACCTCCTCAGCCGTGCGGTTGCTGTGCCGCTGGTAGGTGAGGGAGGACAGGCTCAGCAGGTGGGTTTTCTTCACTAGGGTGTCGAGCTGGTGGTCGGCGTTCTCGTCACAAGTGGAGGCCATGAGGTGCACGGTGACCTGGCTCAGGTCACTCACCATCTGCGTGATGCTCCACTCCGAGATGAGGCGTCGCATCACCGTGCCAGCTGGGGGACAGGGACAGGGTCAGCCAGGGCCCTGCTGTACCTGGAGGTGCTGCTGGCAGGATTCCCACTCACCCTGCGGGATGAGCCGCTGCGTGCCGCGAGTGAAGATGTGTCCCTGGCAGCATTCCACCTGGATCCCCCGCTGCTGGGCAAAGGAGGCCCAGTAATGCACCTGAGAGGGAGCAGAGAGCAGGGGCTGAGTCTGGGACAGGCAGAGCAGGGAGGAAACACTGGATTCCCAGCCCTGGGGATTACCTGCAGCCGGGGGAAGAGTGCAGTGTAGGACAACTGCTTGTAATGCTGCCCCAGCTTCTTCTTGCTGGGTTTCATGTTGTTGAAGAGCTTCCCACGGCAGATGGGCCGTGTCACGCTGGTCCACGTGGCCCAAAAATTCTGCATCCAGCGGAGGGTGCTGCTGTAGAGCAGGATCCGGGGCTGGGAGTGCTCTGAGAATATACCCACCATGAGCCAGCACCACGGGGCTGGGACATGGCAGCACCCAACCCACAGCCGGCATGCCCTGCCCCATCCCCCTTGTCCCCAAGGGACCCCCAGGACACTGTCAGCCACCTTTGCTGGGCTGTGTCAGGTCCATGCGGATGGAGAGGTTGAGGTTCTCAGAGCGGAAGGCACGGTAGGAGTCGTACTGCTGCCCCACTGGCACCTCGGGCAGGAACTCGGGGGAGCGCAGCACCACGCCGTGGTGGTCGTGGGGGTTCCCATGGCACAGCCACTGCAGGTCCAGTGTCATGCACAGGTCAGGCAGGTGTAGGAAGCAGCAGTCGTCATACCTGAATGCAGAAAGAGACCTCAGTCACCCCCCAGCACTGGTGGGGGCCCCCTGTGCCCGTGGCCTCACACTCACTTGGAGGCTGTCCGGACATTGATATCCAGGTTGCCCTTAAAGACAAACTGCCCGGGCTTCCAGTGGAAGGAGAGTTGGCTCCACTCCCAGTGCATGTTCTCCGTGGTGTTGTAGGGGTCCTGCAAGGACAGGCGTGAGGAGAGCCAGGTGTGAGCTGACCCCACACCATGCTGTTCCCCAGCCCAGTGGCACCCACCTCAGTGGCCAGCTGGTGCAGGTTGGCCTGTTCAATGTCCATGTGCCAGTCCCCGTGGAAGAGAAGGCGGCTCTTGTCCCACCAGGGCAATGGGGCACTGGGGTCCTCTGAGGGCTTGGTGAGGAGATCCACACACTGGCCGATCAGGGTCCAGGCTGGGTCCCAGCAGGGCCCCCAGACAATGGTGTACTGGGAGATCACAGCTGGGGACACAGAGGTTGGCTCAGCCACTTACCCTGTCCCTACCCCACCACGGAGCCCCCCACTCCTCCAGCTCTTACAGTGAAAGTCGTGGTAGAACTTCAAGGGTGGCATGTTCCTCTCCACCGTGGCATCCCCCCAGGGCAGCCCCAGCTTCAGGACCTGGCGGCGCCGGGAGCAGGCCTGGCCGCACTGCTCGGCTCCGATCAGCCGGCCGGACAGCTGCCAGTTCCGGATCTCAAACAGGTACCGGGGGTAGTCACGGATCCGCACTGCGGGTGGAGGAAGGGCTGAGGGCTGGGGCAGCACAGAGACAGGCAGTCCCCCACTCTGGGCCACAGTAGGAGCCATCGTCCTGTCACATCTCTGCTTCCTTCCCACTCCCTTCAACCTCCAATGATCGTTTTCCCTGCGTGGTTACACACCACGTGGTGCCAGCCCAGGCCGCACGGCCATCGTGCTGTCCTCCAAGGGCACCCTCCCACGAAGCAACTCACCAAAGAAGCTGCCAACGCTGCCCTTCATCATGCGGCACCACTGGGTGACCATCTCCAGACCCTCAGGGGGGAACGGGCTGACGTCATCCAGGTCTCTCATCTGCTCCAACACACGCTCCGTGCCATGGAAGGACTCATCAGCCATGGCCACCAGCTCCAGGTGGGCCAGCGTCCAGGTGAGGAGGGCCCTCCGCATGGGCGTGTTGGCGTAGAGGCGCCGCGAGCGCTGGATGTAGATCTCGATGTTCTTCTTCTCCAGCGAGGCGTAGAGCTCCTCGATCTTGCGGGCAGGCAGCAGCTCCCCGTGCTGTTTGCGCAGCGCAGCCACCTTGGCGTCCAGCAGCTGCAGGCGCTTGGCGCTCTCCTTGCTCTCATCCTTCATCAGCTCGTAGTTGTCTCGCAACTTGACCTCGAAGACATCATCCAGGAAGACCCAGGAGAAGTGGGTGACTTTGAGGAGGAGGTCAGGGGGCAGGGCCGTGCTGGCGGGGCGCCCGGGCCGGTGCAGGCCCTTCAGCCACTTCTGCACGCCCACGGCAGCGTCCAGCGTGCGGGAGAAGTCGTACTGGTAGGGGAACTCGATGGTCACGCTGGCAAAGGAGAAGGCCCAGCCGCGGTTGCGGAGGGTGCGCAGGGTGGGGAAGGCGTCGCGGTGCCGGACGACCTCCTCCAGCTCCGGCAGCAGCTTCACCTCCATCTCCTTGAAGCTGAAGATGCTGTGTCCATCAAAGCCAGCGGCCAGCTCGGGGCAGTAGCCGTGCAGGGCACCGCCGTGCCAGCTCACCGAGGTCCGTTCCGCAGCCAGGCTGATGTAGTTGGCCTCAGAGACAAAGGCTGTGAGCTTGGCAGAGCTCAGCTCCAGGGACAGGGACAGGAATCTTTTGGGAGGGGGTCCTTTTGGCTGGAGGGGCCCCGGTGACTCAGTGGGGGTGGTTGGGTGGGACGTGGGGCTCTCTGGGGGCAAGGAGGGAAGCGTCCTGTGGCCGAGGGCACTCCGCAAGGCTTCGTGGCACTGCAGGGTGGCCAGGGTGTGATGGTACAGGTGCATGTGGTCAGGTGGGCTCCACAGCACCGCCAGCACCTCGCCGCACTGCACCTGCACCGGAGAGAGTGAGCAGGCACCAGGTCACTGCCAGGGCCAGCACGGCACAGCCCCGCTCTCCCCCCAGCACCTTTCACACCAGCCAATCCTCCCCCTGCCCCATCCTTCCCTAGTACAGGATAAAGCAGTGCCCCTACAGCCAAACCAACCTCCAGAGAGCGGATGCTGCTGTGGTAGGTGACAGAGAGCATGGAGAGGTTGGCCACCGGGTTGGGGATGGCAGGAGCTTTGCAGCACGGCTGCATCTTCTCAGTGATGCTCTTGACCAAGGCCAGCACCATGCCCTGGACGCTGACCGTGCAGCTCTCAGCACTTCCCAGGACAGTCAGTGTGTCCAGCCGCAGCTCCAGGGCACCTGGAGAGACAGCATATCAGTGCTGGAGGCACAGAGGCACACCACAACATGCCAGGTTCCTCTGACTGTGGGGTTATTCCAGGACAGCCATCTGGGATCGGCTTGGATGCTACTCACCCACTACGGCCGAGAGCGTGAAAAGGTTCACGTCCTCCACCTTCAGATCCACCTTCCAGAGCAGCCCCCAGGGCTCGCTGGAGGCAGAGGGCGGTTGCTTGGCAAGCTCAGCCCCACTGGGCCGCGGGCAAAACAGGGGCAGGACCCTGGCCAGGCACTCAGTGCAAGTGTCTGATGACTCCACTTGCAACCCCCGGATGGTGCAATCCAGGAAGAGCGTATCCGACTGGGCGCTGGACATGCCCAGGGGCTGGTTGTAGCTGCCCTGCAGGACAAACAGGACGATCCCTCTCAGGCTGCAGGATGTCCCTGTGCCACCACACATCCCTGTGCCACCCCCATGGAGTCTGAGACTGAAAGCCACCCCTTGCCCCCTCGGCTCGCCCCTCACCTGGAGGTTGAAGGAGTCGAGGATGAGGGCTTCTCCCCACACGTGCATGTTGGGGGGATGTGGGGCACGCTGGATGTGGGAGTCATTGCCCACTCGCCAGCACAGGTGGTCCACGGCCAGCACTGCTCGCTGGTGCACGCTCTGTGGCCGCAGGTGCTGGTAGTCTGTGGGCACAGAGGAGAGGGGAAGCGCAGGCAGGGCTCACCCAAACCTGGGCACCCCAGACACAAGCAGGGCTCACCCAAACCTGGGCACCCCAGACACAAGCAGGGCTCACCCAAACCTGGGCACCCCAGACACAAGCAGGGCTCACCCAAACCTGGGCACCCCAGACACAAGCAGGGCTCACCCAAACCTGGGCACCCCAGACACAAGCAGGGCTCACCCAAACCTGGGCACCCCAGACACAAGCAGGCTGGGATTCATAGCCCTCGGCCACACACACACACATGGGCAAGCACAGCGGCAGCAAGGCTCTACCCATTCCCATCCTGGTGCCTTTCTGGCAGATCCCAGGAAGAGCCCAGCACCTCCCTGATTCAGCGTGTACCTGCAGAGATGGAGTTGAAGCCCAAGGCGAAGGGTGGCGTGTCCCCCAGCTGCACGGACACGTTGACGTTGGACAGCGAGGCACACAGGATGATGGGCGCTAGGATTTGGGGATAGCTCCTGCATGGGACAAGCAGGGATGGGCTGTTACTGGGAGCTGTGTGCCACGGAGCAGGCCCAGAGGGATGTCCTCTCTGCAGGGGCTCCCTGATCACCTCCTGACCAGCCTCCCCACCCCACAGGCTGTGCACAGAGTAGATAAGGTGCTGAGTGCCCAGGCACCATGCCAGAGCGTGGGCAGCAACAGGAAACAAGCTGTGATACCAGCAGCTGCACTCAGGCCAAGTTTACCTTCCCTTGTGCCCTTGGCTGGGGACAGGCACCGCCTGGCACCTGTATTCCTGTGCCAACAGGCCCAGCCAGGGCGAAAACTCTTGGTGACGGTAGTGGATGATGCAGGTGTTGAGCAGCACAGCAGCCGAGAGGTCAATGGCTGTGACCTAGAGCAGGGAAATGGCCAGGTGGCAAAAAACTCATGCCAGGAGCCAAACCAGCCACCCCCAGGGGACAGAGTGTGCCCAGTGCTCGCTCACCTGCACGCTGGTCTTCAGGGAGTTGAGGCACACGATGCGCTGGCGGCTCTGGGACAGGAGAAGGCCATCTGGGGGGACAGGGGAGCACAAATGAGGGGTGGCAGAGGGCAGTGATGGCAGCCCTGTCCCGTGGGTGCCCTCCTGGCTACTTGCCCTCCAGCTGGAGGTCTACACTCATTTGGTCCAGGTCGGAGGTGGGCGTGAAGTTGCGCAGCGGGATTTGCTCCTCTTCACGCTGATATAGAAACTGCAGCAGCTTCAGGCTCCAGGTGAGGTGCCTGGAAGACACAGAGAGTCACTGCCAGGAGGGGACTGTACTGTCACATCCTCCATCTCCCTGTCTCTCATCACCAGCTGACCAGCATGCTGGCACGGACAAACACAGCAGTCAGGGCCCAGCTGCAGCACAGCCCAGTGCTCTCATCCCATCGCCTGAGGATCCCGTCAGCTGTCCTACTGGACACCCAGCTCACGTGCCTTCCTCCCTCCCCGAGAGCCCAGCCGCAGTCCAAGCTCAGTCCTTCCCACTGGAGTGGGCTCTAGGACTTGCTCTCTGCAGTCTGTCAGAGCTAAGGGATGAGCAGGGAACGGCAGGGTTGTCCCCAGGTCCATGTCCCCAGCATTAACTTGGACTTGGACAGCCTCTCCTTCCACCTGCCTCTTTTACCTCTTCTGGCTGTTCATGGACAGCACCACGCTGGTGTTCTCCAGCTTCATCTCCACCCTCCTGGGGATGAGCTTCAGTGTGCCCCTGCTCAGCACAGACAGAGACTTCGAGGGCTCCCCTGGATCTGCAGAAGGACAGAGAGAGTCACAGGAAGAACTTGCCCAAAGCCCCACACCCTGGAGTGATCCCACAGCCAAATCCCTCTGGCTCCAGTGCAACTATGGGGACCGCCAGCCCCAGCCCTGCCCAGAGCTTGTCCCTGTCCTTGTCCTGACCTGTGCTGGGCTCTTCCCCTGTGCTGCTGTGCTGGGCCCCGGCAGTGACGTGGTGCAGGAGGGGGCTGCAGAAAAGCCCCTCGTGCAGCTCTGCCTGCAGTGTCCGGACGCAGAGCCCGACGCCCACCAGCCGCCGCTTGCTGCTGATCTCCAGGGACAGGGAGAGCGCCAGGGCCAGCTCTGCCAGGCACGTGTCATCCTGTGCACAGGGAACACAGTAAGGAGCACACGGGGAGTCACACAGTGCCCTCCCAGCGCGTGCCGCAGGTGGAGAGCTGGGCACAGCACAGTGCCCAGCACCTTGCAGCATCACTCAGCCTCAGGGACACCCTGGAACAGGTCCTCAGAGTGTCCCACAGAGCCAGTGCCCAGGCTCCAAGGGGGAATTTCTCCCTCCCCCAGCACTCACCAGCTGGCTGCTCCGGAGAACTTTGCTGTTCACCTTTGTCAGGCTCACCTCGCACGTCAGGCTGGGGAGAGCAGAGAATAGAAGGAGGATGTGAGTCTTGCTGCTGCCAAAACAAGTCCCTGCCCTCTTTCCTGTGGGACACAGGGACCCCAAGCCCCTGCTCCAAGTGCTCCCAAAAGCAGAGCATGCCCTAACTCCGGGCACGGCACGTTATGTGGAAAACACACAACTCAAGCTTCCTGAGACAGGAAAAGGAACCAGGCCAGCCTCAGAGGAGGTTAATGCGTCACATCACAGGTGACACGGGATGCTGCTGAGTGTGACAGAGAGAGGAGAGACACCAGGCTGGGGTCAGAGGAGCTCCCTGCCCTGGAAGCAGAGCGGGGTACGAGCACAGCATTACCTCTTCCCATTGCCATTCAGGAGGAGCCGAGTCTGGCTGGCTTGGATGTGCCAGAGGGACTCTGAGGTGGCCACGTGCAGAACCATGATGTTGATGGAATCCATGTGGATGGAAAAGAGCTGGGGGGAAGGTGCTGCTGTGAGGGATATCCAACAGCGGCGCAGCCCACAGCAGCCTCTCACTGAGCCAGTGCCTCACCTGGCTAAGGAGCCTCAGCAGGGAGGGTTTAAGGGTCAGGTCTGTTCTGCTTTCATTTCCATCAGCTTCTTCTCTGGGAGCCTCCGGGATGGATGGCTGGAACCCAGGGCCTTTCTGGAGATCCGTGCGGATTCGCACCTCACCAAAACACAGCTCGAAGTAGCGCCTGGGGAACAACAGCACAGGCAGCTCTGACAGGAGCTCGCACTTGGCACACCTGCCCCTGTCACCAGGGATTTCCCCTACCCCAGGGATATGCAGGACTGCCACAAGGGCATCCACAAGACGCTGCCACCTCCAAGTGTGGGTCACTGCCTCACAGAGCAGACCACAGGGGAATAGGGGTGGCAGAAAGGTGTAAAGGCAGCAGGACCACAGCCAGCAGGGCCAGGGGTGAGACAGGCTCCCAAGGGGAGCAGGTAGGGAGCTGGGGTCGGGGTACATACGGCAGCTCCCGGCTCAGTTTGCTGGAGATCCAGACATTGTCAATCTCCTGTAAGGACACACAGATAGGTCTGAGAAGAAGCAACTCGGCTCTGCCTTGTGATGCTCATCTCAACATTCCCACTCCACTCCCAAGGCCTGGGATCATGCAAGAAGCAGGCAAACCCCCAGGTCTGGCCATGGCAGGAAGGGCCTGGCTCCAGCCATGGGGATGCTCAGCAGAAGAGTGGCTCCATGGATTTGCTGCCAGCCTGGAAGTGACTGCAACCACTCTCCCTGCCTGTCTGCCAGTGACTACCCCTCACCCAGGTCTGCTGCTCCCGCTGGAACTTGAGGCTGATGTTCTGGGCCCAGAAGAAGCCAAAGGAGCCGATCTTCAGCTCTGCATGAAGCTTCTGCCGGCACCAGGTGACGGCCAGGCGACATAGCAGCCATCTGTGGGGACAGGGGGAAGGCCAGGGTCAGCCTCCCTGCTGGGGCTGGGGTCCAGGGATGCTCTTTGCCCTTTGAGCTCCAGCTCCAGCACCCATAGCTCGACAGAAGCTCCCAGACTCAGGAAGAGACCCTGCACCCCCAACAATCCCTGACCCCCACTCCCAAGCCCTGAGGGCTCCCTTTGACCCCCACACCCCTCCAACACCCCATGCCCACCCCTGCGGGCTCCCCTGAACTTCTCTAAGCCTCCGAGCCTCTGACACCCAG
>VYXC01010439.1:1619690-1644415 GCA_013397175.1 Platysteira castanea | reverse complement strand
GATGGGACGGGATGGGATGGGGTGGGATGGGGGCTGTGGCCGTGCGTGCGTTTCAGCCGCAGGAGCCGCGAGCGCTGCTGTGACAGCTCCTGCCCTCCTCACCCCCACACGGGTTGGCAGGAGCTGGCAGCTCGTGGCTGCTGCCTTCTCCTGCCTAATCTCTGGTGACAGGGATGTCCAGGCAAGGTGGACACTGGGTAAATTCAGGGCCCCTGTAGCTAGTTTGAACCCCTTCTTGATATGGCTGCCTTCTCTCCAAAACCTCAAGGGGAAGTGCGTGTGTTCTGCTTGCTCAGCTGATGCCAGGGATGTTTCCTCTTTCCCCAGCTGCTGTGTGAGAGGCTGCAGCCATGTCTGACTTCGTGGAGAGCGAAGCAGAGGAGTCGGAGGAGGAGTACAACCAGGATGGGGAGGTTGTACCCAGAGTAACCAAGAAGTTCGTAGAGGAAGACGAGGATGGTGAGTTTGCTGAGTTGTCTGTGTTCATTGCTGTTCTATTCTGCATCCTGTGACTCTGCAGATGGAGCAATAACTGTGCTATAATAGCAGGGCCATCTGTGGTCGATAATCTCAGCTGTTTGAGTGCTTCCCTTCCTCCAAGTGGTTTTTATAATTGGCAATAAAAGATACTCTGCTTCACCCCCGTGGGACTTGCAGTCGCACGGTTTGATAGTAAATGGTAAAAGGAGGGGAATTCTCCCAGTGTGACCACTCCACCTGTTCCCTCTGCAGAGAGAGCACGAGACAAGAAGTGGGGATCTGGCAGGAGCAGCTGGCTGGGTTCTGTCAGTAAAAGTGTTCAGTTAAAACTGTGTGTGGATGGTGTGGAGGAAGATGCTGCTTGCACAGAGCCAGGTCTCAGTGGGTAACCAGTAAGTGTCTAACATGCTGCTCTCCATCCCAGATGAGGAAGAGGAGGAGCTGAACCTTGATGATCAGGATGAGCAGGGNGAGGGTGGGCTCCAGCCTGGCGTGAGCAGACAGTGCCTCTGATCAGCTCCTGCCCTCTGGGAAAGGGAGAGCTGAGGGCTTGAAGGAAGCAGGATCTCCCCCTGCCCGAGCAACTTGACTCCCTAGAGTTTGCAAAACACTTCTTTCTGGTTCCTAAAGTCTGCTGTGCTCCTCCCTTTCCACTTCTTCAGTTCAGTCTCATCTTCCATTCCTGTGTGGTGCTACCCTCCAGGTCAGCACAGGCTGTTAGGGGCTCTAAAGCTCTTTCTGTAATGTTAGAGTCACATCAACCAGGCCAGCACTGGTGGTGACAGCACGCAAGTGACACAAGCATGGCTCCCAAGGGGCTGGNGTTAAAGTCAAAAGAGTGAGTTGTGTTCCCATGCTGCTGTTAATGGAGAGGTGTGTTCCAGCACAGAGGAGGGTGGGCTCCAGCCTGGCGTGAGCAGACAGTGCCTCTGATCAGCTCCTGCCCTCTGGGAAAGGGAGAGCTGAGGGCTTGAATGAAGCAGGATCTCCCCCTGCCCAAGCAACTGGGACCTGACTGCCTAAAGTTTGCAAAACACTTTGTTTTGGTTCCTAAAGTCTGCTATGCTCCTCCCTTTCCACTTCTTCAGCTCAGTCTCGTCTTCCATTCCTGTGTGGTGCTACCCTCCAGGTCAGCATGGGCTGTTAGGGGCTCTAAAGCTCTTTCTGTAACTTTAGAGTCACATCAACCAGGCCAGCACTGGTGGTAACAGCACGCAAGTGACACAAGCATGGCTCCCAAGAGGCTGGCTCTTCTCCCCCGTGTGCCTGTGCTGTGCTGGGCTCCATCCTGCTCCCTCTCAGGTGTCTGCAGAGGAAGTGCAGTGCCGAGCCAGGAATTGTGAGCACTGACAGGACATTTTCCTTGCAGCAAAAATTCAGGCGTGTGCGAAAAATGTCTGATGATGAGGACGATGAAGCAGAAGATTATGGAAAGGAAGAACACGAGAAGGAAGCCATTGCTGAAGAAATCTTTCAGGATGGTGAAGGCGAGGAGGGAGGGGAAGCTGTGGAAGCTCCTGTTGCTGCACAGGAAGAGGAAGAGGAGGAGGAGGAAGATGAATCTGGTGAGTGTGGGTGGTCAGTTATGTCCAAAGTTTGTCCTAAGGTTAAAGCACAAGAACAAAAGGTCGGACTTTGTCTGAGCTAGAATTACCCAAAAGGTGTGCCCCTGTCGTGGTGAAGCCCTTGTTGGTCTGATGAGTACAATCCTTAGAATTAAACATTTCTGGGTGCCAGGTTTAGTTTGTCTGAACCACTTTGTGAAGAAGCACATGATGTGTGCTGAGATCTTCAACACCTCCCCTAAGCTGCCTTAAAAGTGAAAATGCTTCAGAGGAAGGCACTCAGGGCACTGTTTAGCACCTCATAGCACAGTGCATCCCTGCCCTACCCTGTCAGCATCAGCCTGTCATTGCTGCTTTTACCATACCAAAAAAGTTTCAAGAATTCTTTCTACTGTCCAAAAAGTAAAGCCAGACCTTTCCTGACTGTATTTTCAGTGCACTGAGCTGCAGCTAATTGCCAAATGGCTTTGCCCGTGTCTGGAAGTTTGTTCCAGCTTGTTACTGTGGTTCAGGCTGCTGGACTGTGTGAGATTGGGGCAGGAGATGCTGTGGGGAGCTGGCAGACAGCCAGCAGCAGCCTGAGTCTGTGGTGGAGGCTCATAGTTACACTGGCTGAGCTTTGTCAGAGGTGCCAGTTCTGTATCCGAGTTCCCTGACCACTGAATTGTTTCTCAACGTCCAGACATTGATGACTTCATTGTGGATGATGATGGACAACCTCTGAAGAAGCCAAAATGGAGGAAGAAGCTTCCAGGATACACAGATGCGTAAGTATTGATTGGAAGCTGGCCTGGAGCCTTGAAAATACTGCTCAGCTCACTTGGTTCTTGCAACTGCAGAGTGATTCAGCTTGTGGTTGGATACTGCTGGTCTTTTTCCCAGAAGAAACCTGGTAAATTTAGACACAGAGCTTTTAGTGTGTGATTTCTGAAATGTGTGACTCCTTCCTTTTCCCCCTGGATTTTTTTAAAGGGATACCAAAACCAGGCCTTTAAGAGAAATATTTGCAGTAAAGCTCAGAGTTTGTACCTGCCCATGATTTTTTAGCCTGGGTGGGAAACCAAAGCTTAGACTTGGCCTCCTCTGTGGAGCTGTAAAGATGTTCTGAGTTGCACTGTGGGGCTGAACAACACGGGGACTTTTTTTGCCTTCCAGTGCTCTGCAGGAAGCCCAGGAAATCTTTGGTGTGGACTTTGACTACGATGAGTTTGAGAAGTACAACGAGTACGACGAGGAGATGGAGGAGGAGTACGAATACGAGGATGAGGAAACGGAAGGGGAGACGCGCGTGCGGCCCAAGAAGACGGCCAAGAAACGCGTCAGTCGCCGCAGCATCTTCGAGATGTACGAGCCCAGTGAGCTGGAGAGCAGCCACCTCACAGACCAGGACAACGAGATCCGCATGACAGACATGCCCGAGAGGTTCCAGGTGAGGAAAGGAGCTGCAGCTCTGCA
The DNA here is from genome assembly GCA_013397175.1 of Platysteira castanea. Classification (NCBI taxonomy): domain Eukaryota; kingdom Metazoa; phylum Chordata; class Aves; order Passeriformes; genus Platysteira; species Platysteira castanea. The sequence continues at coordinate 1,640,915 of VYXC01010439.1, read as the reverse complement.
GGCAGAAAGCATTTTGGCTCCCAAGCCTGGGCCGTGCAGGCTGGCAAGCTGCTGGATGGATTTTGGAATCTCTTTTTCCTTCTTTGATGTCCTTACCTGTCAGATGTACTGGGTAAAACTGCATTCAGGCAGATCAGTGACTTGGGAGCTGCTGTGCCTGTGTGAGCCTGGGTTTAGCGCCAGTCACAGCTTCCCCGTGGCCACTGGGTGCCAGTGTTGCTCTGCTGAAGTGCAGGGGTTGGGCTCTGCTGAGATGGCTTTGTGCTGAGTGATGTTAGGAATCCCTTGAACTGGACACATGGAGAGCAAGGTGCAGTGCCAGAGAAGGCTCGGGAAGGTTTCTGGCCTACCTGTGTGCCAGCCAACACACACCTGCTGTAACCCACTTCACTCTGTGGTGGGATTTACTGCTCTCCATACAAAGTGCTGTTTGTGCTGTGAGGAACAACTCTGGTGTCTCATATTTTTGTCTTAATTTTACCCCATATTCAGATTTTCGCTGAAAAATCCTCTCCCTTTAGTGTATGTTGGTGTAGCTCTGTGCAGGGGTTTGTTACCCTCCTCTGAAATGGGCTGTGTGAAGCTGCCAGTTTTCCAGAGCACCTTTTCCCCAATCCAGTCTGTGCCACGGAAGGGATTGCTGTCTGCGATGTCTGCTGGCTGTAGGTGACCTGTTCACACATTTTGTCATCTTCATGGATGTCAGTGGTGATTAGAGCAGCACCTCTGAAAGAGAAGTGGCTGAGACTGAGCACCCAGAGAGGCTTTGGAGCTGCTTTATCTTCTGTTATTCTGTGGCTGCAGCAAGAAAAGTGGTAGCAAGGCACAGATAGAACAGAACACGTAACTGCAGAAAACTCAGGAGTCTGGCAGGAAGTGGGGGTATCCTCACTCGATTTTCACAGCAGACTTTGCACCATTGCAGGCCTTTCCACAAGCCTTTGACAGGATTGTAGCTGCCTTTATCTAGAGTAAAGCTGATGCAGTTTCCTGTGTGCTCAGCAGGTGCAGACACTGAAGTGATATCCTTGCCACCCCATAGGTGGGGGTCCCCAGAGGTAACCTGCAGCTCAAACCAATAATTTCCAGGCTTCTTGGGAACGTGCCAGTGCAAGCCCTGGTGTTGCACATGCCTCTGCTCATGCTGTTGTCTCTTCCCAGCTGAGATCCATCCCGGTGAAGAGTGCTGAAGATGATGAGCTGGAGGAAGAAGCTGACTGGATTTACAGGAATGCGTTTGCAACGCCCACCATCTCCTTGCAGGTAAAGGACTGTGCCTGGGCTTTGTTCCAGGGGTCTCCTGGTAGGGAATGTGGTGCCCAGTGCCACCTTCATTTCTGGTTTTGAGCAGGTCACTTAACATGTGCATCTTCATTTTTGCATCCATGAAACAGGACAAAAAGGAACACAGAGAAGTTGAAAGAACCACAATTTCTCAGCCTTAACCTGGGGCTGCTCTTTTAGGGGGTCAGCTCAGGAACAGAGTGAACACCATGTGTTTCTGCTTTTTAGGAGAGTTCTGACTACCTTGACCGTGGACAAGCCAGCAGCTTCAGCCGCAAGGGGCCCAGCACCATCCAGAAGATTAAAGAAGCCCTGAATTTCATGAGAAATCAGCATTTTGAGGTAATCTGCAACTTTTCTTCATTACCAGCGTCTGTCTCCTTATTCTGACAGGATTAGCAGGGCTGCTGGAAACATTTAGGGCACATAGAAGGGGCTGAGATCCATGGTTGCCTCTCCTGTGACAAAATGATGCTTTATTGGGAGCTACAGCTCATCTTACATGAGCTGTGGCAATGCAGGTTTTTAAGGCCTGTTTGACAGAGCTGCTGTCGTTGTCTTTCCCTGATTCTGGACAAATTGAGGCTGAATGAGGTGCGGGAATTTCTCTTGAGCCTTGCTCAGTCCATCCTGAGGTGTTGCCTGATGTTGCAGAAGTTTTTTGGCCTGTGTGGTGTATTCTTTGGTGGAGGAAGAGCTTGCCCCATTAGCTTGTTCTCCCACGTGGAACAGGAGCTCTGTCTGGGCTCCTGGCTGCCAGCATCAGCCCAGTCCCCTGCACAGGGGTGATGAGTCTCATTTCTGACCCAGGTCCCGTTCATCGCCTTCTACAGAAAGGAGTATGTGGAGCCAGAGCTGCACATCAACGACCTGTGGAGGGTCTGGCAGTGGGATGAGAAGGTGAGGAGTACTTTCGTTGCTGGTTGTCCCATCAGCATTTATCTTCCCACCTGGTACTTTCAGCAGCATTCATTTTGGCTGTGTTTGGGTTTTCTTATCTGTGTCTTTTTGCACGTTTGCTGTCATGTGGTGGTAAAGGGATATCTGACAAAACAGCATTCAAAAAAATCCTTCATCTTCCCTGAGTTCCTTTTGTGTAGTGACACTTCCTGCCAGCAGTGCAGGTTGCTTCTCTACTATCAGATCCAAACTTTGACTGATTTTGGGATTTTTTGTTATCATAATACATTTCTGAGATGAGACCTGCTGATGTCACATTTGGCTTTGGCCATGGATGAAGATTTCAGTGATTATTTTTATATGACAAATATCCCAAAGTCCTGGAAAATATCCCAAAGTCCCTGTTTGGGAAGGGAGGAGACGGGTAACACACTGCAGTGGGGTGTTTCACTGGAATTCTTTTGTTCTCATGCCAGTGGACTCAGCTGAAGATCCGCAAGCAGAACCTGACCCGACTGTTTGAGAAGATGCAGGCCTACCAGTATGAGCAAATCTCTGCTGACCCAGACAAGCCCTTGGCCGATGGAATAAGGGCCCTGGATACTACTGACATGGAGAGGTGGAGTGCCATGACTTTTATATTCATTCCAAAATGACTTGAAAAGTGCTTTGACTTCCCCAGACAGCACAGGCGCTCTGGCCGCTGCAGAGCACCTACAAAGCCAATAATGAGAAGTATTGAAAATTCTTTTGGAAGATGAGTCCAAGGGCTCCTCTTCTGCCTAACCTGAGTCAGAACAGGTTCCTTGAGTGCTCTGAGCATGACCCAGCTGCAGGCAGGGTGTAACGTGCTGGTTTTTTGTAGGCTGAAGGATGTGCAGTCCATGGATGAGCTGAAGGACGTGTACAATCACTTCCTGCTGTACTATGGGAGAGACATCCCCAAGATGCAGAATGCTGCCAAGGCTGCTCGGAAAAAGCAGAAGCGTATCCGGGAGGATGGTGAAGAGGAGGAAGGTTTGTCTCCCCACGTTTGATAGTTTTCTCCTTGTGGCCTGCTTGAAAATACTGGTTTGAAAGAACAGGACGAAAGTTTGGTGAAAAACCCATGTGTTTGCACAGAGCATCTCTGCTGGTCATTTCTATCTCAAGTTAGTCCCAGGTCTTTCAGGCACCTCTGAAAATGTTTAGGGTTTGCCACACAAGGGACTTTCCAATGGAATATGAATGCCACCCCTTGTGTCAGTGAACTTTATGTATGTTCTAATGTGCAGCCCAGAGATTCTCCCATTAAAACTGAAGGTAGTGAAACTGAAGGTAGTGTTCCCAGGGTCTTTTTCCAACCCTGAATAATTTTAAGGCCCCTGTGACCTTTGAGATGCCTTTGTGGGATTTAGGGGCTCTGTTGCACAGCGTAGGTTGTGGTTAATCTCTTTACTGTGCTTCTGATGTGCTCCAGCTGTCTGGATGCCTCTCTAATGCATCCTTCCTACAGGCGAAGGGGAGGATGCAGAGGACGACGAGCAGAAGGGCCCCGAGCTGAAGCAGGCTTCCCGAAGGGATATGTACACCATCTGCCAGGCAGCTGGGCTGGGTAAGGCTCTGCTCTGTCCTGCTGAGCGTGCAGTGGCCTGGCCCATGTGCTCTGCTGAGTGCTGTGACTTACCTGTGGAAGGAAGACTGGTGGTTTTGCTCACTGTTAGCTACAACACCCTTGTCCTCATTGTTTTTTGGGGTTTTTTTCTGTTACCAGATGGCCTGGCTAAGAAATTTGGTCTGACACCTGAGCAGTTTGGAGAGAATCTCCGAGACAGTTACCAGCGTCACGAGACAGAGCAGTTCCCTGCAGAGCCCCTGGAGCTGGCCAAGGATTATGTGTGTAGGTCAGTGTGGGGGGGTCTTCGTGGAGTTACTGTGGATGTAACACAAGTGGGAGGATCTGGGGACATTCTTCTAAGCCTTCACATTGCCTTTTTGCCTGTAGTCAATTCCCAAGCCCAGAAGCTGTGCTGGAAGGAGCTCGGTACATGGTGGCTTTGCAGATCGCCAGGGAGCCCTTGGTCAGACAGGTCCTGAGACAGACTTTCCAAGAACGAGCTAAAATCAACATTTCACCAACTAAAAAGGGGAAGAAGGTAAGGAAGGGAGTTCTGCCTCCGTGGCTCAATTCAGGGAAGGATCACACAAATAACACACAAATGCTTGTTCTCCCACGTCAGTGGCAACTCTGACTGAATCTCAGAGCAGCACTGAGCTGGGTTGTAGAGCCCAGCTCAGCAGTGTGCTGCATTTTTAGTCTCAGCGTTCTACCAGATGAGATGTTACCTTCAATTATTGGAGCAGTCTCTGTTTCTCTGGGACTGGGAAGCAATTCCACTGTGTCCTGCTGGGGAAGGAAATGCAGACTGGCAGGCCTAGGGCTGAGGGAGCATTGAATAAAAACCACTGTCTGCTGTGGCATACAGAAGGGTCTTTCTTCATGAATGCCTTGTGTGCATGCTGACTGTCTCTGCTCTTCCCCAGGATATTGATGAAGCCCACTATGCCTATTCCTTTAAATACATGAAGAACAAGCCTGTGAAGGAGCTGAGGGATGACCAGTTCCTGAAAATGAGCCTGGCAGAGGACGAGGCGCTGCTCACCATCGATATCAGCATTGACATGAAAGGAGTGGAGGGGTGAGTTCCCACTGGCTGTGCCATCCCTGACGTGGCAGAGCTCATTCCTGCGGTGCTGCTGTGCTCTCAGAGCTCCTCTGTAACCCAGACTACTCCTGAAAGTCATTGCCTGATAGTTTCCTGCACCTCAAAGTCAAGCAGCCTCTCAAGGTCTTGCTTTTTTTATTGTCTTGGTGAAAACTTGAGCAGATGTCTGTCTTACTTGAAGGCAAACTCTGAAGCCTTTAGGATTTTTGAGGAACATGATGCTTGTTTCCCAACCAACTTGGTTCCTTCCCTGCACATCTGAGTGGCCACACTGTGCAATATGGGTGTGCTGGAGTGGCTGTGATCTTTCTTACAGCATCACTTCAGCAGCTAAAGCAGTATTTGGTGGGAGAGTTGGCTCTTCCCTAATTTTTCCAAGCACCTACCCGAATCTGAGGCGCTGCTGCTGCATCCCTGTGCAGGAACCTCCCAGTGATGGTGTCCACACAGGTGGCTGGAGCCTTTCTGTACCTCCTCTCCTCCTTTCTTGCAGTTACGGCAGTGACCAGACATACTTTGAGGAGATCAAGCAGTTCTATTACCGGGATGAGTTCAGCCACCAGGTGCAGGAGTGGAATCGGCAGCGCACCATGGCCATCGAGCGCTCCCTCAACCAGTTCCTCTACGTGCAGATGGCCAAGGAGTTAAAGAACAAGCTGTTGGTGGAAGCCAAGGAGTATGTCCTCAAGGTGAGACAAGGCACAGGTTTGAGGCAGAGCTGGGCTTGCAAACGCTGGCAGCCCTGCGGTGTTCTGGGGATAGCTGCTGATAGGTCATACATGGGTTCTGGGGGAGGAGGAGGAGGCAGGGATGAGTCTGGTTGCACTTTTCCTCCAGAGAAGGGCTATGCCAAGGCCCCTGCAGTGGATTTTCTCACTCCTCTTTGTCCCTTCTCTGCTCTCCCAGGCTTGCAGCCGCAAGCTGTACAACTGGCTAAAGGTTGCTGCCTACAGGCCAGATCAGCAGGTGGAGGAAGATGATGATTTCATGGATGAAAACCAAGGGAAAGGGATCCGGGTGCTGGGCATTGCGTTTTCATCAGCCAGGTAGGAGGCAGGGAATGGTGTCTGGGTGCATGTCCAGCTTTAGCAGTCCTCCATGTCTGAGTGATCTCTGTTTGACAGGGACCACCCCGTGTTTTGTGCCCTCGTTAATGGAGAGGGTGAGGTGACAGATTTCCTCCGACTGCCACATTTCACCAAGAGAAGGAATGCCTGGCGTGAGGAAGAGAGGGAAAAGAAGGTGAGCCTTGGTGCAGCTGTCACTGAGATGAATATGGGTAGCTCAGGACAGAAACCCTCTAGCATTTCTACTCTGATTCTCTACTTTCCTTTCCAGGCCCAGGATATTGAAACCTTGAAAAAATTCCTCCTGAACAAGAAGCCTCACGTGGTGACAATTGCAGGCGAGAACAGGTCAGTCTTTGTGTTCCTTCCACTTCCCAGTCTCTTTGCAGTCCTTTCCTTGTGCCTGTCTACATTTCACTGTTTCCAGGACCCAGCTCTGTGCTCTCCCCTCAATCCCCTTGGCTGTCTCTCCCTAGGGATGCCCAGATGCTGATGGAGGATGTGAAGAGAATTGTTCATGAGCTGGAGCAAGGGCAGCAGCTGTCCTCGATCGGAGTGGAGCTGGTGGACAATGAATTGGCCATCCTCTACATGAACAGCAAGAAGTCTGAGGTGAACCTTCTGCTACTCCAGCTCCTCCTTAGTCTGTTGCTCATTCGTGCTGTGTCATCCCCCATTTGTTGTGCTGGCCTTGCATCATCCTCTGTCTCATATGATCCATCTGGACAGTCACGTACTGATCTTTGGATCAGGGAAAGACACTTAGGCTTCCCTGAAGAGATCAGCACCAGCAGATGCACAAAGTGGATATTGATGTAGTCAGAAATAAATGAGATTGTTCCATTAGTAGTTGCATAAGAGCTCCTGGGAGCCTTTGACCTCAGCTTTCTTTGCCCTGAGCACCAGGTGCTTCCTTGCTGCAGTCCCTGTCTGATGTGTCTTTGCTGCTTGTGGTTCAAAGCGTGGAAGCACCACGAGGGTTTTCCCTGATTCTGTGTCCTGCTGCAGAATGAATTCCGGGATTACCCCCCTCTGCTGCGCCAGGCCGTGTCCCTCGCTCGCCGCATCCAGGACCCCCTCATCGAGTTTGCCCAGGTCTGCAGCTCTGATGAGGATATTCTCTGCCTCAAACTCCACCCTCTGCAGGTAAATTTTCCTTGGGGAAGGAAGATCCTTCACTGCAGGAGAAAGCAGCCTGTGAAGGTTGGCTTTCAAAGAGGAGGTTTCCAAGTTGAACTTGTGCAAGTTCTGCCTGTTCCATGCCGTATTCAGGCTACACAGCACCTTTCTTTTTTTTTTTGATTTGCTTCTTCCTCGTCAGCCTTTAGGCTGTTCTCAGGGGTAACTCTGAGGTGCAACACAGCTCCTGGGAGCCAGCATGTTGTGTTTGGCTCGTGGCAGAGGGTTGCACAGATCCATCTTTTCCGGGGCTAACACCTCCTCTCTCTGCCAGGAGCACGTGGTGAAGGAGGAGCTGCTGAACGCGCTCTACTGCGAATTCATCAACCGTGTGAACGAGGTGGGGGTGGATGTGAACAGGGCTGTTGCTCACCCCCACAGCCAGGCTTTGCTGCAGTACGTGTGTGGCCTGGGACCACGCAAAGGCACTCACCTGCTGAAGGTAAGGAGGCTTCTGGCCTTGCCTGCAAAAACAGCACATCACCAACACTCTGTGAGCCCTCGGGAGGTGAGTCAGGGTCCCGTGTGCCAGGTGCAGCTGACAGCTCTGTTGATGGGTGTTTTTGCCTCACTGTGCCTTGCCCTGAAGCTACACGTGGACTTGTGTCCTTGACAGACCCAGACGGCTCAGCAGATCCGTCAGTGCCAGCCAGCTCCCAAACCCACAGGAATGGATGTGCTGTCAGGGCGTCAAGACACCTCCACAGTGTAGAAAACACCAGGCAAAAAGCCAACGCTTTTCCTGAGAGTTGAAGCCATGGTGATGTGGAATCATCATCTTTCACACAATGTTGAGACACTGGCAGGGAGCAACAGCTTTAGAGTTGTGATGGGTGTGTGTCAGATGCTTTAAACACTGCAGTGTGTGGTGTGAATCCTCGGCTTTTTTCCCTGAGAATCACAATGGTTTGGGTTGGAAGGGACCTTAAAGATCATCTAATTCCAACCCTTGGCCATGGGCACGGACACCTTCCACCCAGCCAGGTTACTCAGAGCCCCGTCCAGCCTGGCTTTGAACACTTCCAGGGATAGAAGTCCACAACCTCTGTGGGCAATTTAGTGTTTGAATAGCAGGGTTTATATTCTTGCTTCTCTCAAGGTTTAGATTCTTGCCTCTCTCTGCAGATCTTAAAACAAAACAACACCCGTCTGGAGAACAGGACCCAGCTGGTTACGATGTGTCACATGGGACCCAAAGTGTTTATCAACTGTGCTGGCTTCATCAAAATTGACACAGCCTCGCTGGGTGATAGGTGGGTATTGGGTTGTATTTGATGTCCTGTGGGGTGTGGAATCCATGTGAGTGACAGGATGAAGCAGTGACCTTCCCTGAGTTTGTGTTCTTGAAGTTTCTGTGTGGCCCTGCTGACTTTTGGCCAAGTTCAGGTATTGCTGATTATTAATCTGATTCTTAAGGGCAGCTAAACTTGCACAGCAGCAGTGTGAGCTGCAGAACATGAATTATATGGCTTACTCTGGGGTGAAAAACCCTTTGTGGTCAAGAGGAGCTAAATTAAAACCAGTTGTTCCCTAAAATAGTTGTCATGCAGTCGTCAGTAACCCACGGGCACTTCAGTTTGGTTTCTCCCTGATATTTTATTATTCGACAGTATTTTATTTTTCTGAAGTTTCAAACTTGAGAAGTAGCTCAGCAATTTGGCTTCCACTTAAACCAGTAGCAATACTGGGAAGTTTATAGAGCATTAAGTTGCTGGTAACTGCACGAGAAGTGTTTTGAGGACAGCTGTAACCATGTTTCTGAACCTCTGACTGCTTTGCACAAAGGGTCAGTTACTGGAAAGCTGCTTTCTCCAGGGTTTTTTTGCCTTTGAAAAGCAATCTGAGAAAGAACACCTGGCTGAATCCCTGCACTGAGTGATCCAACCCTGCTAGATCCCTTGATCCTTGCAGGATACAAATCCCAGAGATGCCGGGGGCAAAGTGTAGCCCATCCAAACAACTCGATGGCAACACTGAATTTGTATGAGGAGAGAAACTGCAGAGAGCTGTGTGCTCATAGAGCAGCTGTGGATCAAATCCACCCAGCATCCAAAGTGCCTGGCTGTATCTTTGGAGCTGCAGGCTGGAGTTTGCCAGGTCTTGCCTTGGCTCCTGTTGGTTTAGCAGTGAATAATTCATGGAGTCCTTTTTGGAGTACTTCATTCCATGGAGGGCAGTGGTGCTGCTCCACGTTTTGCTTGATCACTGAGCTGCAGGAACAGCTGGAACCCTCAGAGCCCTGATATCAGTGTTGGTTTTGTTTCAGCACTGATTCCTACATTGAAGTCCTAGATGGCTCTAGGGTCCATCCTGAAACCTATGAGTGGGCAAGGAAGATGGCAGTGGATGCCCTGGAATACGATGAGTCCGCTGAGGATGCAAATCCTGCAGGAGCTCTGGAGGAGATCCTGGAAAACCCCGAGCGCCTGAAAGACCTGGATCTCGATGCCTTTGCTGAAGAACTGGAAAGACAGGTGCATTGGGGGTTCCTGGTGCTGAGAAACACAGGGGAAGCTCGGCTGCCCAGCTGGGATTGTCATGTTTTATGGCTTTATCCTTTTTAGGAGCTGGGCATTAGCTGTGCTGTTGTAAAATGTATAAACAGCCGTGATGAGCAGTCAGTGTCTGACAATGGCATGTAGTAAATGCTTGCAGAAAGTACACTTGGGGCAGGAGACAGTAATTAGACCATTTAGGCTCTTCTCCCTGGAATTTTTTCTAAATATATTTGTCCTTTCAACCTCCTCAACATCCTGTGACTGAGTTTCACCATTTGTTGGTACCTGGCTGCATTCTGCTTTTTTAAACTTGCTGTTTGATAACTTCCTTGAGTTCTTCCATAATTACACCGGGTTCCCTGCTGACCTCCTTCCTGCTGCTCGTGCCTTTTATAACCTCTGAATCCCACTGTCACAGGGCTACGGTGACAAGCACATCACTTTGTATGACATTCGAGCTGAGCTAAGCTGCAGATACAAGGACCTGAGGACCCCGTACCGTTCTCCCAACACGGAGGAGGTCTTCAATATGCTGACCAAAGAAACTCCAGAGACATTTTACATAGGTACCTCCTTGTTCACATCCCAGCTTTCTGTCCTCCTGAGTTGACAGAGGATGTGTGAAGGTGGGGCAAAGGGGTCTTGGTGAGCGTGGTGCTGGGGCAGTGCTGTGATGGAGTGTGAAGCAGCTTTTCGAGTACCTGGGTGGCCTCCTAACACCTTCATGCATGAATAACAACCTTAGATGGAGGAAACTGCCCAGCTCTGCAGTTCTTCATTGTTTCCTTCCCCTCTCCCATCACCCCACAGGTAAAATGATTATCTGCAACGTGACTGGGATTGCCCACAGGCGCCCACAGGGAGAGAGCTACGACCAGGCGATACGGAACGACGAAACTGGCCTTTGGCAGTGCCCTTTCTGCCAGCAGGACAACTTCCCAGAGCTCAGTGAGGTGGGGCTGCTCCTCCTGACAGGCTTGCCTTTGTCAGGAGCCTGCTATCAGCAGGCTGGAGTGTTGTGTAGGATTCTTGGGAGACAAGATATTAGAGCCAAGACTGTCCGCAGCGCCCCAGGATGCCAACCTGATGTGGCCTTTGGCTGTAAATAAAATCTGCTGCACTTCTGACTAATTGCTTCAGTATAGATTTGACAGATCTTTTATGGCTACATTATAGATTTTAGAGTGAAATGGACCTGGGGCTAAGCTGACCAGTTCTTTGCAGATACATGAAGCGTTCTTGTTTGTGGTCTGGGGTTGTGTTCTGTGCAGAGAAATCGCCCGTGACACTGAGAACAGAAGGCTCTGCCACCTCCTCAATTTTAAGAACTTATCTGGACCACCTGCTGCTTAATGCAGCTGTACATTAGGTCCCTTCTAAACACTGAATTCCAGCCTGGGTAATCCGTGACTTTAAACCCTTATAGTGTTCATTAGAGACCAGCCCTGGCTGCGGGCTGGTGTTCAGGGTCTAAAAATGTTCTGACCTTGCTGGTGGCAATGTCCCATAAGCCGAGCAGAACTGGAGGAGGAAGATTGCATTACTGGGTAGCATTTGTTGCTGTCTTCTGTCCCCTGCCCTTCCACAAGTCTCTGCTGGCTGCACCACTTTGCTGACACAGCTTTTGGACTTGTTTTGAGTATGAACTGCTGGGGCTATTTTGTTTCCATGCTGAATGATTTATTTTCTTTTGCCTCGCTCAAGGTTTGGAACCATTTTGACAGCGGTTCCTGCCCGGGTCAGGCCATTGGAGTGAAGACACGTCTGGATAATGGTGTTGCTGGCTTCATCCCAACAAAATTTCTTAGTGACAAGGTGGTCAAGAGGCCAGAAGAAAGGGTGAAGGTATGAAAGCAGTGGATTTTCACACCCCCAGTGTGAGCTGGAAGAGCCTGGAGCCAATACCAAAGACTGAGAGTTTGGTTAAAAACACTGTTTAAATGACTTTTCCACCTTATTTTCATGTAAGGACTTTAAATCAGCAGGAAGTTCAGGTTCTGGTTAGTGTCCTTGTCCCACAGTGCAAATCTCCCTTGGCAGCTGGTGGGACCCTGTTAATCAGTTAACACGTTGTGCTGCAGGAGGATTTATTGTCATCTGGCTGGAGTCTGGGTTTAGGAGACCAGAAGGCATTCTAATGCAGAGCTGCCCTTTGTTTCTGGCTTTCTAAAGAGTTCACAGAACTGCTTTTGGACAGGCAAGGGTCATTTTCCCTCTTACAGCTTTTTCTTCCCTGTCCATTAATTCGTGGAGGTCATCAGAGTTCCTGGTCCTGCTCAGGACAGGGATTGGGCTTCTGAAAGAAATGGAATAACACTTTTTTATGACATAATAAAATAGTGGGTTAACATCTTTGCTGTCTTTTGGGGTTCCCAACAGCCCATGCAAGTGATGGATAATCCTGTAAGCTCAGAGGTCTCAGCATTTCTTTAAAGAGTTATTAATTAACTTTATTATGGTTAACTGAACTAAGACATTGCAGTTTTTGTGGGGGGATTTTCTGCCTCACATTTTATTAGAGCAGCCCTTTGGGTGTCTGCTTCCAAACAGATTTAACTGCCTTCTTGCACATCTTGAGGTCCAGTTTTGCTGCTCCCATTGTGAAAGCTATTTGAAATAGAAAAGGTGATTGTCCTCACGCTCCAGGCGTGCAGTTTCCTGTGTGGTGTGGGTAATAGGTGGTAGATGTGCTGGAGACCTGCCCATTTTTCCTCTAATCTCCTTCAATTCTGGTCCTTTTGAGGATGAGTTGGCTTTGAGTTCGTGTAGAAAGATCACTTTTAAGGGTTGTATCAATGTGAAGTAGGTGAGGGGATTTGTACCTCCTCAGTGTCAGCAGGATCCCACATGGATTGTTCGTAGCACAGGGATTCTGGTGCATCTGCCAAACCTGCTGCTCACCTTGGCCTGCGCCTCCCCTGCAGGTGGGGATGACCGTCCACTGCCGGATCATGAAGATTGACATTGAGAAATTCAGTGCAGACCTGACCTGCAGGACCTCAGACCTGATGGACAAGAACAATGAGTGGAAGCTGCCCAAAGACACCTACTACGACTTCGACTCTGAGGCAGCGGATCACAAACAGGAAGAAGACATGAAAAGAAAGCAGCAGAGGACAAGTGAGTCTCTTAACGTCCTTCTCCCTTGTAATCCCAGCCTTCCCAGGCTGCTTCAGGACAATCAGCAGTTCCTCTTGGAAGGCTGAACGTTGCCTTTGTTCCCCAGCATACATCAAGAGGGTGATTGCTCACCCATCATTCCACAACATCAGCTTCAAGCAAGCAGAGAAGATGATGGAGACCATGGACCAAGGGGACGTGATCATTCGGCCCAGCAGCAAAGGGGAGAACCATCTGACTGTCACCTGGAAGGTCAACGATGGCATTTACCAGCACGTGGATGTCCGGGAAGAGGGCAAGGAGAATGCCTTCAGCCTGGGCTCCATGCTCTGGATTAACACAGAGGTAAAGCCCTGCAGAGCATGCCTGGGAAGAGGTAGGACCTTTTTGGCAGGTTGACACAGCTTTTCTGTCCTTGCAGCTGCTTTCACACTCTTGGAGAGTAGCTTCCAATATATTCCCTGCATCCTTAGACAATCCTTGTCTCTGGATTTCTCCTCAAGCCTTGCTGTGCAGAGTGCATGACTAAATACACCCTAAATACCTCTTTAAATGTCTTTATTCAAAGGAGTTTGAAGACCTGGATGAAATTGTTGCTCGTTATGTCCAGCCAATGGCTTCTTTTGCCAGAGACCTGTTGAATCACAAATACTACCAGGACTGCAATGGTGGAGACAAGAAGGTAAGACTGTCCCAGGATGTGGTAGCTTCTTAGGAGGATTATCCAGAGGCTCTGTGTGTTGCTGAAAATGTGGGCTCCCCTGGAGCATTTATCTTCTCTCTCTCTCTAATTAGAAACTGGAAGAGTTGCTGATAAAGACCAAGAAAGAGAAGCCAACATTTATTCCATACTTTATCAGTGCCTGTAAAGATCTACCTGGTAAATTCCTCTTGGGATATCAGCCTCGAGGCAAACCAAGGTGAGAGAGAGGCAAGCCCAGCATCTGCACTGAGTACTGCCAGTACCAAACCTCAGCTGGCTGCTGCCAGTTCTTCTTCCAGCTCTGTCAGAATCCCTGTAAATCACGCCTCCTCTTCCCCAGGATTTGGCCTCCTGACAGTGGAGGACCCAATTCTAGCAGTAAATCTCACCCAAGAGACTCTCATGTTTCTTAACCGTCTGGCTGCCACTGTGCTGTGGGTGTCACAGGAGTGTAGGCAGGGAATGATGTGTTTTCCATGGAAAGGCAGGGAATGATGGATTTTTCCATGGAAAGGCAGGGTATTTTTGAGCAATTACTTGAAGATAAAGTGTTATCATTATCAGTGCAGCCATTGCCCGTGGTTTTAGTCCATGCCCGTTCTGACTGTGACCTGTCAGTGAGTGACTGAAGCAGCCTGTGATGTGCTGTGCTCTCCCTGCTCCTCCCAGGATAGAGTATGTGACAGTGACACCGGAGGGATTCCGCTACCGGGGCCAAGTCTTCCCTACTGTGAATGGACTTTTCCGATGGTTTAAGGATCATTATCAGGACCCTGTTCCAGGTAAGCAGCCTAAAGCTTCAGTGCCTCAGCTGTTTATCACAGTATCAGGGACAGTTATTAAAGCACAGTTCAGTCTTCTTTGTCCCTAAAATGTGTCCTCGGATTTTTTTATATGGGGGAAGTTTCCAAGCAATATTTGAATTGTTTGGCTCCGTGGACCCACTGAGAGCTCTCCTAAGAGTTAATCTTTCAGCCAAGTGGGCTGTGCAGCAACGTGTGGACCAGTCCCTTTCCTCTCCCTTCTCTCCCCTAACACACAATCCAGCACACACCATTCCTTGGTAGCAAACCATCATGCCAGAACTAGTGTTGCCTCCATTTCTTCAAATCTTGACTTTCAGGTTTCTCTCTTCCAGGAGAATTAATCTACCTCTTGGCTGATATTTCACACAGGTATTACCCCCAGCAGTAGCAGTCGGACCAGGACTCCAGCCTCCATTAATGCTACTCCAGCTAACATCAACCTGGCAGGTCAGTGCGGGCCGTTCCCTGCTGGAGTTGGGATGTCAGCTGCTCCTCCAGGCTGCACCTTCCCTAATGCACTGTGTGTCCCTTGCAGACCTGACACGCGCAGTGAACGCTCTGCCACAGAACATGACCTCGCAGATGTTCAGTGCCATCGCTGCCGTGACAGGCCAGGGGCAGAACCCAAATGCCACCCCGGCACAGTGGGGCTCCAGCCAGTACGGCTACGGAGGCAGCGGAGGCGGCAGCAGCGCCTACCACGTAGGTGTCACTTAAATTTCTGCTCTTTGCTGCTAGGAACCACTGGGAGCCTGTAAGGAATTGCCTGGGGTCCCCAAATCCTGGTTTTGTACCCCTGGTGCCGCACAGGCTGGATTCTTGAACCGGGTTTGCTCTTGCCTCTCATAACTGGAGAAACGAGGCACGTAACACAGCCCTGCTCCAGGGGGGAGTTGGGGCAAGGAGCAAACTGGCTTGGCCCCCAAGGAATGTGGCAGGATGGAGAGGTGGGTTCCAGCAGTGAGGGCACACAGCCTTCTGATTGTGCCCCTGAATTGGCAACGTGAGCTGCCAGCGGAGGAGATTAGCTGGGAAAGTATGCGCTGAGTTTGCAGGGCTTTTCAGCTCAGCGCTAATCTCCGAGCTGCACCGGCGGGGAACACCTCAGCCTGACCCAACAGCCAGGGGCTTTGCAGGGAGTGAGATGGAATTGGACAGTTTTGGCTCCTGCTGAAGCCTTTCCTCATGTGTGCCTGCTCCCAGCCCGCTCTGCAAGCTCCCAGTTGACACCGAGGCAAATGCCAGCTGCGGCAGGACTGAGGAGCCTGGGTACAAAAAACACACCCAGCTGTTGTACCCAAAGAGGAGATGCTGCAAGACAAGGCTTGCAGGGAGGAGTGATCCTCCTTTAGAGCACCTTGGGAGGTTTTCAGGAAGTTTGGCACAGTAAATGCTGAGCTGGGGATAGGCAGGGACTGTGGATAACCCGATGTATTAATCATCAGGGCATCTGAAGAAAAAGGGAGGTGAACACCGGCAGGCAAAGACGCTGAGCTCTCCATGGGACAAGCAGCCAGCTGGCTTGGGATGTGGGAGGGAGCCATGCTGGGAGCTGCTGCACCCTCTCTGCAGCCTGCAGGGGAAGCATTTATCAGTTCTTCGTGCCCACTGCAGGATGTCATTGCTGCTGGCTTGCCCCAAGTGCCTCTTGTGCCCCTTGCCTTTGCTTGGCTCGAGCATCCTCCCTTGGGGGTGAACAGGGTGGGCAGGCTGTGCTGGGAGCGCTGTGCTCAGCAGGGCTGGGAGCACGTGGTGAGGGTGGGCACCTTCCTGGGCCAGCAGAGCAGGGCAGGGGCCACCCTCTGTGCCCTGACAGCCTCTGCTCTCCGCAGGTCTTCACGACTCCAGCGCAGCAGCCGGTGGCCACCCCTCTGATGACCCCCAGCTACTCCTACACTACTCCCAGCCAGCCCATCACCACGCCCCAGTACCAGCTCCAGGCCAACACCACACCCCAGTCCACCCAGTCCCAGGCACAGTCGCAGCCATCCTCCAGCTCCAGGCAGAGGCAGCAGCCAAAGTGAGTAGCTCCGGGTGTTTCAGCCCGTGTCCCGTCTCCGTCTCCGTTGCTTTTCGTAATTTTTGTAGAAACAGCGTGGTGGGGAAGGAGGGAGGGAGGGCAGGGAAGTTTTCCTGTCACATCTCACCTGGTCCTCGTGTCCTTGCAGGACCAACAGCCACGCTGCCATCGACTGGGGCAAGATGGCCGAGCAGTGGCTGCAGGAGAAGGAGGCTGAGCGGAGGAAACAGAAGCAGAGGTTGACCCCTCGCCCGTCCCCCAGCCCCATGATCGAGAGCACGCCCATGTCCATCGCCGGGGACGCCACGCCTCTCCTGGATGAGATGGATCGATAGGACCCGACACCCGACACCTCCTCTCTCTTCTCCGAGGAAGGGGGAAGGAGAGGGAACAATTGGAAGCGACTTCCCTTCGCTTAGACACATAACTCCTGTTTTATACGTCGTGGGAATGGTGGGAAATGACTCTTGGTGATGTGCACCTGAGCGAGAGAACAGACGTGGCGGGGCTGGTTTAAAAATATATACTATATATAAGAAAATTATATCTTAGGAAGGAACACTGCATCGGCCTCTGTGTTCCAGGCTCCGGTTTTGAGGCACCTTGGAAACTTAGCAAAGCAAACATGAGGTCAAAGGAGTCTCTCCTTGTACATGCACAGCTCTCTGCTTTCTTCACCCCAAAGACTGGGAAGCGAATGGAGCTGAAAGTGCATCGCCCTGGAGTGAGCCTGTTTCCTTTGGATTCTCCCTGAGTGTCACCTCCCCTCGTGCCGAGACCACAAAGCAAAGTCGTGGGGGCCGTGACAAACGAACCAGAGTTCTCACAAAGTTCCTGATGTTGTTTGCTCCATGTTTTCATGTGTGGCAGGCTCAGCAGAGCCTGTACCAACCCCAACTGTGTCTGGAGGGGTCCAGCACAGCAGCTCGGGGTCTTACTGGAGATGCAGCTGTTGTACCAAAGGCTTGCTCTCTCCTCTGGCTTCTTTTGGAACTATATTTATTTAGTTTTGATTATATTTTTTTTTTTAAATCAGACTGCGAAATCAAGCACCAGCCTACGGCAGCTTCCCCGAGACGTGGGGTGAAGCACCACGGAGCAGCCCGCAGTGCATGGCCTCCTCCTCTGTACCCACTGCCCCTGCCCAGCTGTAACCAAGAGGGGTGAATAAACAGTGTTTTTACCGAATGCTAGCTCAGAGGTTTTCTGCCTGCACCCTGCCCTCTTCCCCTTAGGATTTGCTCGGAGCAGAGTTGCCTGGTGGAAGTCGCTGCTCCTTCTCCCGTTGTTGCTTGGTGTTGCCCTCTGTGCTGGAAGTTTCGCAGAGAAGCCGATGTCTGTTGTTCAAGGATGATGTTTTGTCGTGGATGCAGCGTATGGAGACATCGCACCGACATCGGGGGCACCTCCCTGTGGCTGTTGGATAGGGAGAGGCACTGGGAGGGGGCGGATAAAGTGGATAACTTGTGTCAGAAACAGCGCAGTGCGGTGTCCCTGAGGGATTGGAGAGGCATTTCTGAGAGGGAAAGTTCGTGCTGCACACACTCTCCCCTCTCCTGCTTTGTTAGTAGGGATTTTCTATGGAAGCAGTGTCTTTGTTCCTTCCCAGTGCTCCTGGTCAGCCTCCTTTGCTAGGAAATGAGCAGGAACAGCAGATCTTAGGAAACAAAGGTCTTCTTTGCATGTAAATGCTCCCGAAGAATGGCAGCGACCCGGGAGACAAAGCAAAGCTCTTTGCACAGAGAAATGCAGGTCCTGGCTTCAATGCCATCCCCTCTGCAGTGCTGGGGGGCTGACAGGGTCCTGCTCCTCCCAAAGCCACCCAGGCCAGTGGGGAGAACCATGGGCTGGGGCCCACAGCGCCGAGGTTGCAGGTGGATGAACCTGGCGCTGTTTTCTTATTTCATGAGACTGTAAGTTGGGAATTTGACTGGGAGCAGCTTCTTACTGGTTGGACCTGGAAGAGGGGGGCTAGTTGTGTGTTGTTGCCTCCTTTCTGGCTGTCTTTTGTTTTTAGTTTTCCCTTGCTGTCAATAAAAGTTCTACTTTTGGGAAGCTTGTCCGCACGCCCCGCGTCCGTGCTTCCTGCCGGGATGCTGCGGCTGCCGCAGGGGCTTTGCTCCCAGAGAGGAAGCAATGCCTTCCTCCACCCTTGGTATTCCCCCCTGGACTCGTGTGATCCGCTTATCCCAGGGATTTGGGATTGCACCGCACACTGCTAAGTGTGGGCTTTGCTGTCTGCTCGGCTCCTGGCACTTTTTCCGAGTCTGGAATTTGGTGCTGGTGCAGGAATAACTTTTCCAGCCCTCGGGAGCACTTTGAAGGAGTTGGTGGCAGTGCCCTGTTCCCTGTTCCTCGCTGCAGGAGCCCAGACAGGATCCCCACCCACCGGGAAGGGACAGCATTCCCTGCCCCAGCTCTGCCCAGGCAGCATCTGCCTTTGTCCCAGGGCTGGAAAAGCATCTATTGTTGCACTCCAAGGAGCTTTGCAGGCGTTTGAGGAGCCTTCAGGGAGGGCCAAGACCCTGTTCCTCCCAAAGGAAGGGAGAAGGAGTTGGTGCTGGTGTGGGAGCATGGGAAAGGCGAGGGGTTAAGAAGATGAGAGAGCTTGGGTGGTGCAATTCAGAGAACTTCCAGGAAAATTAAGTGCCTGGGGAGCTAGAATTTAACCCTCTGGCAGGGGAGTTAAAACTGGGGCTCAGCCCTGTTGCCAGCGTGTGGCCAAGAGCTGTGTCCCCAGTGCCAGGACAATGACATGAATTGATGGAGCAGTGAGGAGCAGCTCAGACCCCTGGATACCCACCCAGCTCTGGGTGTTCCCCTCCCACGGGGATCAACGCCGGGATTTCCCTTGGATGCCATGCTCAGTGCCATCCTTTCCCCCACAGAGACAAAGCCGAGGCTGCTTGAGCAGATGGAAATTTATTTCACAGCCAAGACCCACGCAGGGCTCAAGGGGGAGCTCAGAGTTGCAGCTCTCGTGCGGGCTCAGCCTCAGTTTTACTTTTCAGCCTCTTCTTTCTGTTCCTCTCCTTCCTCCTCCTCTTCCCACTGGCAGTGGGGACGGGAGAGGGAGCGGCCGGCGCCGGCTCCGTGCCCAATCCCTCCCGTGCCGGGGCGTCACTCAGGATGGTATTGGATGCTTCCCCCAAGGATGGCAGCAGGGCCCAGGGATCAGCAGAGGCAGCAGCTGCAGGATGGCTCTGCGCCCACTTTTTGGAAGAACCTTTCTTTTTCAGACCTTTCCCCTTATTTTTCTTATCTTTCTTTCTCTTCCTCTCTTTCTTGACTGCCTTGGGGGCTGTCCCGGTGCGATGATCCCCTGGGGGGGCTCCTCCCCGCGGGGGGCTCAGGGGGACTCCCCTGGGCCTGGCTGCCCGGTCGATGAGCTCCCCCCCAAATTCATACAGCACCGGCTCTCGGGGCACCGCCACGGCCACCGTGTTGTACGTCTTGCACCTGCCGAAATTGAGGAGGCACCACAGGGTGGGTGGGACAAGCCCAGGCAGGGGGACAATCCCCAGGGCGGGGAGCACTCACCAGACATAAAGATAGGGCTCCACACACTCTTCCCTGTAGGTGAACTCGAAGCAGGGCACCTGGATGACGTTGAAGAAGGCCTGGCCCACCACCCTCGAGGCCGTGTCGTTCACCCGCCGCAGGCACTCCTTCAACCTGCGCCGGGGCAGAGCCGGGGTCAGGGGGGCTGGCACCCCCCGGGGGGGATATGGGGGTGCCCCAGGGCGGGTTTGGGGGTGCTCACCTGTGGTCGCAGTCGCAGTGGCTGATGGTGTGCCAGCGCAGGTTGCGGTAGCCGTAGCGGGCGGTGAAGGGGTGGATGACGTGCTGGCAGTGGTCGTGGTCCCGGCAGCACCGGTCTGTGTCCCGGTGCTCCCCTGCGGGGAAAACGTGGGGTACAGGCAGGGCTAGGGCTAGGGTAGAGCTGGGCTAGGGCTAGGATCAGGATTAGGTTGGACTGATGCACGCCTGGAATTGTACTGGGGTAGGTGAGGAGGGATGGGTAGGGACTCAGCTGGATCAGCACTTGGGTGGGGACAAGGCTGGCACTGGGATGGGGACTGGGCTGCACCAGTACCACACTGGGGATGAGACTGGGACTAGGCTGGGGTCAGGATGGGGACCAGGGCTGCAGCAGGACCGTGAGAGGGTTTAGGCTGGGATCAGGATGGCAGCTGGGAGTGGACCAGTGCTGGGATGGGAACTGGAATGGCAGCAGGATGGAGCACAGAGCAGGCTGGGGACAGAGGGTGGATGAAGAGTGGGCCAGCACCAGGAAGGATTGTGATAGAGACTAGGCAGAGATGAACTGGGATTGGGCTGGTGCTTGGGTGGGGACTGAACTGGGACAGACAGGGATTGAGCTGTCTTGGGAACAGGGGCTGGAGTACTGCGATGGGACTGGATTAGGATTGATGGGGACTGATGCAGCACTCGTTTGGGGATGGGGTGGGATGGGATGGGATTTGAGGAATTGAGTGGAGAGAGACGGAAGGGAGTGGGTTGGGATGGGATGTGAAGATAGAGGTTGCAGCATCCCTGCCGCCCTTACCCAGCTGCTCGTAGGTGTCCGCGTTGCTACCAGCACCACACCACAGCGTCCCGGGGTAGGTGAGCCCGCGGCGGGCGCGGGGCCGTCCCGGCGGGGCCGCTCCGGGGGCAGGTGGCAGCAGGAGCAGCAGCAGGAGGAGGAGGAGGCGGCAGAGCAGCCCCGGGGCGCACATGGCACCGCGCCGCTCGCCGCCGTGGGGCCGCCTTATAGAGCGGCGCAGCCCGCCCACGCGGGGCGGCCCGGCACGGCTTGGCACGGCCCGGCACGGCTTGGCACGGCCCGGCACCGTGCGGAGGGTCCCGCGGAGCCGGGGTGCTGCAGCCGCTCCCGCAGCCGCGGCACGGCCCGCGCCGGCAGCCCGCGGGGAAGGGGT
>VYXC01010439.1:1599444-1614349 GCA_013397175.1 Platysteira castanea | reverse complement strand
GCTCTCCCCGCCTCGGCCCTGTCCCCACGGCGGGGGAATGAAGCGGGGTGTCCCCGTTACCGCGAACCTCCCAGCTCCGGTAGCGGTGCTCGGTGCTTCACGCNCGCCGGTTACTCCGGGACTAGGCCATTGAGCTGCTACCACCTCGGCAGAACCCCGGTAATCCCCCGCCACCCCGGGGCTCATCCCGGTCCCGCACCGCCAGGACGGCGGGGAGGGACAGTAGCGTGCCAGACTACAACTCCCATGACGCCCCACGGCCCGCCGGACACCCGCTGCGCCTGCGCAGGCGAGTCCGTTAAGGAGTACTACCACTACCGGCATGCTTCGAAGATGTCGCGAGATTTGGGGCGGCGGGGTAATGAGGATTCCGGCTTGTTCCCGCGAGATTTGGGGGTATAAGCCCGTGCGGCGCGGCGCGGGGGACCCCTTTCGGCTTCCGCCTGGCCAAGATGGCGCCCAAGGCGAAGAAGGAGGGTGAGGGCGCGGGGCGCTGGGTCCGTGCTGGGGGCACGGGGTGGCGTGAGGGAGCCCGCGGGGTGCGGGTGTATGTGGGGGGGCCGGGCTGAGCGAAGCGCGGAGTGAAGCAGGGTTCCACCGCTGTTGTTGGGCGCGGACACGTGGAGGTGGTGGGAGAGGCCCGCCGGGTTGTCTGAGGGAGGTGGGGGATGTTCCCATCTCGGTGCTGGGACTCGTGCGTGGGGAGGGAATAAGCGCATTTTTTCCGCATGGAAACAGGAGATTTTGCTCCGTTGGGCGTTTCGGGGCTCATTTTGGTCGGATGAGGGAGCGCGGGCCGCTGGGTGAGGCCCTGCTCATTGAGCAGGGGAAGCCATGCCCGGCTGGGGAGCACATCCTGACCCTACAGATCCTGGCGGTGCTGACTGAGCTCTCCTCACAGCTGTGCCTCCGAAGACAGAGGCAAAGGCAAAGGCGCTGAAGGCCAAGAAGGCCGTCCTGAAGGGGGTCCACAGCCACAAAAAGAAGAAGATCCGCACGTCTCCCACTTTCCGCAGGCCCAAGACGCTGCGGCTGCGGAGACAGCCCAAATACCCCCGGAAGAGTGCCCCGCGGAGAAACAAGTGCGTGTGGGGTGTGGGGCTCTGCCCTGCTGGGGGGTTTGGGGGGAGGGAGCAGCCCCATGAATGGGCTGGTGTGGGGACCTGGTGGTTTGGGATGCAGGTGATGATTTTAAGCGACCAAAGCCTGAGAGTTTGTGATTATAACCTTAGGTGACTGATGCACCCCAAGAAAGCCCCTGAAATGCAGAGGAGCACTTGCCAGCCCTCTGTTAAGCATAGAACCTCTCTTGCAGGCTGGACCATTATGCCATTATCAAGTTCCCTCTGACCACAGAATCAGCGATGAAGAAGATTGAGGATAACAACACTCTGGTGTTCATCGTGGATGTCAAGGCAAACAAGCACCAGATCAAACAGGCTGTCAAGAAGCTGTACGATATCGATGTGGCCAAGGTCAACACGCTGATTAGGTGAGAAGGGGGAGAAGAACAGGTCCCTGGTGGGTGTGAGGTGTTCCGTTTTAGCAGA
Organism: Platysteira castanea; assembly: GCA_013397175.1. Taxonomy (NCBI): domain Eukaryota; kingdom Metazoa; phylum Chordata; class Aves; order Passeriformes; genus Platysteira; species Platysteira castanea. The sequence continues at coordinate 1,612,799 of VYXC01010439.1, read as the reverse complement.
AAATGGGAACACGTGTGAGATTCAGCAGATGTGGGATCTCTGAGGAGCAGTGGGATAAAGCCTCATAGCAAAGTGCAACTTTTGACTGAGCACATCTTGGTGGGAGTGGGAAATGTTGGCAGACCAGAGGGTTGGTTTCCTCAGGGGGCTCTTTGGCTCCTCAGGAGCACTTCTAACACCTGGGGAGTCCTGTGCAAATGATGTAAACTTCGATTCCACTGAGCAGTGTGATGTTTCCAAAGGAACCACTGATGCACATGGGAATAACAGGAATGTGGAGCAGGGGGGAGGAGCTGCCTCTGTTCTGATGCCTCCTGTTCTTCTCTAGGCCTGATGGAGAGAAGAAGGCTTATGTCCGACTGGCTCCAGATTATGATGCACTGGATGTGGCCAACAAGGTGAGATGTCTTTGAAACTTGAAAGCTTTTTTTGCAACTTGCCTCGTGTCTCCTGCACTGATTGTTCTTCCTGAGTTTCTTCGTGAGGTACTTGTGCTTCGAGTGTGGTGGCACTTCTGTGTCCTTGTAGCCAGACAGGATCTGAGTGTTGAGGAGCCACGTTCTCAGTCAGTTCAGCCCTCGAGGTGGTTGAGGTAGGCAGGAGGCAGAGGTGGTACAAAGTGGAGTAGGGGAATGTACGGCACAAGGATCACTCTGGAATAAATGTACCAAGTGGATGTGTAAGGCTCTTGGGCAGGTCTGGGAGGAAGAAGCCAGTCATTGGAGGACAGGAGTCCTGGGGAGATGCAGCCATGGCAGTGATGTCCGTGGTGGAGGCTCTGCCTTTCTGCCACCATAACATCTGTTTTAACATCCTTTGCTTCTTTCCAGATTGGAATCATCTAAACTGCATCTGCCGAGGACTGTACAGACTAATAAACATTGTGACACCACTGAGGGCTCTTGTGTTTTGTGACAGCACAGCCCATGTGACAGCGCCCAGCAAACTTCTGGGCCTTCATTTCATTACAGGGGTTCCTCCTTCTTTTCCTGCAGTGGGTGGGCACAGCTGACTGCTCCACAAGAGGATCACATGGGAGCAGTGCTGTTCTGCTCAGAGCGTGTCTGGGATCATGTGAACATATGGGTGAACATGAGGTGACACCCGAATCTCAAATATCTCTACATTTACCCCCTCTGGTGTCCTGCATTTTGCATGGCATAATTAGGGTGTGTTTGTGATCAGTGTTTTGGGTGTCCTACATTGTTTCCTTGTGAAGCAGACCATGGGTGGCCACAACAAAAACCTATCAGTGACTGATGTGGCACAAGTGACCTGTCACACCATTTCCCCAGTGTATCAGCTCTCTGCTTATGCTGCAGGTTCACTTGGAGCCCTCCTGCTAATCCAGCAGTAGAAGCTTTGTGGGTTTTTCTGGCACAATCTGTGCTCCATGTGCTTGCAGCGTGTGAGTTTTCCTGTTGCTGTTCCTCACAGGGTTCACTGTCCTCAGGGCTGTTCCCAAATGCTGCTGTTGCTGCCTCTGCAGAGTTTGGCTTTAAGTCTGTAGATGAAACCAGCTTTTAGAGTGTTGGGAGTCAGGAGAATGTGGTGCACTGGGTGAGCAAGGAATGAGGGAATTATGGAAAAGTCTTCAGAGGTACTTGAGCTTAAGTACATACTTAGACTTGACTGAGAAAGATGATGAAAGCTGTGATCAAATATTGATGGGGGTAGTTGAGCTCTTGCAGAGTGGGACACCGAGTTCCTTCAGGCCTCTGGTGGAGGGTGGCAGATTCCCAGGCCAGTGGTTTGCAGCATGAAGGATGCTGGTGGATGGAAAGCAGGAGCTGCTCAGGTGGAGATCTGTGCTGGGTTGTGTGGCCCTGGCTTGACACCCCTCACTTGGGCTTGGGGGTGGCAGGAGGTGCTCCCTGCCTGCTGTAAGGGATGACAAACTGCCTGGAGGGAGGAGTGCTGCTTCCCCGTGTGCTTCCCTGGCACCAACCCAGCCTTCTGCCTGTGGATGAGCAGCAGCAGGGTCCCCTGAGCCCCAGGCCACTCCCAAGAAATGGGAGAAGTTCCCTCTCTTGTAGCAAAGCCGGTGTCACTGCTGGGCAAGGATTGGGTACGGAGAGCCTGGATGTGCTGCAGGCAGAGGCTGGGAGGGATTCCACATCAGCATGACTTGCAGTCAGCCCTGGCCTTACCTCAACTCAGCCCAGTGGTGCTGCCCTGGCACATCACTTGCCTCTTGCTCCTGGCTGGCAGCCTGCCTGATCCACAGCTGCACTGCTGGGGGATGCTCCTGCTGGAAGCCAGGAGGGGAACAGCTCTCTGCTTTGGGAAGCTTTGTCATGCCTGGCCTTCCACACCGGTTTAAGGACAGTGGAAGTGTGGGTTGGTCTGAGCCTGTGACCTGCTGGGACAGAGCTGTGCTTCATGTAGAGAGACAAGGGGAAATACGTGCAGCAATAGGCATGAGGGGAAAATTAACATTAGGGCTTAATTGTGTGGGGTGATTGCAGATGTAGTCATCTAACTGCAAAGAGGCCACGGGGCTTAAACTGCAGCTGGAAGACACACGAGAGCAAGGCTGTGCCCTGACAGGGCTGCTGAGCTTTGCTTCGAGCAAGGAGGGGATGAGGCAGCAGGTTTGGAGCTGGCATTGATCCCTTCCCACACTGTCCCAGGTATCACGTCTCTGTTCCGGCTGCCAGGCTGTTCCTGGCATTGGTGTCAGTGCACACCAGGGAGTCCCCGCAGGATCCTGATCCTGTGGGGTGTTTCCCGGCTCTCTGTTGGAAAGGTGATCCCCCACTGCCTCCCCTTAATCGCCGGCTTATTTCAACCACAGTGCCTGTCTGTGCCTGAGCTGGGCAGGTGCTGGGCTGGGTGGGACAGATCCTGCCCGGAGCAGGGGCTGGGCAGGAGTCCCTCTAAGCCCCGCTGCTAATGCCGATCCGGTGCGATCCCGGAGCTGTGACGTCAGCAGGATTTGCCTCCCCGGTGCTCTGGTGCTCCACAGGACCGGCTGGGCCAGTTCTGGCCCCACTGCCCTGGAGACCTGAACCCCCCTTCTCCCACTGCTCTGGGGGGCTGCTGGAACCGTCCTGGTCCTGTGGCTGCAGGAGAGGGCCCAGCACACTCACGGGGCTGCAGCTGCACTGTGCCAGTGAAGATCACTCCAGGGGATGCAAGCATGCAGCAATCTTACAGGAAGAGCCCATGGCCTCACACGGCTTTTCCATGCCAGCTCCACTTCACGTGGCTGCCGGGTGAGTCACGCAGCCCAGCCAGGCTCCTCTGGAGACAGGCAGGTCAAGCACTGCCACAAGGCTCAGTACATCTCCTGGTTCCCTTCAACTGTTCCCTGCACAACCCTGGATCTCTGGAAGAGCAGAGGAATGAGGAAGAGGAGGGGAACCCATCCATGCGAGGGATGGAGTCGTGCTGTTCAAGTTCAGCTGGGTTGGCAGGACCCAGCAGGCTGGAGGGTCCCTAGAACAAAGCAGGCAGCAGAAATGTGCCCTCTCCCTCCCCGAGAACTTCCAGCCCTCCGCTGGGAAGGGGGCACATCCTTTCCCACAGCCCTGACCCAGGGGCAGTCCCTAACCTGCTCTGCCCCACAGAAGAGCCAGCCCAGGTGTGCTGCGGCAGCAGTAAACAGACCGATTTTAATGCACATAATAACACCCAACATCACCACGGGAGGGACTCGTCCCTTCCCTTGCAACCCTCCCAGGCCATCAGCTGCAAAGCGCGGCCACCCCTGGCCCTCCAGCTGCCTGTAGGGAAGCTGGCTTGGGCTGCTTCTCCATCAGCCATGCCTCTGGCTTCAGCAGCATCCCCGCAGCTCGGTGAAGCTGTTGGGCTGGTCCAGCAGGGAAGCGCTTTTAGACAGCAGAGCAGGTGAAGGCAGAGCCTGGGGCCAGGAAGCGAGCCCTAAGGCACATCAGAGCAGCTTTGGAGAGCCCAAGACTTCCAGGAGCCGGAGTCCGGGTCCCCCTCAGCGCGCACGTCTCAGTCTATCAGAAACTTCTCACCGTCTACATCTCTCCCCGCAGAGCCCTTGCGCAGGGAGGGGAAAAAATCAGAGCGGAGGAGGCGGGAGAAGTACATGAGGATCATGGCATCGAGCAGCAGGAGGTTGGCGGTGAGGAAGGCACCCTGGCCCTGCACCTCCACGTAGCGGAGGAAGTACCAGGTGAGGTAAGCCTGGGGCGCCAGGCGGAAGGCGAAGTACATCACCAGGTTGATGTACTTGTTGGCCTCGTAGAGCGCCGGGGAAGGCACGTTGCTCATCTTCAGCAGCATGCGCACCGTGAGGAAGATGTTGCTCACCTCCACCAGCAGCAGCAGCACCGCTGCCACCAGGAAGCGGCCTGTGACGATGAGCGAGACGAAGGCAGAGATGGCCTGGGACACACACACACACAGAGCAGGGTCAGCTCGCCCTGCCCTGGGGAAAGCGAGTCCTTCCCCGCCCTCAGTGAGAGCACACAGTGCTGGTCCCCCTACCCAAAGATCCCAGCAGGCACCAGTCTGGAAAGCCAGATCCCCCAGGACCAGTTACACCTCCCTGCACTGGGACGAGCCTCCAGCTCTCCCCCCTCCCAGCTCGGCAGCCTGTCTGGCTCCAGGCACTCGGAGCCGATGCTGGCAGGCGTCCTGCCCTGCCAGGCGCCCTCGCCTTGTTGATGCAGAGCCTACCTGGCAGCCAGGGCGAGGCAGAGGGAAGGGCTCCAGCCTGCCCCGCCATAGCCCATGGAACCTGGGTGGGCTGAGCCCCGAGGTGTACGGTAGCCCCGAACACTGGCTGTACTAACCATGGCATGATGCACCAGGTACTCCCAAGAGGAGCGGGACTGATGGTTGAAGATGATGTCAAGAGTGTCATGGATGAAGTAGCCTGTGGGATGAAGGAGAATGTTCAGAGGCTCTGGCTTGTGACCCACTGTGGAAAGGAGGAGCAGCGAGGAGGAGGAGGGTGGTGCGACTGTTCTCCAGGTGTCGGAAACACCTCCACCCCGTCTGGGTATGGAGAGACGGCTATTCCCTGGGGGTTGGCAGCCTGTGGGCTCCACGCTCGTGATTAAGGCAGGAGGCATGGAGCTGCCCAGCCCTTGAGCCGGGGGCTCGTCCCGAGCCAGCATACCGGGCGAGGCTGAGCAGGGAGTGGGCAGAGGCCGGCGGGGTGGCTGCGGCCATTGCCCTGCCTGGCTCCTTACCTGAGGAAAAGCAGACCAGCAGGTGCCCTGAGACGCTGTAGCCGTCCTGGATGTCGGATAGCAGCTCCGGAGAGTGCCAGAGGCTGGGGGTGAGGAGAGGACGAAGGGGGTCAGCCTAAGCTCCGGGATGAGGAACACGGGGACCCCCAGCCCCCTGCCCCCTCCCCAGGGTGCCCAGTTCGCAGCGTGTGCCGCGTGCCGACCGCCCCCCGGTACCTGAAGAGGGCCCATAGCCCGGCCAGCACGGAGTGTGCGAAAGAGACGAGGAGGTTCCGCCAGCGCCAGACGCGGCCGGGACGGCTCCGTACGGCGGCGGGCTGGGGCAGGGNGCCCAGTCCGGCGGCGCGCGGCCGCGGGGCCGCGCCCCCTCCCCGCTAACCACACCTCAGCGCTGGCCACGCCCCCCATACGCTTGCGAGGCCACGCCTTCCCATTGGGCACTGCCCCCGCTCTGGCCACGCCCCCCACGCGCTGGCGGGGCCACGCCTTCCCAGTGGGCACTGCCCCCGCGCTGGCCGCGCCTTTCATTGATAAGCGGCGCGCTGGCCACGCCCCCCGCTCCTGTGTGTACGCGCGTACGCGCGGGGCTGTGCGCGCACGTGTGCGGAGCGCGGCGTGTGGCGCTGCCGGGTGCCGCTGCCGGGTGCCGCACCTGTGCGGGGTTTGCAGGTGTGCGGGGTGTGCGCTTGTTGCTGCTGGGCGGTGTTGCAGAACGGGCGTGGTATTGCACGTGTGCGCGGGACGCCGCACATGTGGGTGTCGGATGTTGCCCGCGCGTAAGGCGCTGCCCGTCTGTACTGGGCAGCGCTGGAGGGTGGGTGCAGCCTGTGCGTGGCAGACGTTGTCCATCTGTGCTGGGCCCTGCACATCTGCCACAGTGATGCACAGCTGGCGTGGGCCCCGCACATCTGTTCTGCGCTCTGTGTGTGTGCCCAGCACGGTGTGGGTGTCGCCGGTGGTTGCGGCGCATGGTGTGAGGGGGTATGCCGGGGAAACTATCGTGTTTGGAAAAGTAGTGGGAGCAGCCACAAACGCTCACCTGAAGACATAGAGGGGACCCAGGGCGGGGTGGGCAGGGGCACGCAAAGGTGCCCCCTAATACCAGTGTGGAGGTAGGGTGAGGCCGGCTCTGTGGGCACGGAAACGCGGCGGGGTGCTGGTTCCCCCGTGGGGGTCCTGCCCCATCGTTGCCCGACGGTGCAGTGCGCTAGCTGGCTCGAGGGGGGCTGACCCCCCTCCCCGGTGAGCCGGGCTGGCTGTCGCTAGATGGCAGCAGGGCCACGTGGCAGTGCCACCACTGCCACTGCTGGCACTGTCCCCCCTCCAGGACAGAGGCCGCCACTCCTGGGTGCAGGGCAGGACTCCCTTCCGTGCTACAGCCACTATCACGGCCGGCCTCGGGGGTGCTGGTGGTCCTGGGGGTCTAAAGCAGGTCCGGGGGGAGCCCGGAGGGACTCGTGCCCCTTGTGCTGGCCCTGCGACAGCGCAGTTCCCCGCAATGGGTGCCCCTCCAAGCTCGGGGCTGGAGACTGCTGGGGATACCGCCGTTCTTTGGGGGTGCGGGGGGTCGTGCTGGCATCCCCCTAGTCGGGGCGGGCAGCCCAGGGCACGCCAGACCCTGTGTGCTGCCGAAGAGGGTCTGGCTCCCGGTGGCACTGGGGTGCCACCCAAACGGAGGGGGTGGCGTTTCTCCCCCCCCGGCCGAAACACGGAGCCCCCCCAGGCCTTACACACACGCCGTGGTTTGTCCGCTCGCGGACGCCGTAGCAGCGCGGAAGTGTCTCCATGGAGACGGCAGGAGCCGGGCCCAAGGATGGAAAAATACGAGCGGATCCGGGTGGTGGGGAGAGGGGCCTTCGGGTGAGGGGGCACCGGGGATGGGCGATGGGGAGGTCTCCAGCCTTTTTACCTCGGAGTGGGAGGCCTTTGAGCCGCGCTCCGCGTCCCGCGTGTGCCGCTGCCGCGTGGCAGCGAAGCGATTGTGGCCATGCCGGGGTCGGCCGGGGTGTGGCACCCGGGGGGACACGGCACAGGGTGTATGACACTCTAGGGGCGCGGGCATTGCAGGGGACCTGTGTCACCCCAGGGTGGTGGCCAGGTCCTGTGCTGTGTCCCCCCTCCCCACGCTGAGACCCCGTCCCTGTCCCCGCAGCATCGTGCACCTGTGCCTGCGCAAGGCCGACCAGAAGCTGGTGATCCTGAAGCAGATCCCGGTGGAGCAGATGAGCAAGGATGAGCGGCTGGCAGCGCAGAACGAGTGCCAGGTCCTCAAGCTGCTCAGCCACCCCAACGTCATCGAGTACTACGAGAACTTCCTGGAGGACAAGGCGCTCATGATTGCCATGGAATACGCCCCAGGTGGGCCCTGCTGTCCCCCAGCGCTGGTTCCTCGGCAAGTCCAGGGCATTCCAAGCACTTGGCTCTCTTTGGGTCAAGCTGCTGTGGTCTCTCGTTGTGCTCCTTGTAAAAATCCTGTGCTTTGGACCCCCAGGAGTCCAAGCATGTCTCTCTTGAGGAGACATTTTTGTGGAAAAGTATCTGATTCCTGGTGGACACCAAGTTGACTGTGAGCCAAATGACCGAGCATTGGTGCAGCTTGCCCAGAGAGGTTGTGGAGTCACCATCCTTGGAGATACTCAAAAGAGAGGTCCTGGAACTGGACAACCTCAGTGGCCCTGCTTGAGCAGTGACCTCGCAAGGTCCTTTCCAAACTCAGCCATTCCATGATTACATGTCTTAAACCCGTTAATCATATGCAAAACAAGGAGATTTCTAACCCCTCTGTCACTGATGAGCATGTTACCATCTGCCCTTGGCTCAGGTTTCAGGCAGATTTCCCTGTGTCAACTCTGGTGGCCCCACATTTCTAACAAGATTTCCTGTGGAGTTTCAGACGAAATCAACATTTGCATGAGGGTTTGCTAAGAGCAGTTCGTCAGCCCTGAATCTGGACCTCCCCTTCCCGCCAGGGGCCTCTCTGTGCCACGTGGCCTCTTGGACTGCAAGAATTCTCCTCTGCAGAACAGGCTGATCTTGTTCTGCCGTCGAGGTTTATGTCCTCTTCCAAGAGCTGTAATTTTAGTGTTTCTTTTTCTGCTGCTTTTGATAATATGTCAACAGTAACTTCTCTCTGGCTGTTTCTTTCTCCCACCAACTGTGCTGCCATTGCTCAGGAGCACTGGCGGATGTGCTGTGTGTGCTGCCAGGATGTGTTTTTCCCACATGCTTGGCTTGTTAGGATGCCAAAATGGCAAAATCCCCTCAGTTTTAGGCCAGGTTTGTGCTGTCCTGTGCAGCCCCCCATGCCACAGCCCTTTGTTGTTCCTTGCAGGGGGCACTCTGGCCGAGTTCATCCACAAGCGCTGCAATTCCTTGCTGGATGAGGACACCATCCTGCACTTCTTCGTGCAGATCCTCCTGGCCCTGCACCACGTGCACACCAAGCAGATCCTGCACCGTGACCTGAAGACCCAGAACATCCTCCTGGACAAGCATCGCATGATCGTCAAGATCGGAGACTTTGGCATCTCCAAAATCTTGAGCAGCAAGAGTAAAGCCTACACGGTGAGTGGCAGGAGAGCTTCTTATCCCAGGGCAGCAGGCTGGAAACTCTGGATTTGGCTCACAGTAGTTTCCTGGAAGTGACTTTAGGCAATGCTGCTTTGTTCCTTGGAGTTCATACGGGCTGATGTCTTCATGCCCGAGTTTGCTGTGGCTCTGCGGGCTGCAGAAAGGTAAGAAAGACCTGCCCAAAGCTGGGAGAGAATGAGGTGTCTGGGCCCACTGGTGAGGGCAGACAGGGTGGCTCCTGCTGGGGGTGGTGTTTGCAGACTCGTCTGACACATCCTTGGCAAATAAATTCCTGCCTGTGCGCTCCCGTCCTGCCTTAATCTCCTTTCTCTGCTTGACATTTGAGTGTCTTTCCCCACCTGGGCTAATCTGACCAGACGTTTGTATCATGCTCAGCGCTCTGGGCTCTGATTCTCTCCAGTGGATAGAAGCAAATTAGAGGCAATCACTGTATGTGTCACTGCAAAGGCAAATCCTCATGTTTTTCACTGAGATTGTCAGGCAGCTGTTGATGCCAAGGGAACAAAAGCCCAGCTCTGTGGAGCTTTAGGTGGTGGTATTTCAGCCAGCTCTGCACCAAGCCTTTCTCTTTCCACCTCTCTGCCCCAGTTTCACTGCACTGTGGTAAATTTTCGTCTCTTGTAGGTGGTGGGAACTCCGTGCTACATCTCCCCGGAGCTCTGTGAAGGGAAGCCTTACAACCAGAAGAGTGACATCTGGGCCCTGGGCTGTGTGCTCTACGAGCTCGCCAGCCTCAAGAGGGCTTTTGAAGCTGCGGTAAGAGGGATGTGGTTTACACATAGCACAGGGAGCCATGGCCTCTCACAGAGGTGAAAATGTATGCTGGGATTGCTTCTCAGCGAGCCGGGAAGTGTGAAGGCAGAGGGCAGTGCTGAGAGCTCCTTCCTCCTTGGCCTCGCCCCTGGCTGCCCAGCCACTGTTCGTCTCTATTTTTCTCTTCAGAACCTTCCTGCCTTAGTGTTGAAGATCATGAGCGGGACGTTTGCCCCAATATCCGATCGATACAGCCCCGACCTGCGCCAGCTCATCCTCAGCATGCTCAACCTGGACCCTTCCAAGCGGCCCCAGCTGAATGAGATCATGGCCCAGGCCATCTGCATCCGGCCCCTCCTGAACCTCTACACAGACGTGGGCAGCGTCAAAATGAGGAGGCAAGTGACACTGCCACCTCAGTGTCCCTTGGGAGGGGCTGCCACGGCCCACAGCATGTCTGACCAGCTCTCTGCCTCTGTTCTGAGCTTCAAAGAGAGCATTTTCCCAATGCAGCTCTGCTGTGCTGCCCAACGTGCAGCTGCTGCTGGCTGAGCCTGGCCCAGGGGCTCAGAGCCAGGCAGGTGCCATGGCAGGTGTGGGCTTGTCATCACAGTGACAGCAAACACAGAGTTGTGAGCACAGGGGGAAGTGAACTGATGCCAACTCCCCTCTCTCAGTTGTTCAAAGCACCAGTGCTGTGGATGATTCAGCTGTAGCTTCTGTAGCTCTGCCCAGGCATTCTGTGATCCAGGGCTCTGCAGGACATTAAAGGCTGGATTTTGGTTTGGCAGGCCTGAAAAACCCTTGGCTCCGGTGGCAGCAGTGACCCACAGCCGGACAGGGGGACGGGCGAGCAGTGCCAGGCCGAGGGGTGAGTTCTGGCATGATGTGTTCAACTTAGCTCCGTTTTGGAAGGTCATCCTTTCCTTTGAATGGCACAAGTCAGAGAGGCACTCAGAGTTTTGGAGGAAGGAACTTAAGAGATGTCACCCTCCCTGAGCCCTAGAGGAGCCCTGCAGCCCCTTGGACCAGCACTGGCCCGGCTCTGGCAGCTGTGCTGGCACCTGGACTCGCTGGTGCCATCGCTTTTCCTGTGGGAGCAGAGTCAGGAATCCACGTTAATGATTTCTCTGTGCCCCACAGGTGTCCGACGTGGTTCAGCCAGGACAGGAATCCCACCTCCACTGTCATCCATCTACACGTGGGGCAGTGGGATCACCACCCCTCTCCGCCTGCCCATGCTGAACACCGAGGTGGTGCAGGTCTCTGCCGGCAGGACACAGAAGGCTGGGGTCACCAAATCCGGGAGACTCATCCTGTGGGAGGTGAGTGACAGGGAACCTGGGGCAGGCAGTGGCCGTGGAGCCTTGGATGTGTGATCTCTGTGAAGGAGGCATTTCTGCTCCCTCACAGACCCTGGCACTGCCTCCTCCAGGACTGCAGTTCCAGCCAGGGTGTGGGTAACACTGATAAGCCTGTGGGAAGGGGTTCATCAGTGTTCTCCAACCCAGCTCTTCCATGGCTTCTCTCCATCAGGCTCCTCCCATGGGTGCTGCCGGGGGCCCTTCTCTCCCAGGAGCCACCGAGCAGCTCCAGCCTCAGTTTGTGTCCCGCTTTCTGGAGGGCCAGTCTGGAGTGACCATCAAACACGTGTCCTGCGGTGATCTTTTCACAGCCTGCCTCACCGGTGAGCTGTTGCCTTCTGCCTTCACCTGCCTGAGTCCCAGAACCCCCTAAAACCCAGTGGGACTGCCTGGGGAGCCTGCTCAGAGAGGAACCAGAGAGATGCTCTGGGCTGGGGTGACACAGAGGCCTCTGTGGCCTCTCATGTAGCATCAGGTGGGGGTCAGAAATGGCAGACACGGTCTCCCTGTGATCCCACACTGGTCAACTTGATCCCAAACTATCTGGTGTGGGGAGGGCCAGTTGGACTTAGATGATCTTAAAGGTCTTTTCCAACCTAAATTGTTCTATGATTCTGTGAAATCTCCTGTGCTTGTCCTGGTTGCATTGGTGTCACCTGGAACCAGAACTGACAATGGGGACTGCAGTGTGAGGAGCGTCTCTGTCACACACTGTGAGCGTGACACGGGCACACACAGTGACCAGCAGTGACTGCTGTCACAGTGAGGAGTCAGTGTGAGCTGCTGCAGGGCTGGTTGTGCTCAAACTGCAGGAAAGCAAGGTTTGAAGCACCCTCAGAGCAGTCCAGGAAGTGTTCTGGGTGGAAGGGGAGCACACACACCAGTCCAAGGCCATGTTTGTGGGAGCAAAGCCCTCCCACGGGTCCTTTGGGAGCTCTGTTTGCTCTTCTGCTGGGGGTCAGGGCAGCAAACGACAGATATGCAGTGGGCAAACTCCATGGGCATGTGTTTATCCTACCTCCCATGGTGTTTCCTGCCACCCCTCTGCTGGGCAGCTGCTCAGGGAGCGCCTCTGTGACTTTGACACCTTGACAGACCGTGGGGTTCACAGCTCCTGCGTACACAGCTGCAGCAACGTTATCTCAGCACTCTTATCACTGCTGTTTGTTTGTTTGTTGAGGCGTTGCAGCGTGGTGAGGCTGCTGCTCCCTGGAAGCTCCTGCAGCTCCTTGGAAGCTCGCTGAAGGCTTGTGGCCCCTGCAGCTCGGTCTGAGTCAGAGTGGGTCCGATGTCCTGGGAGCCACGGCCATCCCTCGGCTGTGTCGCCTCGTGGGGCCTCACGTGTGCCTTGCAGGGCCTCACGTGTGCCACTGACAAGGCTTCTTTCTGCTCCTCCAGACAGGGGGATAATCATGACTTTCGGCAGCGGCAGCAATGGCTGTTTGGGGCACGGAAACTTCACGGATGTGAGCCAGGTTGGTGGAAAGGGTGCTGGGCGTGCTGCTCCCCCAGGGTAAAGGATGGATTGTGGCTTCTGCACCACGTGAGCAGGCTCATCCCAGCTCCAGGGATGTGCATCCCAGGCATGCTCTGGCATCTGACCCCCTCCCCCTCCTTTCCCAGTCACTGCGGGTTTTAAAAGACCCAACCTGCCTCTCTCTTTCTCTCCCCCCCTACACAATGATCCCTTTGAGCGTGGGGGAAGTCAAGAGCTGCCTTGTGGTTGCTGTTGGCAGGCTCCCAGCTTGGAGCCTGCCTCCAATCACACACCTGCCTGCTTCACTCTTGGCCTGCAGCTGCCAGGGTTCACTGAGAAAAGTTATTTTTCAAAAGAGCCAGTATTTAAAGAAGAGCTGTGTGTTTCCGATTGGCTTGGAACACTGGGGCTGAGGACTCATTGCTCCCTTCCAGCTTCTTCCTCGCCTGCCCTCGGATGTGGCAGCAGCCGATGGCTTCCAGCCGAGCCCGAGGACTGGTGCCATTTGTCACTGTGGTCATCTGGCCCGTTTGTTCCTGCTCCTCCCAGAGCTGAGCTGCTCCCTGCTTATGGCTGAGGAGGGGAGACCAGTTGGAAGCAGCAGCCAGATCCCAACAAACGGTGCTTTTCACTTGAGGAGGATAATGAGTATGAGGCGAGGTGTCAGATCTAACAGCAGGTCACAGCAGGGGCTGGGGGAAATGTGGAGATGCTGGTCCCTCCACACCCTAATGAATCCGAGCCGTTAACTCACAGCTCCTCTGCACAAGAGCCTTTAAGCCAACGCATCCTTGCACCAAGCCCCTGCCTGCTCGGAGCAGGCGTTCACAGCCCCTGGCACTCCCCACATGGGCAGGGGGGTGAATCCCAACCCTTGCTGAACCTCTTCCCTCTCCAAACTCTTGTGCTGGCTGCTTTCTTCCGCCCCAGAGATGTTTGCATTATCTTCCGTGCTGCGTGCACGTAGTCTCTTATCCCTTTGAAGACTGTTTGGAACCA
>VYXC01010439.1:1586299-1599391 GCA_013397175.1 Platysteira castanea | reverse complement strand
GGTCTCCAACGAACGGGAAGTGTTTGCCTGGGGCCGGGGGGATAATGGTAAGAGATGTCTGTTTTGCAGAACAGGGCTTGTGCCTGTTCCCACTCCCTTTGCTGGCCCTGCTTGCCCGCAGTCCCCTCCAGATGTGCCAGGGTGGGTGGGTGGGTGTGGAAGAGCTGCAGCTGTTTCGCTGCATACCAGGGCCCCCGTGCTTTGGGTTTTGCTGCTTTCTGGGAGCCCGGGCTGGGCTCTTGCAGCAGCTGTGTCGGTGCTGTGCCCAGGGTGTGCGTTACCATCAGCTGTTCCCTGCTCTGTTCCCCCTGCCAGGTCGCCTTGGGCTGGGCACCCTGGAGTGCCACAACTGCCCCCAGCAGGTGACAGTCCCTCCAGAGCACGAGGCTCAGAAGGTCATCTGTGGCATCGATTCCTCCATGGTCCTCACCGTGAAGAACCAGATCCTTGCTTGTGGGAGCAACAGGTAAGAGAAGTGAGGGTCTGTACTCTACATTTTACCCTCCTGGGCCTGTCCGTGTTGTGACCAAGGGGCTCCAGAAGACATCCCTGTGTGATCCTACCCCTCAGCATCGCCCTGCTGCTGGTGTGGTTATGCCAGGGCAGGATGTGTCTCTGGGGTGTCCATGCCAGGCTGCGTTCAGCCTGCCATTTTCCCTCTGCAGGTGTAACAAGCTGGGCCTAGACCGGATCAGCTCAGCAGAGGAGCCCTCCCCAGGGGACCAGGTAGAGGAGGCCACTGTGTTTGTGTGTGCCCAGTCAGCCCCCTTGAACCAAGAGCCCATCGTGTGTGCTGACATCGGTACAGCGCACTCAGCTGCTGTCACAGGTGAGGGTGTGTGCCCAAACTCTGAGGGGGGGACACCTGCGTTCCCCCTGTCTTCCTTCTGCCTGTTTCCCATGGGCAGTCTCTCAAGAGACACCCTGCTCACAGTGTTGAAGCTCTGTGGAGCAGGATGTTCAGTGTGGAGACAGCAAAGAGCTTCAGGGGTTTCAGTATGTCCCAAGTGACACCCAGTTGTCTCTCCTCTCTGCTGTCAGCCTCTGGCCACTGTTACACCTTTGGGAGCAACCAGCACGGGCAGCTGGGGACCAACTCCTGCCGCAACAGCCGTGTGCCCCACCTGGTTGTGGGGCTGGAGACAATGAAGGTCACTGTGGTGGCTTGTGGGGATGCCTTCACTGTGGCCATCGGAGCAGGTGAGGCTGAAGCCCCCATGTCCTGGGCTGCAGTAGGCCCTGGCGGGCGTCTGCCCCTGCTGTGGCCAAGGCAGGTGTGCAGGGAGGTGTTTACACCCCTCTGCAGATGGCGAGGTGTGCACGTGGGGGAAAGGAGCCAGGGGACGCCTGGGCAGGAAGGACGAGGAAACGGGAGTGCCGAGGCCGGTGCAGCTGGAGGAGACACATCCATACCTGGTGACCTCCGTAGCCTGCTGCCACGGGAACACACTGCTGGCAGTAAAGCGTGAGTAAAGGCTTTGTCCCTGTGATTGCTGCCATGAGGGCCCAGCCAGGCACAATGCCTTGTGACCGGAGCTGTGCCGAGTAACCCTGGCATGTAAGCCCTGTGTTATTCTGGTCCTTCCCGAGCTGTAGATGAATGGAAATAACTTCAAGCCCAAAATAATTCCCCTTCTGCTCTTCAGCTCTGTGACACTGCCTCTCCCACTGGGCTAGGGGAGCAAAGGGATGGCAGAGGCTGTCTCATGCACTCCCAGACAGGTAGGCTGGCCAAGCTGTGGCCGGTGGGGAGCTGGCGTGCCAGCGGTCCACAGAGTATCNTTGTTTGTGTGGGATGAAAACTGGGATGCTGCCAGCGCTGTGTTGAGTCTGGGGGGGCCGGGTGGGAGGAATGGGAGCAGCCGGGCAGGCTGGGAGGTCTCGGCTGACGGCTGCTGCTCTTTCCCTGCCAGCCCAAGATTGTGGAGGCCCTGCTGGGCTACGAGATGGTGCAGGTGGCCTGTGGCGCATCTCACGTCCTGGCGGTCTCCAACGAACGGGAAGTGTTTGCCTGGGGCCGGGGGGATAATGGTAAGAGATGTCTGTTTTGCAGAACAGGGCTTGTGCCTGTTCCCACTCCCTTTGCTGGCCCTGCTTGCCCGCAGTCCCCTCCAGATGTGCCAGGGTGGGTGGGNTGCTGCTGGTGTGGTTATGCCAGGGCAGGATGTGTCTCTGGGGTGTCCATGCCAGGCTGCGTTCAGCCTGCCATTTTCCCTCTGCAGGTGTAACAAGCTGGGCCTAGACCGGATCAGCTCAGCAGAGGAGCCCTCCCCAGGGGACCAGGTAGAGGAGGCCACTGTGTTTGTGTGTGCCCAGTCAGCCCCCTTGAACCAAGAGCCCATCGTGTGTGCTGACATCGGTACGGCGCATTCAGCTGCTGTCACAGGTGAGGGTGTGTGCCCAAACTCTGAGGGGGGGACACCTGCGTTCCCCCTGTCTTCCTTCTGCCTGTTTCCCATGGGCAGTCTCTCAAGAGACACCCTGCTCACAGTGTTGAAGCTCTGTGGAGCAGGATGTTCAGTGTGGAGACAGCAAAGAGCTTCAGGGGTTTCAGTATGTCCCAAGTGACACCCAGTTGTCTCTCCTCTCTGCTGTCAGCCTCTGGCCACTGTTACACCTTTGGGAGCAACCAGCACGGGCAGCTGGGCACCAACTCCTGCCGCAACAGCCGTGTGCCCCACCTGGTTGTGGGGCTGGAGACGATGAAGGTCACCGTAGTGGCTTGTGGGGATGCCTTCACTGTGGCCATCGGAGCAGGTGAGGCTGAAGCCCCCATGTCCTGGGCTGCAGTAGGCCCTGGCGGGCGTCTGCCCCTGCTGTGGCCAAGGCAGGTGTGCAGGGAGGTGTTTACACCCCTCTGCAGATGGCGAGGTGTGCACGTGGGGGAAAGGAGCCAGGGGACGCCTGGGCAGGAAGGACGAGGAAACGGGAGTGCCGAGGCCGGTGCAGCTGGAGGAGACACATCCATACCTGGTGACCTCCGTAGCCTGCTGCCACGGGAACACACTGCTGGCAGTAAAGCGTGAGTAAAGGCTTTGTCCCTGTGATTGCTGCCATGAGGGCCCAGCCAGGCACAATGCCTTGTGACCGGAGCTGTGCCGAGTAACCCTGGCATGTAAGCCCTGTGTTATTCTGGTCCTTCCCGAGCTGTAGATGAATGGAAATAACTTCAAGCCCAAAATAATTCCCCTTCTGCTCTTCAGCTCTGTGACACTGCCTCTCCCACTGGGCCAGGGGAGCAAAGGGATGGCAGAGGCTGTCTCATGCACTCCCAGACAGGTAGGCTGGCCAAGCTGTGGCCGGTGGGGAGCTGGCGTGCCAGCGGTCCACAGAGTATCCAGAAAGAGTAGCTCTCTAATTGATGCTGCTGAAATAGAAGCTGAGATTTGAGGCGTCATTTTGGCTGCCGCCTTTCCATTGTGGTTTGGAAAAGATAGCGATGGTTTTGTGGTTCCTCTCTGCTCGGGCCAAAGGCAGCATCGCGGCGCGGTTAAAACGTGCCCGTGGCGTGACCTGCCCTTCCGTTGCCTGGATGTACAACGGGAGCCTGGCCCAGACTGCTGCAGGGGCCTTTCTTCCTCCTCTGCTGGGCTGATTATGGCCTCAGCCTGGGCTGAGGGATTCCAGTCCCAGCCCACTTCAAGGAGGCTAATTACAGCCCAGAGGGGAGGAGGCCCGGCTGACGGCCCCGGCACAGCGGAATCGGCCCTGGCTCCCGTTCCTCCCCTGCAAGTGCCCAGTTCTCATGTGATGTGTGCTGCCACGTGAAGGGGACGGGGAATGGCCAAGTACTCAGGCTCGGGAACAAGTAAGGCATTTGTCATGGGAGTAAAAGGGTTTTGTCTCTGCAGGAAGACTGCAGGCTGCTCTCCCCTTCCGCTGCTGGAGTCGCCCTGCACTCTGTGGCAGCTGGTTTGTGGGCTCCCACCTGCAGCACTGTGAGAGCAGGGACTGAGGGTGTAGCCCCACTGCTGTCCAACTGCCTGAAACGTTGTCCTGTCCCAGCACTGGGAGTGCAAGCTCAGCGGTGTGAGGGCAGCAGCCTCGCCTGCCCCAGCATCCCTCAGCAACCAGTGTGCAAAAAAGCATCAAGAGCTCTGTAAAGAGCTGAGATCTGACTTTGTGCTTTCACACAGCTCAATCTGCCTGGAAATTTCTCCAGCGAGAACACGAGATCCAGTGACACATGTGATGTCATTGCTGCTGTCAGCTCTGGCTGTGATCTGGCCCGGGAGGGTGCTGGCACAGGCGAGCCGTGCTCCACCTTTGGGGTGGCCGTTCTGCTCCTCCCATGGGGCCAACTCTGCTTTTGACTGGCTTGGGCTGCTGCCCAGGTTATCATGAGCTGCTGCTGCGCCCTCCTCTCAATCCCACTGCAAACACAGAGTAACTGGGAGAAGCCAGGCTGGAGAGGAGGAGGAGGAGAGCACAAGCTTTAAGAGACTGCATTTCGTCTTGCTTGAGCTCTGTCTGCTGGGCGTTGCCTCACTTGTGCCACTACTGAGGTCTTGCAGTTGCTTCCCTGTAGGGAAGGGGACAGGGATTGTGGTGCCCATCTGTTGGGTGTCAGGCCTGTGTGGGGCAGAACACTTCTTGTAGCTTCATCAAGGTGGGGCTTCCAGCTAAATCTTGGTCTTTACCCTTTGTGTTCCAGCTGCTGTGGAGGAGTCGCCTTCCCAGTGAGTGAGAGCAGCCACATCCTGCTCTGCCTGCTGCCCACGGTGGCCTGGCTCAGACACCCTCCAGGCTCCAGACCTCCTCAGCTGCACTCTGAAGGTAGCAGTCTGGAAATGGAGAGTTCCTAACGATAGTTCCCAAGGAACCAGAGCTGGTCTCACGTAGCGAATTGTCACTGTGAACCTCTGGTGCCTGAGAGTCACTGCCCTGGACATGCCATGGGGTGGACGTCCCCAGAGCTCCGGTGCCCCCTTCAGTGGGGTCACACCGTGGCTCTTCCCCTCCCTGCTGGGAGTGCCTGTGTGGAAGGCTGAGGAGCACAGAGGTTGTTTTCCTCTCTGGAAACTGTTTCTGGTTACAAAGCCCAGGCTGACAGCTCCGTGTCTGAGAGAGCTGTCAGCCTTTGCACAGCAGCGTCTGGAGTCAGGGCCCCAGGCGCTGTGCTGGGTGACTAAATGCAAACCTCTTTGCTAATTAGAGAAGTCTGTCCTTTCCCATCCCCCCCTAAAACGTTGCACCCATTTACTGAGCACACTTTGGAGGGTCCTGCCTGCACGGCTGGCCAAGCTCTGCACGAGCAGCCTCCCCGTGCTGCACAGCTCTCCCGAAATGCCGCCTGCAGCTTTCCAATTACAGCCTCCCCTGGCCCCAGGAGCTTGCTGGAGGATCCTCCAGCTGACATTTGTCCTCAGGCCCCTCAGTCCTGCTGCTGACCGGCTCACTGGCTCCCAGCTGAGCTGGGGAAGGCAGCAAAACACAGCCAGCGATTGTCAGTACTTGAAGTTTTTTAACCCAGATTTTTCCAGGGAGTTGATGAGTTTTCACCAGGGATCTTTGCGGGCAGGAGGGGCACATCCATGTGTTATGGACAGGAATCACGTTTTTTGTCTCCAGAAGGGTCGTTTCCTTTCCTTTATTTTTTTTCCTCTTCTTTTCTTTTTTTAACTTACATGTGCCCTGGGCCATTTTTTGATGAGCTTCTGTCTCTGATCTGTCTGACATTGCAAATGCTCTTGCCTTTCACATCCATCTTTGTGCTGTTGCCAATCTGTTGTGTATAAAGTCGGTGCTTTCATAAGCCGGCTGAGATGAAATCTCTCTAATTATTTTTGTGATTCTTTCCTGTTTTCAATGAGGGAAACCTCGACGGGCTCTGGTAAAAGCCAACCGATCCCTCTGTCATGTGGAAGGTAATGAATTTCTGCAGGTCTCCTGCCCTTTCTTCCCTCGCCTCCCAGGCTCAGGCTGGGGAAGGGAGCAGGTCCCGTCCGGCCGGGAGAGGCGTGTGCAGCCCTGGCTGCAGACACAGCCTCCCTCTTTGGCTCCTGGCAGGGTGGGTGCATGGGTTTTTCCCTGCCTTTTTTGTTTCTTGTGGAGCTGCCTTTTCAGGCGGTTACACCCTGCTATCCCAGGAAGCCGACTGGAATTCAAAGGTTCTGCCAGTCCTTTGGCACTTTCCCGTGCTGCAGGTTACGGGGACGGCTCAGCCCGATGTCAGGGAAGGTGCTTTCCCCTCCCAGACCAACCTGGGCACCAGCGTGATTGCAGGGCTGGGTTCAGTTGCCTCAAAGCCCCTCTGGGCCGCTGCCTCTCCTCCCTGTGTGGAGCTGGCAGCAGCTCCAGCTCCTTCCAGCATCAGATTTCTCTTGTGTTGTGCAGAGCTCTCAGGGCTCCCCTTGCCCCACACCACATTCAAACACATCCCGCAGGAAGGGGCTGCTGTTCCTGCTGCAGCCTTGCCAGGGCTGAGGGCTGGCTGGGACAGCAGCAGGCAGGACAGGGGTCTGACACCCTTTGTCTTGTCAGTGGTGGCACCAAAATGCCACTTCTTCGGGAGCCAAGCTTTTCCTGATCCAACTGGGCTGCCAAATCCGGGGGTGCAGCCCCCCCTTCCTATCAGTGTGCTGGTGTTAGGTGGATGGTTTTATGGCTTAATGACACCTTTGCACTGCAGTGCTGGGGCCGGAGGTGCCACCAGCTTGAATATTGGGATCCTTTGCTCCAGACTGGGGGAACCAGTGTGGACCAGTGCGCTTTGTCCTGGGCCGGGGGCTCCGGCGAGGGCTGGAGCCCTCGGGATTTCGCAGCCTGGGCTCTCCGCACGGGAGTTCAGCTGTGAAGCCCAGCGAGATCATTTGAATAATTTAATACCGGGCTGTGACCAAGCCTGGCGAAAGGGTAAAGGAAACAAAGAGGCCCCCAGCCCCGAGCAACAAAAGCTCCTGGAACGACAAGCCGAGGCATGTCCGCGCCGCCGGAGGCAGAGAGCAGCCCGGGCAAATAGGCCACTTGCATTCCTCACGTCTGCTGCTTTGTTTCCCTGCAGAAGCTCCCGGTGAAATCTGCAGGTCTCAGGGCTTCTCCCTTTATCCTTGTTTTGTTCCCGTGTTCTGTGGAGCTGGTGGTGGATCAGTGTCCCCGCGGCTCTTCCTGCTGAGGAGCGGGAAGGGGAGGTGATGTGGGATGAGGCTGCCTGGTCCCCGCTCGTGCACCTTGGTGCGGGTCCCCTCTGGCCAGTGTCACCCAGGGAAAGGCTGTCCCTGCCCCACATAAGATCCTGCTGACTTGGGGCCATTACTGTAGCAGGAAACAGCCCAAACCGCCTGCTGATCCCGGAGCTGATTTGTTTTGATTCCGGCACCTCTGTCGAGGCCGTATCCTCATTCCCACGAGGCTTTTGGTAGGAGGTGCGGCTGCTGCCCCTCTGTCCGTCTGTCTCGATCCCTCACCCCTGCCCTCCCTGGGCACGAGGCCCCAGAAGCCGGGAGAGGACTCTCCCCACTCCTTTCCCCGGGGCGAAAGGCTCCACCTTAACTTCTTTAGAAGCCGGGGCGTCGGTTTTCTGTCCCTCCAGTTTAACTTAAATACAAGGCGGAGGGATGGAGCAGCAGGGAGAGGCTGGGGAAGAGGACAAGAGGCCTCTCCGAGCCCAGATGGGTTCAAGAAGTGACCCATCATGAGGGACAGGGAACATACCACCTCCACAAAGGGAATTGCCCTGAGTGTCGCCTTTGTGTGAGACAAATGCCTGGCTGTGATGTTGAGTGCGGGGAGGGCTTTGCTTAGGGAGAGGGGAAAAGGAGGGATCTTTGTTTGCCGGGTCTGACACCTCCCAGCCGCCCTGCCGGCACAGCCAGCACCTTCTGATGGCTTTGTCAGCTCCTGGCTAATTAGCAGAGATGCTCTTCAGTGAGGTTAGGGAAGAATAATTTTTTAAACATCAAAGAGAAGCAGTAAATAATGATAAAAGTCGGCTGTTTCATGGCTGTCATCGGAGGCACAGGCTGCCTGTGTTTACAGGACTGATGTGTCCTGTCTTCGGCGTCCCACCACCCCCCAGGATACCAAGGACCTGTCCTTTTGGCCTGAACCTTGTCCCATAGTAGTGTCCAGGGACAGTTTTTAGCCGCGGCCAGGTCACAGCATGTCAGGGACGCTGTCTGGGTAATGCCTATCTCTTGCTGGAGCCAGCCTGGCTGCGGGCCGTGCTGGCACAGAGTGGCAGAACCAGCTGGACCATGGGGCTGCCGGTAGATCCTGCCCTGGGGGGGTCACAGCCCTGAGCAAACCCAGCCGGGGAGCACCTCAACCCCAGCTCAGGGTGCCTCTTGCTCCCCACCGCTCCCTGTACAATTCCCCACTGTCACTGGTTTTTACCTGTCGGCTTTCCAGTATCTCTGGGAGCTGGTTAAAGTTTAGCTCAGCGCTCTCCATCATCCGAGCAGCGACTCGTGTTCTGCTGGAAAAGCCCCTGCTGATGGCAGCTCATGCTCAGTGCACCCCAGTACAAGGTTCTCTGAGATTTGGGAGCCCCGGTGCAGCTCAGAACAACCTGCCATCTGCGAGGAAAGATGGGTGCCATTGTCTTTACAAACAGTTTGATGGGCGTTAACGTCTTTGAAATGGGTCTTAATGTCTCTGATGACTTGGGGCAGCAGGTTTGGTACCGGGCTCGGACAGTTTGGCTTCTGAAACAGACAAGGGTCTGCACAAACCTGAACTTCTGAATTTTGGGGTAAAACAGTAGGTTCAAGGGGGGATATGGGGTAGGCGGTTCGGGAAGGCTGTACCTTCCTAGTACCTCAGCCAGTGGGGAAAGGAAGAGGGCAACATGCGGCCGGGAGTTAGGATAAAAGGGAGGCTGTGCCCCCCGAAACCTCGTGAGAGAAAATCCCGCAGGCGTGTCCTCCAGTGGCTTCTCTCCCTTTATTCGAATAAAGTTGAAGGACTCCTCTGTCTCCTTTTTGGACATAAACCTCTGGCGTTTGTGGATTTTCCTGACACGTCTCTCAGGGTAACCCCAGAAATGAGCCACCCATCCCCTCCCTGGCAGCTCTGGCAGCGAGCAGGCTGCCTCCCCCCGGGCCGCTGCAGGGTTTTATTTTAAGCAGAGCCTCTCGGGGAGAAGGGTAACGTGAGCTCCTTGAGTGACAAGTGATAGAGCTCGACTTGCTCAGCGTGTCCCCCAGGAATCCCCCTCCTCTGCCATTTGCTAATTGAAAACTGCTAACATTTGGGTCTGGAGCAACTGGCGCCCTTAATGGAAAGCTGGCTGGAGCGAGCGTTGGTGGGACTAACACATGCTCACAGCCTGTCATCTGCTCGGCTCCATCTCTGGGGAAAGGGGCAAATACTCCCATATGCTGCTCTGATTTCTGAAAGAGTGACGAGGGGGCTGGAGCCAGACAGATTTGCTTTTATTCTCCCTCCTCCAGGCTCTTGCTCAGTTACAAACCGTGGCTGGAGGGAGGCTGCTGGCTGCAGCCTGGGGCCTGAGCTCCCAGCAAAACAAAGCCACGGGACTGTGTGAGCCCCCCGTGTCTGTGTGAGCCCTCCGTGTCCCGCTGTGGGTGATGGCTGGGACACGAGCTGCCCTCTGTGGGAGGAGCAGGTCTGGGAGCTGCATCCCACCTCCAGCCTCGCTCAGGGGCACGACTGTGGCCTCGGGCTGCCTGCAGGAGTGTGGCACCCCTGGGACACCTCCGAGTCTGGGAGGGCACGTAGGGACAGCGAGGACAGCACGGTGTGCGCCCCTAGAGCCCAGCCCTGGGCCAGGGGAGGCTGCAGTGGGTGAGGGGGCCGTGTGCGATGTCTTGTCGATGCTCCCCAAACTCCTGGGGTGGCTGCTCCCGGTGCAGGGGGTCGCAGGCGCTTGAGGTGATTGTTCCCAGTGCGGTGGGTACCAAACCCCCTCAGAGGGCTGTGCCCGGTGGGGTGCTCCCCAAGTCCCCAGGGTGGCTATCCCCGATGTGCTGCACCCCAAACCCCTTNGGGGCGGCGGCGGGGATGCCGGGCTACGACTACAAGCTGCTGGAGCGGCCGCGGCGGCGGGTGCTGTGCCCGCTCTGCGGAAAGCCCATGCGGGAGCCCGTCCGCGTCTCCACCTGCGGCCACCGCTTCTGCGACACCTGCCTGCAGGAGTTCCTCAGGTGAGACCCCGCATCACCTCACGGGCGACCCGACCTGACGGTACTCCGCTCACCCCTTCCCCCGTGGGGTACCCCGCTCACGCACCCCCGCACCGCCCGATCCGGGGTTCCGCAACCCGGGGGGCAGCGGGTGCTCCCCGCCCCCCGCCCATCCGCTGCCGGCCCCGGGGGTGCGGTGTCCGGGCGTGCCCCGGTGTCGGAGTGCGGGGTGCACGGGAGTGCGGCTGCCCCGGGCCCGGGAGGGAATGCGGGGTATCCCGGGGAGGGGCGCGGGGTGCCCGGGAGTGTGGGTGCCCTGGGGAAAGATACGGGGTGCCTGGGGGTGCTCCGGGCCGGGGAGCGGCTGCGGTGTGCCCTGGGAAAAGATGCGGAGTGCCCCGGGAAAGGCGCGGGGCGCCCGGGGATGCCTCGGGCCGGGAAAAGGTGCGGGGTGCCCGGCGGTGCCCCGGGGCAGGGAGGGAGTGCGGGGCGCGCCCAGCCCGTGACAGCCGCCCCGCGGGTGCAGCGGCCCGTGGCCCCTTTCGGTGAGGAGGAGGAGGAGGAAGAGGAGGGCCGGGTGAAGCCCGGAGCGGCGAGTTTCGAGATTCGAGCTTAACCCCTTCCTGCCCCGGGCCCGCCGGAGGAAGTGGCCGGGGGNATGTGGGGGAGGGGGGGTACGGCCACCCCGGTGTCCCCGCGCCCGCGGGTGAGCGCGACCCGGCCGTGTGCGCTGGCCGGGAGCGAGGAGCCGGGGCCTCTTCCCACCCCTGCGGTTTGGGACCCCCGGTACCGGTGCCGGCGGCCCGGGGGCACGTGCGGGGCCGGTGCTGTCCCGGTTCCCGGCCGCCGCACTCGGCGCGGTCCCGGCGGTCCCGCGGGGCACGGGGGGGGGTGCCCGTGCTCTCCCCGCGTGGTGACAAGCGTCACCCTGGGCCTTTCCCCGCCGGGGCGACCTTCGCCCGGGGACGGCTCCCGCGCAGCACCGTCACCGGGGCCGGTTTCTGTGAAACCGGGCGTTCCCCGGGGCACGTGTCAGAGCGCATCTGCTCCCCCCACCCCCGCACCCTCCCCGCCGGCACCTCCGTTCCCTCCGGCACCGGGGGGAATGGACGCGGGGGTCCCCCCACCGAGCACACCCCGTTTGCCCCGGATCAGTTTGGGGATCCCGTGGGCTGAGCCATCCAGCCCCACCGCGGTGCTGGGAAGGGGGTGCCGGGGGGTGCCAGGGGATGCTGGGGTTCCCTGCCCCATCACCTCGCTGTGCCCCAACACGCCGTGAAGGTCAGAGGCAAGGACGGTTCCCCCGGGTGCTGCCTCAGCACATTCCCTGCCCGGCCAAGCGTGAGGAATGGGGAGGCTTTGTCGGGGATTAGGCGCTGGCTTCGGGTCATCGTCCCACTTCCCCACCAGCCCCAGCACCCCAGCACCGTGCACGGGGTGCAGGCACAGCTGGCGGCCCTGGAAAGGCAGCAGCGTGATCCCAGCCACGAGGCAGTGCCACGGGCTCCCCGGGAAGGGCAGGGTGCCCGGCCCTGTCTGCGAGCCCCTTATCTCTGATGACTCCCGCAAAACCACCTGCAACAAACGGAGCGGGCACGTGCCAGAGCTGATTGCAGCCGTGCCCCACGCGCATCACACCCCACACCCCACAGGGCTGTGGTTCCTGGGGCTCCCTTGCACCCTCAGCACGGGGATGGTGGCCGCAGGGGACATGACCGTGCCGTGGCCGGGCAGCCCAGGCCGGCGCGTGCCGGGCGGCAGTGCTGGCTCTGTCTCGGCGTCTCGCATCCACTTGGCAGCTCCGGTCGAGGCCACGCCAGTGCCTGCCAAGGGCCTGCAGTGATTAGATGGGCACAGGGGCTGTGCAGGCAGGACAGTCTCATCCAGTGCCACCGCAGGGACACCAGAGCCACAGGGTCCCTTTGTGTCCCTGCTGCGTGTCCCTGTGGGCAGCACCTGTGGTCTCCCACCCCAGTGTCCATCGGGGATGGCACATGGACACCCTCACCTGCCTCCGGGCACGGTGGTGTGTGGGGACCAGAGGTGATGCTGACTCCTGGCCAGCCTTGTCACAGGCCAGGCTGCCTCTTTGCCTGCGTCCCTGTCTCCACTTCATGCTGCTCCTCTGCAGCTCAGGGCTGAGCAGGGCCCTTCCACCTCAGGGACAGCTCTCGGGATGACCACCCCATCCGGGAGGCCCAGCAGGATGGGGACCCCTCCAGGGCAGCTGCCTGTCCCCCGTTCTGACTCACCGTGGTGGCTGCTGGGGCCATTTCCTGTGGAGCAGGAGCCCCAGGGCCACGCATCAGGGCTGCACATCTGGCTCCCAGCTGTTGCCCTCCCCCACCTCCCCTGGGCCCCGGCACCTGGTGCTGCGGACGCCCCGGCTCCTGCCGGCCCCCTCCTGGCCAGCCGCCGGCACCCTCCTTAATCCCAGGGGACGGCACCAGGGGCTGCCGGGGCTCCAGATGGTGCCACGATCGCGGCGGCTGGCCCAGGCCCCTGGGGACCGGGGCCGCCATGCCCAGCTGGGGGTTGGGGGGCTGCCTGGGGGGGGTGTCTGGCGGGGGCATTTCCCAGCTCAGACAGATGGAGTGGGATTAGAGCCGTGGCTCCCCCAGGGTGGTGGCTGGATTTGGCACGGGGCGAGCGCTCAGCAGCGCGGGGACAGCGCCAATGTCCTGGGGTGGGATGGCGGGGACCCAGTGGGACATCGTGGCTGTGTCACTGGTGACGCGCCGGTCCCCAGCCCCGAGTGATCCCGAGCCCTCTGTGTCTTGCAGCGAAGGCGTCTTCAAGTGCCCGGAGGACCAGCTGCCCCTGGACTACGCCAAGGTGAGCCTGGCACACGGACAGGTGCCCTGCTCCAAGGGGACGTCCCCGCCAAGGGGCTGTCCCCAGGCTCCGCACACCGCCTGGCACAGCCACGCCGGCCTGGCACAGGCGCCCGGGCGGAAGCAAGAGCCCTTTGTGCCGCGGGACGGGGGGCGGGAAACCACTCCCCACC
>VYXC01010439.1:1540843-1586200 GCA_013397175.1 Platysteira castanea | reverse complement strand
GTCCCTGTCTCCACTTCATGCTGCTCCTCTGCAGCTCAGGGCTGAGCAGGGCCCTTCCACCTCAGGGACAGCTCTCGGGACGACCACCCCATCCCGGGGGCCCAGCAGGATGGGGACCCCTCCAGGGCAGCTGCCTGTCCGCTGTCCTGACTCACCGTGGTGGCTGCTGGGGCCATTTCCTGTGGAGCAGGAGCCCCAGGGCCACGCATCAGGGCTGCACATCTGGCTCCCAGCTGTTGCCCTCCCCCACCTCCCCTGGGCCCCGGCACCTGGGGCTGCGGACGCCCCGGCCCCTGCCGGTCCCCTCCTGGCCAGCCGCCGGCACCCTCCTTAATCCCAGGGGACGGCACCAGGGGCTGCCGGGGCTCCAGATGGTGCCACGCTCGCGGCGGCTGGCCCAGGCCCCTGGGGACCGGGGCCGCCATGCCCAGCTGGGGGTTGGGGGGCTGCCTGGGGGGGGTGTCTGGCGGGGGCATTTCCCAGCTCAGACAGATGGAGTGGGATTAGAGCCGTGGCTCCCCCAGGGTGGTGGCTGGATTTGGCACGGGGCGAGCGCTCAGCAGCGCGGGGACAGCGCCAATGTCCTGGGGTGGGATGGCGGGGACCCAGTGGGACATCGTGGCTGTGTCACTGGTGACGCGCCGGTCCCCAGCCCCGAGTGATCCCGAGCCCTCTGTGTCTTGCAGCGAAGGCGTCTTCAAGTGCCCGGAGGACCAGCTGCCCCTGGACTACGCCAAGGTGAGCCTGGCACACGGACAGGTGCCCTGCTCCAAGGGGACGTCCCCGCCAAGGGGCTGTCCCCAGGCTCCGCACACCGCCTGGCACAGCCACGCCAGCCTGGCACAGGCGCCCGGGCGGAAGCAAGAGCCCTTTGTGCCGCGGGCCGGGGAGCGGAAACCCGCTCCCGACAAAAGGCGCTTGTTGGTGTTCCCGGGGGGGATCCGGCCCCGGGCAGCATGCCCACGGCTGGCAGCCAGGCTGTGCTGGGGGCTGTGTGCCCCCGCAGCCCGGTGCAGGATGCTGATACCCCACTGCTGCCCCTCCAGATCTACCCCGACCCCGAGCTGGAGGCGCAGGTGCTGAGCCTGGCCATCCGCTGCATCCACAGCGAGGAGGGCTGCCGCTGGAGCGGGCTCATCAAGCACCTCCAGGTAGGACCTGGGAGGAGGGGCGGGGGCAAAGTTCTACCCCGTGGCCTTCTTGTCACCGTCCCTGTGTCCCCCAGGCCCATCTTGGCACCTGCGGCTTCAACGTGATCCCCTGCCCCAACCGCTGCAGCGCCAAACTGAGCCGCCGTGACCTCCCCGAGCACGTCCAGCACGGCTGCCCCAAGCGCAGGGTCAAGTGCGAGTTCTGTGCCAGCGACTTCACTGGGGAGGCCTTCGAGGTGGGCACTGGGGGGGACATTGCAGGGGACACAGCTGGGCAGGGTGCCATGGTGGGCATGGCTGTGCTGGGGGTGTTGTGGGGGTGTAGCCGGGTTGTGTGTGCACCCCAATGGGCTGCAGGGCACTGTGGGGACACAGCCTGGGCGTGGGGACACCATGGGAGACACATCCTGGGGAGGACAGCCCTGGGGGGCACGTGGACATGTGGGCTCCTGGTCGCTGTGCCCTCTGGCTGTGGGGGCACCGTGTGTCCCCATCCTTGTCAGGGCTGGCTGGTGAGGGTGGCCAGAGGGTGATGATGCTGTCACTGTCCCCAGGGCCACCAGGGCACGTGTCCCCAGGAGAGCGTGTACTGCGAGAACAAGTGTGGGGCCCGCATGATGCGGCGCCTGCTGTCCCAGCACGCCCTGGCCGAGTGCCCCAAGCGCACCCAGCCCTGCACCTACTGCGCCAAGGAGTTCGTTTTCGACACCATCCAGGTGAGATGGAGCCCGTGGGGACCCTCACCCTGCCGGCTCCCAGCCCTGGCTGACAGCCTCTCTCCTCCCCAGAACCACCAGTACCAGTGTCCCCGGTACCCCGTGCCATGCCCCAATCAGTGTGGGACACCCAGCATCGCCCGGGAGGACGTTCCCACCCACCTCAAGGAGAGCTGCAACACTGCCATGCTGCTGTGCCCCTTCAAGGAAGCTGGCTGCAAGCACCGGGTGAGTGTGTCCCTGTGACCAACCTGCCCTGGCATCCTTGGGCACGGGGTGCTGTCCCTACCCATGTCGTGCCTGGGCCCCACAGCATCCCTACGCCGCTCCTGCCCTGACATCTGTCCCATCCCTTGTGCTCAGTCCCATCCATGTGGCTCCATGGTCCTTGTCCTGCCTCACCCCTGTGTTTGCCACCCAAGTGTCCTCCTGCCACCCCAACCAGGTGTCTCCATGACATCCCGTGCCATCCACGTTCCAATGACATCTCCGTGTTATCCCCACGGCATCTTCTCTCCTGCCCCGTGTCCCCACACTGTCCCTGGCTCCCTCCTGCTGACGGTCCTGCTGTCCCCGCAGTGCCCCAAGCTGGCCATGGGCCGGCACCTGGAGGAGAGCACCAAGGCCCACCTGGGCATGGTGTGTGCCCTGGTGAGCCGGCAGCGGCAGGAGATCCTGGAGCTGCGCCGGGACGTGGAGGAGCTGTCGGTGAGCAGCGACGGGACCCTCATCTGGAAAATCGCCGACTACGCCCGCAAGCTGCAGGAGGCCAAAGCCCGCAGCAACTACGAGTTCTTCAGCCCCCCGTTCTACACCCACAAGTACGGCTACAAGCTCCAGGTGTCGGCTTTCCTCAACGGCAACGGCAGCGGGGAGAGCAGCCACCTCTCCGTCTACATCCGCGTGCTGCCGGGCGAGTACGACAACCTGCTGGAGTGGCCCTTCTCCTACCGCGTCACCTTCTCCTTGCTGGACCAGAGCGACCCCTCGCTCTCCAAGCCCCAGCACATCACCGAGACCTTCCACCCTGACCCCAACTGGAAAAACTTCCAGAAGCCGGGAGCCTCGCGCAGCTCCCTGGACGAGAGCACCCTGGGCTTCGGCTACCCCAAGTTCATCTCCCACGAGGACATCAGGAAACGGAACTACGTGCGGGATAACGCCATCTTCATCAAAGCCTCGGTGGAGATCCCCCAGAAGATCCTGGCCTGAGCCCTGGAGGGGGCCAGGATGTGACCGGGGCGCCCGCCCAGGGGTGCCCCGGGTGGTGCTGAGCCCCGGCCCGCAGCCGGTGCCCCCGGCTTGGGGACGCTGCCCTGGTGCTGCCGTGGCTCTCAGGATAAGTGGGGATGGGGCTGCTCCCACGTCCCTCCTGGGGCCGGGACTGTCCGGCAGCCCCTTCTCAGGTGCCCGGGGGTGCCGGGGGGCTGGGCCCCCTAAGCCCCTCCCCGAGGTGCCCGGCAGCCCCCGCCAGCCTCGCTGGGGACCCCGCAGGACCCCGCTGCCCAGAGCCATATTTTGTAAGCTGGTGCTCCCCTGGTTGTTATTTATTATCCCGGGCTGGGGCTGCTGCCCCCTCCCCACATCTTTTTCTTTTCAATAAACTTTTCTTGTATTTATTACGGCCGCCTGAACCTCCTTCCTCTGCCTGAACCTCCTTCCTCTGCCTGCCAGGATTGGGATGGCAGGATCGGGGGACGCTCCCGGGTGCAGCCGTGGGTGCTGGGAACAGGGAGAGCCGGGGCTGGGCTGGGGGGCACGGAGAGGGGTAATCCCTGACCCACATCCCGGCAGCAGACGGGCTCAGATGGAGCCGGGTAATTCGGTAATCACCGGCAGCAGCGGGGATGTGCCGGGCTGGGGGGGGTCGTCACCCCCGGGGGGCTGTTGCTCTGCGGGCCCCCCCTCCATCCCATCAGCCCCTCGTTAGCGCTGGGGTAATTAACGCCCCGGGGAAGGGCGGGATCCTGAGCAGACAGCGGGTGGGCAATGGTGGGGGGCACCAGGGCAGACCTGGGGGGGGTCGGGCTGGATCAGGCCCCAGGTCCATGTGTCTGACCCCCCCCCATTCACGCCGGCAGCAGTGGGGGGGGGTCGCTGTCTCTGCAGGATAATCCCACAATTGCATTAGTGCTGCTCCGGCTTAATGCAATTAGCCCCTAATTAGCTGCACCCTGCGGCCCTGGCTGGGCTGGGGGGCAGCACCCCCGGGGGTGTCCCCGTAGCCACTTTCCCTCCCCAGGAATGTCCCCCTGGTCAGGTCCCAGCGGGGTGTGGCGGCACGGGGCCCTGGGGAACTGGGCAATACTCCTGGCCATGCTGGTGCCCAGTGCCTGCCCGTACTGGTGCCCAGTATGAGCCCACACCACTGCCCAGTGCCAGCCTGTACTGGTGTCCAGTTCCTGCCATACTGGTGCTCAATACGAGCCCACACCACTGCCCAGTGCCAGCCTGCACTGGTGCCCAGTGCCATTCCTGCAGTGGAACGAAATGCAGGTCCATGCTGGTGCCCAGTGCCAGCCTGTGGTGGTGTTCAGTGCCAGCCCATACTGGGCCACCAAGCCGGTGTCTGCTGCCAGCCCATTCCGGTGTCCAGTGTCAGCCTGTACTGGTGTCCACACCAGCACCCAGTGTCACCCCCTCTCGTGCCAAGTGCCAGCCTTACACTGATTTCTGATGCCAGCCCCTAACGATGGACAGTGCTTGCCCATCCTGGTGCCCAGTGCGCCCAGCGTCAGCCTGTGCTGGTGGCCAGTGCCAGCCCAAACTGGCGACTACTGCCAGTCTACTGCCAGCCCGTACTGGTGCCCAGTATCAGCCCATGGTGGTGCCCAGTTTCAGCCTCTACGGGTGCCCAGTGCCGCCCTGTGTTACTGTCCAGTGCCAGCCCACCCTGGTGCCCGGTTCCGGCCCATCCCGGCGCCCGGTTCCAGCCCGTCCCGGTGCCCGGTTCCGGCCCATCCCGGTGCTCGGTTCCGGCCCATCCCGGTGCCCGGTTCCGGCCCATTCCGGTGCCCGGTCCCAGCCCGTCCCGGTGCCCGGTTCCGGCCCATCCCGGTGCTCGGTTCCGGCCCGTCCCGGTGCCCGGTCCCAGCCCACCCCGGTGCCCGGTTCCGGCCCATCCCGGTGCTCGGTTCCGGCCCGTCCCGGTGCTCGGTTCCGGCCCATCCCGGTGCTCGGTTCCAGCCCATCCCGGTGCCCGGTCCCAGCCCACCCCGGTGCCCGGTTCCGGCCCATCCCGGTGCTCGGTTCCGGCCCGTCCCGGTGCCCGGTCCCAGCCCACCCCGGTGCCCGGTTCCGGCCCATCCCGGTGCTCGGTTCCGGCCCGTCCCGGTGCTCGGCTCGGTGGCGCCGCCGCGCGGGGACCGAGGGGAGGGGAGAGGGGAACACCGGGCAGACAGAGCGTTAATAGAAATTTATAGCCTTATAATTTAAATTAATGACTAATAATTATAATAATTATAGTACAGGATTATTATATTAACAAATTATTATAATTTATATTAAATATACATTTTATTCTTACATATTTTATGCTTTTAGTTTTATAGTTAATATATATCTTTTATATATGACACTTCAAAATATTTTTAAATTTAGTATTTTATACATTATATTCCTATTATTATATAAAAATTGCACACATCAATATTATATAAACGCATTATATAATATTTTAGTATTTTATACTACAGAAATTTTATATTATGGAAATTTAATCCATTTACATATATTTCATCTTTCATATTTATGATACATTTAATTTATATTTAGTAGCTATTCATAAATGTTAATTTTTTAGTTGTTATTTCTGTATTTTTATATTTATTGTGTATGTTTTATTTATGTATTTTTATTTGTCTCTACATATACCTACATACACCCCATACACACACACAGGGTACAGGGACAGCCCTGTCCCTCTGACCAGGCCACACACAGGGTGTCAGGAGCCCCTTGTTCCAACCAGTTGCCTTAAAAGAAATCAAATCAAATCAAAATCCATATATAATTTATGAACTAAAAGCGGGAAATGGTGCTGGAGGAAGCCTGGGCAGCACCTCCTGGATGAGCTCAGGGAAGCCAAGGAGGGGAAAAAACAACCAAACAACCCTGTGAGCTTGGAGCTGTCCCTGTCCCCACCTCAGGGACCAACTCCCAGCTCTGCTCCCCCTGCTTGGGTTGATTTTCCCCTTTTCCTGCCCCTTTCCAGCCGTATCTGTGGGATGTGCTGTTGGGTGCTGCTCTCCAGCCTCATTTACCTGGGCACGTCTGGAAATGTCAGCCGGATCTTGGAGCACCTCTTAACCTTCAGCGCTCCCCGGCAAGGCCTGGGCTGCAGAGCAGCAGCAGCAGGAGGAGGAGGAGGAGATGCTCTTAATGCTCAGGGAGGAGAGGGAGACAAATCGATTTTTGCTACTAAATTTAGCCTCAAATATCAAGTTTAAAAATAAACTTCCTGGAAACTTGTTGGTTTGAGGGTTTATTCTAAAGGTTTGTGCTGCCACCTCACTCCCTGTTCTGCTGTCCTAACATTGCTGAGACACTGGAAGGAACTTCAGAAGATGCTCAAATCAGAGAGGAAAACCTTATTAAATACCCCAAAAATCGAGGGAGACCCCACCTGGAGGGCCCTTTGCCAGTGTAAGACCCCCAGCAGAGTGGAGATGCCTTAAATAACCCCCAAATCTTTCTAACCTCTTCGGGATTGTAGACAGGGAGGATTTTTGGCAAAACCACATCACAGAGCCCCAATTTGTGCTGATTCTTGATGCTTCTTCTCCAGGACAATGAAACCAGACACCAATATTGTACAGGGAGAAAAATGTGAGACAAATCTACTTTGCACATCCTTTATTAAAGACCCAGCTGGGCCCCCTCCCTCCCCATTTGCCCCCAGGACTGAGGGGTTTGAGGGCAGCGCAAGCTGCCAAGGTTTCACAGCAGTTTTTTGGTGCAATTTCACTCCACTGCCGGTGCATCTCCCAGGCTTGCAGCCACCCCAGCAGAATCAACAGCCTGTACCCAATTGCTTTGAAATTAACTTAAACCAAGCAGGTAAAATACTCCAGTAATTTTATTGCAATTTGGATCTGCTGAACGTTGAGGAGCATCCGAATGGCGGCTGTTGCTGGAGGGTGTCCAATGTGTGCTCCTCCAGGAGCCGACCAAAATCTGTCCCTTTCCTTTGGCTCCTCCACCCTCTGGGCCCCCGAGGACCCCACATGGGGCAGGAATTTTTCCAGCTCTGATTTTTTACAGCATGCCCTGCGTTGCTCCTCTCCGAACATCACGAGGTGATGGAGCTGCTGGAGTTCGCCGAGAACATCTTGGGTGCTGCCTACCTTGGGTCAAAATCTTTGGAAGAAAAACATATTTGGCCCTAAAGGAGAAGTTTTAAAAGGCTGGATTTTACTCAAAGCCCTCAGCTTAGCTGTGGCTGCAGGTGATTCCTCGGTGGAAGCAGCAGCTGCTCACACCAAGTCCCTGCTGGCTCGTTATTCACCAGATCCTCGCTCCAGGTCCAACTGGCCACAAAGATGATGAGGAAGTCTCCTGAAAACTCCTTGCAGAATAGATTCTTCCTGTTGGGGGGATGGATGAAGAAACCAGATACCAAAGAAGCTTCGAGTCAAAGGAGAGGGGGATCCTGAAGCTCTGATGGATGGAGCGGCTGCTCTCGGAATTTCCGGATGCTGGAGAGGGATGCAGCAGTGCCTGTGGGCAAACTGCTCTTCCTGCCTCAGCTCAGCCAGGCTAAGCTGCCTGGTTTAGCCCAAATTCCAGGAAAACCATGTGGGAAGCAAATGTCCGTAGTATTCGGGGAACACTGGGAACAGTAGGAAAGAAGGATTTTGGCGCTCAGGTTTGCAGCGAGCGCAGGAGATGGGGTTTGGGTCGTGTCGTTCTGAGAGATGGAAGCAAAGATTAGATGAGATGTATGATCCTGGGAGAGGGGAAGAAACCCTGTCAGGTCCCATCTTCCAGGTGACTGCAAGTGCTACAGATTCCCTTTAGAATTTTGGCAGGACTCAAACCCACTCCTTCTCCTCTTTTTCATCATTGTTTCAGCACCTTTCTGTCTGAATTTCTTTTTTTCCCCCTGGACCTTCCCAATGCTCTTACTGGAGCAGGCAGCCAGGCCCTGCCTGATACATTCCTACCCCAGAAACCCATGGAGAGCCTTCCCCAAATTCCCTTTGGGACAAGCACCCACCCTGTGGCTCCGTGGCCACACAAGCCCCACACAACCACACTGCATAAAACGAGGAGAAGGGGCAGAGGGACCAGGTCTCTTTTTTTTTTTTTAATTTTTCCCGTGGACAAAATAATAATAAAATTCTAATTGGTACAAAAGCAGCAGCCTTTATCATCAGCCTTGTGGTTTAATGAAACACAGCAGCAATTCCCAGTTCTCTCCCCAGTGATCCCCAGCAAACAGCTCTGTTTGGTTTCCATGGGAGCGGCAGAGGCCCCCGGAGACATCTGACATGGAAAGCCTCAAGAAAATTCACAAGTGTCTTCTATAAAATGTCCACTTTGGGCTGTAGCAAACGGGGCTTGTGGCTGAACAGCTTCAAACTTCTGCTCCAAACACGGGACACAGATTCCCCGTGGAAGGGCCCACACCATGTTTGTGCTTATCCTTCCCAGGATCTTTCCAATGCCCACCTCGAGATTCTGAAGTGGTGTGGGAATGGAAATGGGAGGCCAGTGCTGATGAGGGTGAGGAGCTCAGGAAACACCTGAGCTTTACTCATTCCTCGAGGAGCAGAGCAGGCACCCAGGATCCAGCAGGGAGCAGAACCTTGTGCTGGAGTTTGAGGTGGGGAAGGCACTGACCCACGGATGGACAGATGGACAGAGAGGCAAGAGGAGCAGCAGTGTGAGCTCCAAAGGTTGGTGACCACCCACAGGGGGCTCTTGGGAGGCCCCAGGGGGAGGGAGCATCCCCGACCTTTTGGTTCTTTAATTCTGCACCGGGCACAGAGAGAAAACCACAGCTTTTCCATGTTTCTGGGAGAGCAGGGCACAGCTCCTACCACACAGAGCCTCTGCCCTTCCCTTCCTCACCCTGCTGACAGTGCCAGGCCAGACCCCCACCCTGGGCACCCACACCACGCATCCAGCCTTAGCTCCCACCATTCCACCCGGGAATGAGGCAGGACAGTGTTTCCCTTCAGGGATAAGCAGGGAAGGATGGAAATTCCATCACAACAGGGCTGCTGCAGAGGCAAAAAGGGTCAGTTCAAAGAAAAATCTCACTCCCAGACCAAAAGGAAAGGTTTCAGTATATTTTAATAGTAAAATGATTCTTATTTTTTCAAGCAATGTCCCACCTGGATGAGTCTCAGCAGGATTTTTGCTTCCCGGTCCTGCTGTACCGGGGCAAAGCCTCGGAGGTTGTGGCTGTACCTGTGCAGAACAGTCCCCAAAAACTCACAGCCTGCTGCCAACACCACCTAACACCTCCCAGGCAACCACCACCACCACCACGGCACAGGACTCTGCTCAGGCTCTCGGGAGAAGAGCAGGAGTTAAAAATTAGCTTTTAATAACAGTCTGGGTTAAGATTTGGAGCAGGCTACGGAACGGAGGAGAGGCCAAGGTTTTATTTAGTAAAAAGGTACGGACTCAGGTAGCAGAACACCTTACAGTGACTGACTGGGCAGGGAGGGGTGAGGTCAGAGCACAGCCCTCGCTGGGGGTGGGTTTGGGATGGGGAAGACAAAGGGGTGACTGTAGGGGAAGCAGCTTCAGACTCGAACTCTGGCTCCAACAGAATGGATTCAGAAAAATATTGCATGAAAAGCCTCAGGATTTTCGTTCTTTCATAGATGTATATTTACCAGTTTTCACAAAGACTGCAGGAATACGATTATAAACAATAAATTAGGACTTCATGTTGCTATCATTTGGCATAACACAATCAGGCAATTTTTCCTTTTTTAAATATAAGGCAACACAAGCCAACACATAATTTAATCCGTCTTTAGTCAAATTGCTTAACTTTGCTAAGGAGTTACCACTAAAGAACGGGTTATAGTACACTTAAAAGAATTTAAATAATGACATGATATAAGTGTACTAACTTACGCAAGGAGTCGGAAACGTACTCTGCTAAGCTTTGAAACCTAAATATTTGTTACAGCCCAGGACTACACGTTCTAAATTAAAAAAATACAAATAAATGTTTTCTAATTTTCCCATTTACGAAAAACTTTTAAGAATCTCTAGCCAACTATGACGTCACTTCAAAACTTGTTATTTTTTTTAACTTTTTTTCTTTTTTTTTAAATTTTGTATGATGTCTTTTAAGATTTTTTTTAAACCATGCTCATTAAGGAAAGTTCAAGGAGCAAATACTTAAGGCTTTGTTTTTCCAAGGGCTGTGAGGGAGGCCAGTGGATGGCAGAGGCCAGTGGGTTCACCCATACACAATGCTACTCAAACCCACACTACCAGGCGACATTCATACAGAAATATTACACTTAAAAGTTACAGTGTAGAGCAATATTTTTTAGCCAGTGTACATAGAAAGAATCAATGCATTTATTTTTTTAAATTTTTTTCTTCTTCTTCTTCTTTTTTTTTAGTTTTTTGTTTGCTTTTTTTTTTAATTTCCAAACTTGATTGTGATCATTATGTTCAAGTATTAGTCTCGTTAACAGAGATGAGGAATCTTCTACTTACAACAAATTCGGCTGTTAGAAAGGAAAGGGATGTTTTGGTACACTGAGGAGAACACGATGCTGAGGTTACCCAGTAGTTAGTGTCCTACAGTCACTGACTCGACTGGCTGCGGAAGTGACGTGGGGAAGGAACAGAAGGAGTTAGGCACCGAGATCCTGGGAAAAAGGGATGTTATAAATAGCTTCACTAATTCCCAGGGAGAAGAATTGTTCCATTAAATCCGCTGGGGTGTTTTGATGGAGAGGAACTGGGGACTGCCAATCCCACTGTGGCTTGAGAGAGGAGCTTTGATTCAGACCAACCACCTCCCATCCCACAGCGGGACAGTGCTCGCTGCACTGGGATGGGCTGAGCTACACCTCCTCACCCTGACAGTAATTCCAGCTTCCAGAGAAGTGGCTGAACCCTTTTTTGGAGTTGTCAGTGGGTCTGGATTCCCCTCACACGAGGCTGGCCAGACTCCTAGCAGCGAGGGGTTCAGACAACGTGAGCTTTGAGGCTGGTGGAAGGGCAGTGGGGAGGGGGAACACGATGAAAGGCAGCTCCCCGTGGCTGCCTGCGTCCCAAACCCGCTGTTCCCCTCCTCCATACCCTGTCCAGAAAACAGAAGTGTCAGAAAAACCTGCCAGAGACTTTTGACTTTGGACAAAGTCTAAATGATAAACGTGGGCAAGAAACAGCTGAAAAGCTTCTCCCTCTATTAAAGCCTAAATACATACCCCTAGCTGGCTCTTTTCAAACGTAGGCTCTTTTTCAATTACACAGGCCTCTAGACAGTGCAAATGGTCAATGTTTAATGCATTAATGAAATGGGCTTTCGAGTTGAAAATAAGCCCTACTCCCTGACAAAATTCTGTTGCTCTTAATCTTGTGAGGAAATTGAGATGGAAATGGAAGCAGCTACGCTACCTCGCTCTCGCCGGAGCCGGAGAACAGATGCGGCTGCGAAACCCTGCAGCAACTCAACCTCAGTCCAGCGAGGAGCTGCTCAGCAGAAGGCAAAAAGAAAAAAGCTGCACAAAGGGGGACTCTGCAGTGAGGAAAACAGCTGTGGCGTGAAGTAGTGTAATGAAATTCTTTGACACAAAAGGCATGTTAAATATTTGATGCATAAAGGAGAGAGATAACACGTAAGCAAAGCTCTTTAAATATACAGTGTGTCTTCTTCCAATGGGTACTATAATGATCACACAAGTTTGCAAGTTAAAAACGCCTTGCTTATTAATTAAAATTAAGACTAAAACCTATAATTTTTTTGTCTGTGAAAGTGACTGCAGCCTATCTATACCCTGGGTGTTGAATATGAAGATTTCGACTATCGGTTGGTTCAGGTGCTCGGTTCATGGGAGGCCGATGGACTTTTCCCAGCACGGCCATGCTCTGGTCTCGGAAGCAGGACTGCTGGAAGTCCCCACTTAGGTAATCCATGGTCTGCATCACATTATTCTGGCTGGATGGGCCAGCTCCAGCTCTGAAATGAGTTCCTCCTGCACAATCCAGCGGCGCTCCCGCTGGCTGTCCCCCGTGGAAAGGCATGGCGAGGTCCTGGGACCCAGAGCTGTCACTGTTGGGCGTGGGCAGAATGTTATTCCAGAGGGGCTGGAAATAGTGCCCGTTGGTGTATGGCAAAGGTCCCTGCAACCCGTTCACAGGCGGAGAAGGCGTAGGCTTCTCGATGGGGGGCTTCAAGCTGAAGGACTGGCCCATGCACAGTTCTTGAGGGTAGTTGGAAGTTTTGCCAGGGAAACTCTGCCCTGCGATCTCTCTCTGAGGGTGCTTCCCTGCGAGTCCAGCAGGCCCAGCAGCATCCCCACACATTTGCTGCAGATGTGCAAGCTGGTGCTGGTTCCACGCAACCGATTTGATTTCGTTCTGGTAGGCGGGTGGCACCCTGTTAATATTGACCATGGGCACATTAACAGAGGCAGGAGGAATAGCAGCAGCAGCATGGTCGACAGGGTTTACTACACAGGAAGGCATGGGTGTAGGGACATTGTGAGTAGATACCCTGGTACTTGCATTGATAAGCAGGTTGCGACTTATAGGGCTGGGGTTTGCAATCTGTCCCTCACACACTGAGGTAGTGCTAATGCCAGCTCTGGCCTGGCAGAACTGGTTAATCTGGTGCACAATGCTGCTCAGGTCCGGTGGCTGGTTCTGCTGCAGGGTGGCAGCCATAGAGAGGGGAATGGTTGAGGTAGACACGGTCACATTCGGCGGCGCGTCTGCATCCGGCATCTTTCTGCCTCCATGTAAACCCGGCTGCAGCAGCGGGTTCGGGGGGTGCTGCAGGGTCTGGTGTGCCATGGTCTGAGGGTGCTGCAAGCCCTGCGGCTGCTGCATGTTCTGCGGGTGCGGCAGCGCCTGCGGGATCCCCTGAGGGTGCGGTAAGCTGGGTGGCTGTGGAATACCCTGAGGGTGCTGCGGGATGCTCTGGGGGTGCGGCAAAGTCTGTGCATGCTGGAGAGCCTGCTGGCGAGCGAGCGCCTGGGGGTGGGATAAAGTGCTTGGTGCAACGTACGGCGTGGAGGGGGGGTTCATCATCGCCTCCGGCAGCAGGCGCGCGCGCGTCCCGTCAAAGTCCTTGATGATTCCTTTCGCTGGGGATTTGACTATGGCCAGCAGGCCCGTTTTCGTGGTGGCCTGAGACGGGTAGGGGCTGTACCTCTGGCCCGAAGTATCGAGTCCGTTCACAGTACGGCGTATGTGTTTCCTCTGGGGAACCTTGACGCTGTTTGGAAAGATTTTTATAGTCAGTGGATTGTTGGCGACCTTCTTAGCATAAGCATCCAATTCTGCTGGGGTAGGATACTGTGCAGATCTCATTTTCTGTGTAGTGTCCCCTGCGGAGAAAGGAAATTCGTCAGTTCTGGCAAGAAAGGGATCAACCCCAGGGCAAGACAGTCACAAAACAAGGGTAGAAAATCTCCAAGGAATCAAGAGGCAAGAAAACTTCATCCTGCCAGACCAGCGGGTCATGTAGCAGACACCTCATTCCCTTTATTACCTGGTGACCAACACAAGCCCCAGTTCAGCTTAAGGCAAGACCTGCCCAGGGGAGCAAAACAAAACCATGTTCTCATCAGAGTATGTTTGCAGTTGGACAAAAACAGGTAACATATTATAAACATCAGATTGTCTCCAGCTGAAATATTCCCCACGGCTTGCAGTGGTGGGCTGGTTTTTATTCTCTTAATTTAAACTGCCTCCTCATAGCTCTTCAAGCCACTCTTGGTATTTTTACTGTGGAATTCAAAATCAGAAAAGTATGAATTAAACATGAAGCCCCTGTAATCCTGAGGTGGGAACCATACTGTGGTGGGCTGCCCCTGGCTGGGCACCAGGCGCCCCCAAAGCTGCTCTGTCACTCCCTTCCTCAGCCAGGCAGGGAAGAAGAAACAGGATCAGAATAAGGAAGGGGAGATATCACTCACCAACTACTCTGATGGGCAAAACAGACTTGGGGAAATTAGTTTAGTTTTTCACCAATCCGATCAGAGTAATGAGAAATAAAACCAAATCTTAAAACTCCTTCCTTCCACCCCTTCCTTCTTCCTGGGCTCAACTTCACTCCTGGCTTTCTCCACAGCACAGGGAGATGGACACAGCTGCCTCACCACGGTCTTCCCCATGGGCTGCATGGGAATCCCTGCTCTGGTGCCTGCAGCAGCTTCTGCCCCTCCTCCTGCACTGCCCTGGGGGTCTGTGCAGAGCTGTTCCTCTCACATACTCTCACTCCTCTCTCCAGCTGTAGTTGTGCAGGTTTTTCCCCCTTCTTAAATCTGTCATTCCAGCGGTGTGTCCGTGCTGGAGCCAGCTGGCACCGGCTCCATCAGACATGGGGGAAGTTTCTAAGCAGCGTCTGCAATCCCCCCACTACCAAACTCTTGCCCTGCAAACCCAATACACATCAAAGCTTCAGCTCAAGCCTCCATTTACACCCCACTCCTTTCCTAGGTGCTGACATCTGAAAGCACTTGGAGTGTCTTTCTGTCCATTAGGAAGCTCTTGTCGGCCCAAACTCAGCAAATGGAAGGAGGCTGATTATTTTATGGCCTGCAATTATTTCTTCAGCTGACTTTTCAGGGTGGCACCTTGCTAAAGACAACATCCTCACATCATGTGGCAAAATGACGTGATTACCTTGCAAGATTGAAAACATGCTGCTCCCTAGACACAGACAAAAGGCTTCTGGACACAGAGGTGTGGTTTCACTTCCTCTGATTTACCAGATACCTACCTGGCTCACAAGCTCCAACTGCTTCTGCAAAAACTCCAGAAATCTAGGGAAATGTTTGTGTGTCTCCTGCCATACTCACATTCCAAGCAGAGAGTTGGGCTGTTTCCCACCACAGCTCTGCTGCCTAACTCCTATGGGACTCCTGCTGATTTTATAATCTTCAAATAATGGCTTGCAGCTTTGACAATCCAATTTAGCTTTTGCTTGATTTCCCCCCCGACCCCCTGCCTCACCTTGCAAACAGTTCACTGGAAAAAAATGCCCATCCTTTTTCCTAAAATTTTCAGCATCCCTGTGCTATCTGCTGCTGTGCTGAGAGAACAGGGAATGTGGCAGTCACTCAAGAACACCCCAGCCCCATATCTGGCCCTCTGATCCAAGGAAATCTAACACTCCAGCAAAGAGCTCGCTGCTCCCAGGCAAACAGCCCTTCCTCTTGAAAATCCACCTCTGATTCTTTTAAGCAAATTGCCTCCAAAAGATGAGTACCAGCCACTTCTCTCTTTGCATCCAGCAGCTTCCCGTCGTCACAGGTGAGGGAGAGCAGCTCTGCTCTAAGAGCTCTCACTTTCAGAAAGGAAGGGTCAGAAAATGGAAAATAGGATGGATACCAAAAGAAAGGTTAATTATAGAAGTATTAAAAATATCTTTTGTGAAATAAGAAGCTTTACGAGCAGTTTGTCTTACATCTCCAGCACAGCTCGTACCACGGCGCCGGTTATACTTGTACTCCCTGCGCTGTCCAGACACTGGCACACATCATCCTTTTCTCTTAATCAAAGGAAATATTAACCCAAACATCCTCTCTGTGCACATCCCTGTACCTGTCTCTGCAGGCAGGTGGTTTGCATCTGCCCTTTTGAGCGAGCTGCTGTGCTGCTAACGGAGAGGAGAGCCTCCAAATGGCATTTGCCAGTGTTACCCTGCCTCAAAAGCCCAGGCCTTCTTGAACTCCCAACCTTTATTTTTAGCATTGCCCATGCTCATTAAGGTCTGTTTCTTCTCCGAGACATGACCCTGGCAACCCCCCATGAACCAGGGAAGAATCAAAGGACAAAGGAGCCCATACCTGTCTGTGTTATGCTTTATGTTATACTTGCAGACATTGTCACATTCTATTTTCAGATGAAAAATTAAGTAGATGCTTTAAGACACCTTTGCCATCAAAATTTCCCAGCCTGGTATACATTTCCATAGGCAAATCAGCAAATTAGGTGGGAAATATAAACACTAAACAGACACACTGAATATTCTCTTTTCCAATCATCTGATCTTCTGTTATACAGAAGTTTCAGGAAGCAGCTAAAACACGGATGTTTGAACAGGCTGCAGCCATCAGTTAGACACACCTCTAATCCCAAACCTGGAAGAACTCCTTCCTCTGATGAGAAAAAATAATCCCTCAGTTAAATGACACCCCAGCATCAAGTCTGGCATCCTAC
Organism: Platysteira castanea; assembly: GCA_013397175.1. Taxonomy (NCBI): domain Eukaryota; kingdom Metazoa; phylum Chordata; class Aves; order Passeriformes; genus Platysteira; species Platysteira castanea. Next base: position 1,569,957 of record VYXC01010439.1, on the reverse strand, counting down.
CAAAGGCAAACCATCTTTTGAATCCCTTGGAAGGGGTCTTCTGAGCTCAACCACCATTCCAAACAGCACCTGGTTTATGTAGAAGTAAGATGATGCTCCTTTTACTACAGGCTAACTCAGCCATGTTACTCAGGCCTGAAGGTGATGTATTTCTGAGTGCCCCAATGTGCTTTGCTAGTAGTTCCACAGGCAAGACTCCATGACTGTAATAATTAAGGCAGTAAAATATTAGGAGAAAGGTGTTACAGGGTGAGCAAGAGTCTGAATATTCCATACAAACATCCTACAAACCAATAAAGAACAATTAGTTCTGGTAACTAAGTGAATGGAAAACCTGCTAGAATAGTCTGAAAGAAAATGCTGGTACTGGAATATCATCACCTGTGTGCGAGAGCTGGAATTCCAGATCAGGCCATAATAAAATGATGAGGGAATGGCAGAGGAAGAAGCTTCATTAAGAAAACAATGGGATGAGCTCCAGGAAGCTCCCTAATGGTGAATGCAAGGCAGAATACTTTTATTGAAAAGTAATTATTTCATGTTTATTATAAGGCAAAGCTGTGCATATGAGCAATTACCTCAATAAATTGGTGAACTGCAAGTTCACAACTCCTGTAATCCTGTGGCAACTGATTCCTCTGGTCACACTCCTGGGCTCACCACTGGAGCTATTTTTGTCACGGAATGAGACAGATTTCCCTGCCTCACCTCAGCACTAATGGAACATCTTTTAAGTGCATTTCACATTAAGACTTTAAAACCCACGGCTTTTAAAAGCTGCCTATGGTTAAATTTTCATTATCATTAAACAAAATACAAACAGGCCTTCAGGCCCAATGAGAGCTCCTGCACTGGGACAAGCCAGAACCAGCTGTGTCCACCCTCTGCATAAAAACCTCCATTTCAGCAGTTTCTCTAAAGGCTTTACAGAAAGAGCCCTCCCAAGAAGACTCAGTTTAGCTGATGATCCCCTCTTCAGTCCAATCTCCTCTTCTCTGATGTCCCTCCCCCAACAAAATGCTTCCTAAGAAGCACCTTTCACTTGATTTTGCACCATTGTCACAAACAAATGACCCTTTTTTCCCCCAGAAGGTCTGGCACTGCTGCTATGTCCAACAGCAGCTGCAGACACAGCCTGAACAATCTTGCCTCAGATATCCCAACTGACCAGCCAGGTTTGTACTGGAGTCACTGGGAGGAAGGAGAGAATATCGGAGCCAGTGAGAAATCTCCTGCATGGAAAAAAGGATAAATTCCAGGGTTAGCCTGAACTCAGGCTGGAATTCAACAAAATACTGAAATTGGAAGTCTTGCAGCCATCAGTTTCTAAAGGAAAAAATATGTGCATATTAATCTACCAAACTGCTATGGCACAGACCACTTTTAAGAACAAGCCCCTTATTAGAGAGTGAATATGGAAAAAAGGGTAATTGAGCTAATATGGATTTTTAAGCACTAATAGAAAGTCTGATCCAGAAAACGACACTTAAAAATTAATACAAACACTGTAAATCTGAAGAAAGGCAATCCTGTGGAGTTCTGTGCCTTTTATAAAAGCAACAGCACTATTATTACAGCCTGCTTCCACCCCCCATCGAAAGTCACAAGTCACTGTTCATTAAAAAATGCTCATTAACTCAGCTCTCCCCTGGCCAGGGGCTGGGCTACTCATGCATCTCCAGCACGAGGGAAATGCACCAATTAATCGTGCCCACATCTGCAGCGGGGCTGAGCGAGGTCTGTACCAGCAGCCTCATCTTCCATATAAATCAGAACAAACCCAACAGCTGAGCATTACCACTGCCAGCCCGTGCCTGCCAGCTACTTTATGTCCTAAATTCTTTGAAATGCAGCTCCCAAAGCTCTTCACTGAGCAGGACACAGCAATGCTTTCAGCACATGGATCAGCAGATCTCCAAGAAACAGCATCAGGTACCATCAGGTGAGGAAAACTGCCCAACATAGCAGCATGTTGCCTTGTAAAGCTGTAATTAGCAAATACCTGATTTATGCACAGCTGTCCTCACATGAACCTCAATATTTTGCCTTCAGAACTAAGGTCTGCCAAAAAAATCTCACGCAGTGCAGGGACCTGGGCACATCCTTGCCCCACAGCTGGTCAGCAACGCTCACATGGGAAATAGGAAAGAGAAAGGAGGGGATGCTCAGTTTGGTGCCATCACCAGTCCTTTGGTGAGTGAAGATTTTGATTGTTGCTGAGTGCCATTACGATTACCAAGCCCATGGAGTCAGCAGAGGTGTTGTGGGGTAGTTTAGATGTGTATGTGAACCATGCCAGTCACTTCTGGCAGGACCAGGACCCTGAGCACGTCACCCTTAATTGCAAAGTTGTCCTCCCTATTTATTTTCTGTAGCATCACAAGCCTCACTACATGAACAATTTAGGTACAAGTGGACTGTAAATCACTTGGGCTTAAAAAGCAACAAGTGCATCAGCAAACTGAGATCTCCCAGTGCACATTTCAAACACAAGAGACAGGTCACGGCCCTAAGAACCAAGTACACAGACCTTACATAGAAACCTTGGCATTTCTGAAATTTCAGCTGAACAATCAATGTGCTACTTCAGCGATAAAGAGGAGAGACAGGGTAAGAGTTAAAAAAATCTCTAGGCAGTAAACTTACATTCCCAAGCACAAGTTGTTCTTAAAAATACCAGCACAACTATGAAAAAAATGACTGAAGTTATCAAAAAAGAATTATCAGAGCACTCTGCAGACATATTTTCAGAGGCACCAAAGAGACATCAGAAAGAAGACGGAAACTTTGAACTTTAGTAATTTGGGCTAGCTCACTAATATTTGCAGTATAAGCCCCAGGTATGTAGAGCAAGAGCTGCTGACCTCAAAAGGTTTGCATTAGACTGCTCCAACTTTTATTGGTGTCTACGAGTAATTGCACGAAGGGAAGGGAAAAAGACTGAGGAATAAGTTGTGTTGAGAAGCAAATCTGCTGGCACACTTTTAGTACAAAACCTTTTCAGCAGAGAGGCACAAATCTCACAGGAACCTCACTTGCTGCATCCTGCTGTGGTTAAAATTAACCTCTGCAGAGCCAGGAACAGTGTGCTGCACACACATCAACCTCCACAACCATTTCTCAGAGCCATTACTGAACAGATGCCTTGAAGGCATAACAAAAGAAAGACTCTACATTAAATAGTTTTTCCACTGTATCCTAAATATTTATGTCACAGTGGTACCAGAGCCAGATTTAACAGTTAACCACATCCTGCAGACAAAACATCACTCACATTTCTGAAGTCCAGTGTTCATCTGCGTGTAAGAAAGAAGCTGAAAGCAGAGGTCGCCTGGTCCTGGCAGACAGGCCAGCATGGCAGACAGGCACTAACACAACATGGGGCATTCACTCCTCTGCACACTGCAACAACAGAGAGACAATTCAAAGTTATAATACAAGGAGGAACAGAGAAAAGAAAGTGGCAAAGAGCCATCCCTGGGTGAGGGCCTGACCAAGCACAGATGCGCAACCGCTGCTCCAGTCCTGACTGCATCTCCTAACGGCAACGGAAATACTTCAAGAACTGGGTCATCTGCAGGGTTAAAACCAAAATAGCTGCCTTGCTCTCCTCGCCTGCTTCACACACAGAGAATAATCCATAACTCTGTCCTCACATTTCAAAGGTGGTTGTTATGAATGGTAAAGAAACCACCATCACTCATTTCACTCTGTTGAAATGCACTGGTATCCACCAAAGCAACTTCTCTGGAGAAACCCTGTCAACTGCTCTTTTGCATTTAACAAAAAGGCATGGCATCCATAAATTGAAGGCAAAGTATGCAGCACTCTGCCTTGTGGCAAGATTAAGCTGCGTGCTACAGCTTGTAATTTCTGTGGTCCATTAGGCTGAAAGATGAATGGCTACAACTTCCTTCATTTCAGCAGAGACTTGCTAACCCGAGCTGCTCCAGGGCAGGGAACAGCAAGATGTGCACAAAGGGGCTGCAGAGCTGCCACCATCCTCTTCTCTTTGGTCCAGCATTTTGGAAATCAAACTTCGAAATGGAGCACTACAGCTCTTTGTATTTAAACACTACACAACTCTTCTCAAATCCCACCATTGCTGTGCAAAGATGGATCCCAGCAACAAGGCTAATTGGGGCTCAAAGTGTCCAATGTTACTACAATTATAGAGATTTAAGTTGGAACAAGATCTCTAGAGGCCATCTGGTCCAAGCCCCTGCTCAAATCCTCCTGGCTGCAGCACTTTAGAAAGTTCTGGGAAACAGGGTGACAGAACCAAGCTGGAGAAATCAGTAGATTTTTTTCTCCTTGTCCAGATGCCCACAAGCATCAGTGCTGCTACAGAGAGCAGAACACCTAAGGAGCAGCTAGAAAGGCTTTGGGACTTGTTGTATGACCTCTAAAACGTGGGAAGAGTAGAAGGATTCAAGACTTGTAAGCTGATTTAGTTTCAGTCATTGTTTCACAAACCCCAATTAGAACAACTGGGGAGGCATTCAAAGATCAAAAGAGGGGAAGGAGAAAGCTCGAGCCCAGACATGAGAAGCCACATCCGCCAAAACCTCTGAGAGGCCACTTCTGAAAGAGTCTCACTGCTGAGATGGCACAAACAATGCGATGACAGCGATGTGACACTGTCAGCACTGCCACCTTCATGCTCCAGAAACCTCCAACAGCAGATTTCTGCAGAGACTTTTAAAAGACTTGAATGTGAAACCTCACCTCAGACCACCAGCACAGGTCAGACTGCCCACAGAACACTGGCACCAATGGAGTGAACAGCATGGACTCGAAGCTTTCCTGCAGCACAGCAATTACTCACTGTGTACAGTTCATTAGCTCCATGTTTATGCATCTCCTCAGCTCAACACGCAAAGGTTGATTAAACCAACGGCCAAGAAATCTCATACAAATATTAATTTAGGAGAGCTTCCGCATCTTCACTGAACAAGTGCTCTCCAAAGCTGACCGAGTGTGGCTGAGAAAGCCTGCTGGGTGCCACTGTGACTAAGAAAAATAGTTTTGGGCACTGAATGTCAGCCTGACAACTCCAGGCTGTTGCCCATTCACCCTTCCCACGCAGAGTAACACGGACCTGGTGCCGTGAGAAATGCACACACCACCTCAGCAAGGTGCAGGGCTGACAGCACAACCACCAACAGAGCACGTTCAGATCATTCTCCATTTCATTCCCAGGAGACAGCAACAATCAACACTGCTAGAAGTCCAAGATATGTAAAACCTTGTAAAATAAACCTAAATCTGGATTTTGTTCTCATTCTCTGAAGGAGATGGAATTCTCGGAGTCTTTCAGAAACGATGACTGAAGACCTGTCACATCCACAACATCAAGGAATTGCTTGAGGAACTAAAAAGTTGCTCGACCTTTATAGATGAGATTCAGTCGTGACTGTGGGTATGCAACATTCAGTGAAACTTTGCAAACAGCCCCTGGGCAGCAGTTCCTCGTCCCAAATCATGCCCAGCAAGACCAAAAAGACAAAACAAGAATCCAGCTCCTTTTAATCAGAAGACAAAACCACTGTGAGTTGTCAGAGCTTTACCTGAGTAAGCAACAGAAACACTCACAGTCAGCAAGAAAAAAAAATAATTGTATTTTCCTTTTTTCCTCATTTCATCAACTTCAGAAGGCTGGCACAAACAAGACCTATTTCTCAGTGAAAAGCAGACAAACAAAATTAAGAGCCTTCACTGCAGACAGAAAAACAGATCACACTATTCCCATATTCACCTGAGCATCCACCTTTTACTCCAATAACGTTTGACACCAGCCCAGGATTCACTTCCCGTCCCTGCAGGCCCGAAGGAGGTCGGTGTCTAAAACATTATTTAATTGATGACAAGTTTGTGTGCAGCCCTGAAAGAGCACAGCCGTGCTGTGACTGAGGGAGCAGCATTTCTGGCAGCAAGATGCGGGGAGGGTTTGCTCACCTGCTCCATCATTAACGCTCATTAGAGCCTGAACTGTGACGCTCTCAGAAAGGCTCTTGCTGAAGTGCCCCAGCGAGGTGCACACAGCAATAAACAGGATAATGGCGCATTAGGAGAGAGAACAAGTGATTAGGAGTGGTCACAGCATTCACCTCGGAATAGCCAGGCTCCTGCTTACATGACAGCAGTGCTTCCTTGAAGGTCAAAACATGTATTTACAGAAGCTTTAGCTCCAATATGGAGAGCAATGTTTCAGAGAGAGCCATAAAGGCAAGTTGTTCCCGCAGGCAGATAATCGTTTTAGGTAATGCCAAAGGTTCATAAAAGACTGGGGTGGCAAGAATAATTTTAAAGGAAATACTGGACTTACAAAAATAATTGGAAGTGGAAGCCTAAAATCGCTCTTTTAGCTTGATTTGCAGTTACCAAATTGATGACATCTAGGTCACTGCTGAGCATTGGAAAAAGACATTTAGACTTGTATAGAAGTGCTGACCATAACTCAATCCCTGAATTTCTTATTATAATTGAAATCCTGCTTCAGTTTTTATTCTCTATGAAATCAATACAGGTTTTCAAAATCGAGATCTCAGTATTTGAGAACAAATGCATTGGAAACATCTTGACAAGCACCCCATTCATTTTTTCTAGTTAGAAATTAAGTAACATTTATTTCCTTCGAGATACTCAGCACCTGACTATTACTTTCTGACCTGACTCTTCCTCAGCATGAGCTGGCACGGACAACTCCAACTCACCACCAGCTAAAATGAACTGAGTTTGAGGTGAGCACTACTGGCTGTCTCAGGATTGGCAGCTGGGCCCATCAGCCCCTCCTGCTTGGGTTTATTCCTTCTAATTAGTCCAGAGAAGGAGATAAACTGAACTTGGCACATTAGGACTTCTCACCAGCAGTTTTGGCTCCATGGTGGCGACTTGTGTGGGCACCAGCACCTGCAAAGCTCCAGCCCCTCCAAGGAGGAATGGTGTACTGCTGGGAAAACTGGAATGGAGAGGGTTTTGCACTGTACCAGGGTCAGTAACACTGTCATCTAAACCAGTCAGCTGCAAACTGGAGAGTGATCTGACCAGTAGGCTGTGGCACTGAGCCACGGAGGGCTGTGAACTGTGAAAACCTCAGTTTTTAAATTGCATTTTAAACAGATTCTGTACACTGCCAAATGCAGCGCAACGAGCTCTGTCTTGAAAATATATATGAAAAAAATATAAAGCATATTTCTAGAGGAAAACAATCATTAGATTGGAATAAATAAATAATCACTCTTTGAAGTGATTTTAATCTAATCTGGCTGCGGGATATAATCTTAACAGCACACGTACTGCAGGATGCTCCACGAAATAGCAGGTTTAGACATGTGAACAGATTTTTTTTCTCCTAAGATTTTTTAATAATTAAATCAAAGCATGTTAAGCTTAAGAGGGATTTGCAGTGCTTGGGATTTGGGGGTAATTGGCACATCCTCACAACGACTACTGCGTTCAGCCTTACCTGCACATCAAGGTGTTTTTTGGTTCAGGCTGCACAGTGTCCCCTGTCACCACAAGGCTCACCAGGATGGAAGAACTGACATGTACCCAGTGCCCAGGGACACCCCTGCAGAGCTAGGAATCAGTTCCAGTAGCACTTACCACAATATTGCCTTTCTTGACTTAAAAAATGTATGATTTTCTGAATTATATTCAACATTTAGTATTTATTGCCTCTGTGCTTCTCAGACCTGGGGGTACTTTCACAACCTAGAGTAAAACCTGGGTGTAAAGCGACTACTGGGAAATATCTAACACTCTAACACAGCTTTATCATCACATAAATGGACCACATATACAGTTATTGCCAAGTTTTTAGATACACCAGCATTCGAAGCTCCTGAGAGGCCTTACAGTGAGAACACGAAGGAAACAACTCCCCACAAACCACCCCTGGCCAGTGAAACATGGGAAACTGAGCTGCTTTAGAGGAAAGCAAGCTGGTGAAGCCTAAAGTTAGGTTCCTGAAAGTAAACACGCATGTTTGAAATTCCACGATTAACTGCGGGCTCGTTCGCAAACCCCGAGGCCGGGAGGAAGCGGGAGCATCCACCCACACGCAACAGAAAAAGCTCCAAACTATTCCAAGTTTCCAGCACCCTGGGGTCCCGTAAGCCTCTGTGCGAGGGTTGCTAAAGGCTTGTGGCTGCTACGCTTTGCTTCTCCTCTGCTCTTCAGTCACAAGGTAGTTCCGTGAAGTTCCGTATCCACCGTGAAGTTCCAGAGCCACGGGCGGGATTTACGGCAGCCCCCCGAGCGCACGCGGCACATGCCGAGTTCAGAACTCGTAAATGCTGCAGGCAACAACAAAAACTAACTGGGGCTGTGAAGTTTCTTTGCTACAAATGTCTGCAAGAGCTTGCCAGGAAACATAATTGAATCCGGGCCAATTTTCATGCTCCGAGGGAAACTCAGTGTCTCATTTACCCCCCGGCAGGCTGCTCAACACCAAGGAGAATAATTCCTTTTCCCTCTCCCGAAGTAACCTAAAATGTATGGGTTTCAAGGACTTGTTCATGTCAATGGCAGACACTGAACCCTCCTGCCAACCTTAGCATTCAATTCAACTCCTTCCAGGCAGTCATGCTTTGCTTGACAGTGTCTAGACCCATCCTGCAGGCTTCCTGCCTTTTTCCAGCTCTCAAACTCCCCTTTATTCTTGGGCACTTACCAGAATGGCCCTCTCCCAGGACTCCTGAAGAGCCAGAGATTAATCTTAGCACTTCCTGGAAGAAAATTACCAAACTAGCACTGTACTCATCACCGGCTGGTATCGCATCCTCTTAATGCCTTATAAATGGAAAACTGCAAAACAGTGGGCAGAGAAGTTGCCCTCTGAAATGGCAATAAATCACAACAGCATCGAGTGTACTTGGGGATAAATAAATAGGAAACTGAACAATAGAAAGATGCCTTTTGTAGCACGGGGAGTGCACTGTCAGCACCTGCCAGCACAGGACCTTTGGCTTTCTGCATTCAGGTGGACCTTTTGTGGAGCCCTGCAACAGTTTCGATCCAAATCAATTTTTGCTTCTTGCCATTTAATTAACTATGATTTTGCTTGTAAACCACGTCACCTTTTAGGCTGACCTCCATTTATAATGTTACTCAGGCAACAAAATTAGTTTGGTGGGGAAGGCAGAGAGAATTTAAATGCTGCCATAGCACAGCTCGGCTCCTCTCTCCAAGCTGGGATGGCAACGCCCAACAGGGAAGAAAAGGATGCAGCTTTAAGATAACAGCACTTAAATGCAATATTGTTCATATCACACTCCTCATGCCCAAGGGCTACCACTGAAGCCTTCTAGGTGAGCAATTTGGAACAGGATGCAGTGCCCTAAAAAAAGCCAAGGAGGCGGCTCTCGGCTTCAGGTATTGCCATGTGTGACATCAGCTCCATCAAATTCACTCCTCAGATAAAGCAGCAGCCAGCTCAAGGTTATGATCTTAAGAGTTTAAAAAGCCTTTTTTTAGGTCTGTCCCAAGAGATTATTTTAAAACACAGTACTACGCATCTGCTGAGGAGTAGAACAGTTGGCTTTAATTGTAAGATGGATTTTTACATAGCTTCTGACCTTTCATCTAATTGAGGCCTGAAGAAGAAAAAAAAGAGGAAAAGCTATACGTCACTTCAGTTATTAAAATCCATCAAGCTCAGACTTTAGCCTTGGGATAACCACAGCCAAAAAATTGACTTGCAAGTAATTATCACTGCTATCTGCAATAAAAGTTAATTGGACATAATTGAACTAAAGCCCTAATCTGAATGAAGCTGTTGCTGGCAAGAAGCCTGCTCCTGCCTGCACTCAGCAAATGGAACTGCTAGCAGGAAAATGGACAAACACGAGGCTGCTTTACAGTCTGCCCACTGCAAAGCAGAGCAGTTCTGCAAACAGCTCGTTAGCTGGGCCAAGATAAAGCCATTATGAGGGCCCGTCCTCACCAAACACACCCTTCAGCTACACCCAAACAGGGCGATGGCGCAGAGTTTCAAAAAACAAGTTTCAGCTTTATTGACCTGTTAATTACAGGCACTGAAACATAAGATTCACGTCACCAGACGCCGGTTTTATCAGCCCCCAACGCTGTCGATACCAGTACAAATAATGTACTTTTTGAGCACGTAAAGATACCGACTCAAAAGGTTTTCAGTGCTGATAATTTACCACCTTCATGCAGTTCAATAGCCTTTCCTGTTGTAGGACCAGCTTCTTTCATCTCTGCAGCAGAGCAGACAATTAGCTGCTTTCTGTGCTCAGCCCATGCAGGTGGCTGGGGGAAGGGAGCGTTCAACTCAATTCCTGCTGATTCGTCCATTTATATTTTGCATTTTTGTTAACTAACAGACCAGAAAGCGGTCGTCAAACCCCATGCTACTTCAGAACTTCTTTACAATTTTAATTATTAGCACTCTGTCCTTCACCAAAGCATATCAAAGCACTTAACAAACATTACTGAAGCCACATAACCACTCTGACACAGGCAAAAATTGCACATGACTCCTTTTACAGTTGGCTTCAGGTTTTTTGACCATATTTATGTTAGAACAGTGGTCTCCTGATGATGGACTAGTCTATGACAGGAGAGATGGAGGGAAGTATCTGGCTCACCACAGGTTCCCGACATAATTTTGGATGAAGCATTTAATCACCTGATGCCACGGTCACTCTTTGTTTAAAGGACAGCAGAGGGTGACAGTTTTCTACAATTGAAGACTGAAGACAAATGAAACTGCAGAGCATTTAACATCACCTTGACTTCTCACATCAGGCTTACAAGGTCATGGTCTGGGCAGTCTCCTGGGGACAAAGAGCCACAGATCACCTTTCCCTGTCCTGAGCACCACTTGCTCACCCCTGCTCCTCTGCATCTTCACAGCTCAGAACAGAACTTCTTAGCTCAAGAAAGCTGCAACGAAGAACCAGTGACATCAATTCCCTTTCATGACCCAAATCAGTGGCTTACTTTACTTTGCTCAAAGCCCTCACCTCTTTTTAAGAGTATTTTTAGATTTAACTCTGTATTCTGCAACGTGGCAGGAGCTGACAGACAACACAGGCGTAAAGTAGGTCTTGCCAGGTGTTGCAGGTGAACACTCCTAAGGTGAAGGAAAGATGTAGAAAAGACAAGTCAGGACGATTGTAGGGCCTGGCCAAAGCTTCAAAGGAGGATTTCTGGCTGTGCTTGAAACACAAATACTAGTGGTCAGTTGAGAGACAGATGAGATACTGCTTTTACCATGGGAACATATGCAAGAAATAGGAAAATCGACCTGCCTGAAGTCAAAAGCAATTTGAATAACTTTGTATCTGCCTCCTCTCAATTTTCACTACACTAAAGCACTCTGACCTTTAATTAATTTTCTTTCTCCTTTTATATGGTAACTTCCAACTTCAAATTTTTCATGCTGTACTGGTGGGAAACAGGGATGAAGACACAGGCTGGCATGTATCTTAGCTATGTTCCAGGGTGCATATGGCTCCATGGATCTTTGGGGAGGGAGCAAAGGATGCTACAGTTGAGCCACAGCAGCTAAGAGCACAGGCCAGGTAAGCACAGCACTGTCTTAAAATAACTTGCCCAGGATAACAGGCTTACATTTTTATTTTCAAAATGCAAAACAGACTCCCTACCCACTGTAACATTCACAAAAGATCCCACTTTCCTCAACAAGATACTGTCAGACACAAACAAACATTCCTTCCTCTAAAGAACCCATTATCCTCGGGGCAAACTAAACCAAACTCCTTCCTACATGCTCGAGCAGCAGCATCTCTTAACATCACAGCAGCTCTAAAATATGGAACAAGACTTACAGACAGGAGTGTGCCTGTTCTCATGTGAACATGAAGGAAAATTAAGGTTAGATGAGATGACTTCCATCCAAAGGAAACCCAGAACAACCCAGCCTCTACCAAACTACAGGATGCTGCTACACATACCCCAGTGGAGGTACCATGCATTCCCACCAACAGACATTCTCCATCCTTTATGCAACTTCCTTCTGCCTTCCAGTGATAAGAAACCAAAATACACACTGACCCCTTTCCCACAGGGGACAGCCTGCAGTTACAACCTCAACATCCTCAGCAGGAACAGGGTTATGTGCAGGTTTCCTACGCGTTCCATGTGTGGGAGAAGCACGAGGTTGTAATTCTGGGCTTTACTTTACCACACAGGACATGCAAGAATTGTGAGCTTCCTCATGCCACTCGTGGGCAGAATTCCTCCCTCTCGGCTTTCTTGCTTTCCCAGATCTGAAAAGGAAGTTTTTCTTAGGTATGGCAAACAGCTGCCTAGGCAAAGGGGAAAGGAAACATGAAACAGTTCCCTCTCCTGTGGCTGCTTCACAGAGATCACCATTTTCATTATCTCCTCTCACTCCACACTTACTCTGCAAAAGCCCTGAATTAAAGCCTTAATCTTGACTTACAGAAATCCTTGTGGCTGCACATGACAGAAGGAAGACAGTTTTTACTTCTAAAATATCGTTAGAAGTTACGGATTACCACAGTTCCTGGGTAGGAAAGCAGCTATCTTCCCCTGTTTATTACAAGCTGATTATTAAAAAAAAAAAAAAAAAAAATTCAGAGCTAACTTTAAACAAATTTTACCTCTATTCAACAGACAAACAACAGAGAAGACATTTGTTAGCTATCGAAAAATATGTTTTGAGTCCTGTTTTAAAAATAGATTCACTTGAAAATGAGAAATATTTGCAAGTAAGACGAGGCAGAATGCATTATACTTCATACAAAACAAAAATCGAACTTGTATATAAAGGAATAAAAATAGGAAGTGACTCACTTTCGGACCAGGTGTGCTGATGGTGTGCAAACACGGCCTCAAGGGGAGGATGGATTTTGGTTTGCAATGGTCATGCATGTGAAGCATTTTGACCTGTACAATCACACTGACAGTTCGGTTTAGTATTTATCTCTCTGGACACTGAATTATGGTCCCACACGTGGTGAAATTTTAACAGCCCTTTCACAAAGCCAGCGGTGAAAAATACATTTTTAAGATCCAAAACTGGAGATCTCTGTCTGATTGTGCACAGCAACGGAGCTTCCTGCTGGACCACAAACACATCAGCTCTTGGATACACATTTTATCATTTGTAAGGGCAAGATAAGACCTCCTTCTGTAGTTGGAGATACCGTGCAGCCAGCTGCAAAGATGAAAAGCATTTTAAGAACCTCAAACAGAAGCTGCAACACACGTACAAAACACCCACCTGCAGAAAATAGAAGCCATCAGGTGAATACCAAAGAGCTGGACCAGACACTTGGGATGGTGTTTTCCTGCCAACCTTCACAATGAGGTGCTGGTGTCCTGCTGACACAGACCTGATGTCCTGACACAGACCTAATGTCCTTATCAATCTCCCAGAGAACTCAAAAGCCACCTCGTAACAACTCAATAGAAGAAAGGATAAGAAATACATTAGTTGTGAGCTACTGTAAAAAGTCTGCTATTCTCAGTGCTTTCCTGAGAAACATGAAAAACAGCCACTTGCACAGCTGGCAGTTCAAAACAGCCACAGGGAAAGCAACACGAATGTGCAAGGTGCCTTCAAAGCCTCTGCACACCACGAGCACCAGAGGTTTTTGTCTGAAGATCTAGTAAAACACTTCAGCACAATCTCACCTGACTCCTTCAGCAGCTGCCAACACACCACCTTTACCCAAAGTTTATACTCACAAAAGATTTCTTTTTTCACACGAAGTTTTACTGACTACAGGTGAGCAGGATGTTTTTGTTTGCTTTTGTGCATCTTTCCTCCTCTGCACTTGCCTTTTTCTTTTAAAAAAGGCCCCAGTGCACACAGAGCAATACATAAATTGTACGGGCAGGACACAGAGGGAGCTGAAACTGTACCACAGGCAGGGAGATCCCTCTGCATGGCAAACACAACGTGGCTGTGTGGGAGAAGAGAACAAACACTGCTGCTGCAGCCTGTACCTCAGCAGCAGACAGAGCACAAAGCTGCCTGCATGAAGGTGAGCTCCTGGTAACCCATCTCCAACAGCTCTGACCTCCACTGTGCAGCTCCCACTAAAAGTATCCCCTAGAATTAATTTCCAATTTGTCTTTCCAGCCACGGAATTGCTACAGTCAACAAATTCAAAAAGGTAAATTTTTCTACCTTCAATTAACTGCATTAGTAGTGTTTATAACTACGTGATTGATAAATGCTCTACAGAAGCTGTAATTAATGTATTTTTTCCTTGGAACACACACCGAACCCCTTGGCGCTCAGACACTTAATGAAAAGCAATTTATCAACTTGCTTTGAACAGCTGAATCTGACTCCCTAATGCAGAGAAGTAACACACTTTGCTTTAAGCACCACCACTCCGGGAAAGGAAGGCGCTCCGCGACATTCCGAATGCCGTCAGACTCGGCTGGGATTTGGATCGGGATGACAGCGACCAGAGCGCTCATCTCCCCGGGTATGATTCAGTCTGGCTTAACTGGGATCCTTTCCTCCTGGGATGCAGTCGAGCAGGAGATTTGTGCAGATGTGCTTTTGCAGGATGGGTCGGGAGTGCCTGTTCAGGACACGGGACAAAGTTCCAAGTTCTCCCATGCCTGGCACGCGGGCGCTGGGAAGCAGCAGCAGCAGCAGCTCTGAGTATTTCAGCCTGGACATGTGTTCAGCTGCTCACAAAGCAGACAAAAATAAAGTGCTTACAGAGTGTTTGAATGCTAATTTCTCAAATTGAGCGTTGCTTTGTATAGTTGACATATGCAAAAAAAAAAAAAAAAAGTAGAAGAAAAAAAGAGCAGAAAAAGAAGCATTTAGGAGGAAAAGTTTGACATCACAGAATATTTTATGTTGGTATTAACCACTGGTGGGGATTAACCAACCTTCAAAGCCTAAAACCTAAACTCCCATTTCTGGGAGTATAGGCTGGAGATTTCCAGTATAGAAACTGGTCTGTGCTCCATGTGGCAGACTGAACGTAAGGATTACATATTTCCATTGCACATGTAAGTCTGTTTCCCATTCCTGCAGGGTCCTGCTCTCTTCCATTTGTCTTTTGATGCAGATAAAAGCTAATGCAGATTGCAACTGCTGATACAGAGAAAGGCGCAAGACACAGCGAGCCTTTGGACTAAGGAAAAAAGGGGCTCGGGTCCAGACTGCTCGAGCACGTCAAGAGATTGTCTTTGAAACTATAAAACTAGAAATGAAAGCGCTGCGTTTTTATTTGATTTGATCAAAGAGACTAGAAAGAAGGGGGGGGAAAAAATCACATCTTATAGATGCAGGGTAGCATTTAACTACTTCACACACGATGTGGGACCAGCTGATCCCATACAGATATGAATTTGGAGAAAAAACAAAGAGGTAAAGTCACTCCAGCTCTGCAGACACTGCCTGCACAGATCACTGCTTCAGGCTCTGCAAACAGCAACAGGAACCTGTTTCAAAGCCAGAAAGCCACCGGAAGCACATACCCAGCCCCTGCCACAGGCACAGGTTTCCAGTCTCCAGTGAAGAGCAGAGGAGTGAGCTCCTGTCAAATCACAGAAACCAGACTCTGAATGTAACAGCTACTTGAATAAATCACTGATTACTCCCTGTCTCAGTGCTCTGACTGTGGGATAGCAGCACACTGTGGCAATCCTCCCAAGGAGGGCTTTGGACTGCAAGCTGCAAAGGGACAAGACCGAAATTCTTGAAGAGAGCATCTGCTCCAGCACATGCTTGGCACCAGGGGAACGAGGCTCTGCAGAAGTACAAACGACACTACAGGTAGCAGCTTTGCAGATCCCAAATTGCAGCACGGAAAAAACAGATACCTACTGCTGCCACATTCCCTAAGAGAACAGATTTTAAGTATCTGCTCATGGAAATTTCTAACTGCAGAAGGGGAACCATTTAGATTGCCTCTGGGCTGAAACCATCTAGGTCTTTGGCTTTCACTAAAAATTAAGCAGAAGTCATTTTAACGAGGCAGGCAGACAACAGTCTTGCACAGGAGATCAAAAAGCTTTCCAGATGTTTATTTTAAATGAAATTCAGAAGCCAGTATAAACCAGATTTTAAACACTGAATAATCCTTACCATAATTTGCATGAGAAAAACAGGCAAAAGGTTCCATCCTACTGCTCTGAAACTCTCCAGGAACATGCAGGGTTGGATTTTGTTCCTAGATTCTTCAGATAAGAATCTGAAATATGAACAGCCCCACACTGCAATCTGATGGATGTTAAGAATGATTTTCCCCTGTGCTGTACACTCAGATGCCCAACACATACACACAGGGGCATCCCACATGAAGGAAGTCTCTGACCTTCCTCACCAAGATTGTGCAAAATTATGGACTGAAAAGTGCCTAAAAATGTCAGTCCTAAATCTTAAACTTCTTCTGCTCTTGCTGCTTTCACTGAATGCCTCCTGATTGTGCAAAAGCAGAGTATTCAGGCGTCAATCTAAGTAGTTTGGGTGTTACGCTGACAATGTCTCTGGAGAGGGGAAGAGAAGAGAGGACAGATTTCCAATAGCTCAGACACTTCCCTGGAAGCAAAGCTGCTACACAGCAAAGGAGATAAATAAAGAGGGAAAGTAACACGCCAAAGACCTTTCACCAAGGTCATGTCAGGATGCTGAACGTTCCCCATCTGCAGGGGAAGATTTAGATGCCTGTTCCACCACACATATCCACTCCCCTGTTGGCAACAACAGCCCTCATTAAACCAAACCGGTTCTAACCATGAAAGAAAGGACATTGGGAAGATGATATTAGCTAACAAATGCAAAAGGAAAACCCAACAGAGGCAGTCCTGGATGGGTGCCTTCTGCAGCAAAATACAACCCCATGGCATGTGCAGAGAGCCCCTGCATGACCTGGGAATGGGCAACACAGGCTATCCCAGCCACAGGGATGGACAACTCTGCTCTGATCAATGCTAACAGCTCCTGGCTGGCAGCAGAGGGGAGATTCCGTACCCATTCACCAACAGCAGAACAGGGATCCCATCAGGAACAGGAGCTTTTAGGACTTTGCTGCTACACAGGGTGACCTACAGGTTGCAGTTGCCTTGCACCCAGGGCTGTGGACATGTGGCAGAACTCTGCAGACAGACCCTACCATGAAACAACAGCCCTGCCCCCCAAATACTGTATCAGTTACTGCTGCGCCCTTAACAAGAGTGTTTCTTGCCCATTTCAGCAATCTGAAAGACACGCTGGGCAAAATTTCAAGCTATGACAAAGTGATCTTATCACTTCTGTGCTGTTCTCGCTACACAAGCCCCTGATTCAGCAGCATGTAATAAAATCTTCATTTGCATGAAAAGCACTCTCTGATCACAAAGTCTTCTGTTCGACAGCCCTCTTCCCATCCACAGCGGAGAGATGCAAGCACCACTGTCATTTTGCCTGTGACTGAGGTGGAATATTTTATTTATGTTTTATTTGGAGAGGCTCTCAACGTTTTAATGCCAGCCTGTCCTAAAAAAATTCCAGTGTTTTTGAATAACACAAAAGCTGCACACATCCCAGCTATGCAAGCACGATGAAGTTCACTCACTAGGCTCACACCTGTGTTTTTAATAACTGTGTCATGTGAAGGACATTTCATATCAGCACACGGTGACCATGAACAGTTCTAAAATGTCTTTTGTATTCAACAAGTCCAGCCTTTTCCAGCTTGCCTTTAGAGCGCTCGGTGTCATGACACACAGCACTCTGAGGATGTATTTCAAAGGAAAGGAAGGTGTAGCCATGCACAGAACAATGCGCTGCCCGCAACAAGATTAATTGCTGTCATGGGAAACCAATAAAAACAAGTATCTTGTTATCTTTCTTTACAAAGGGACTGTTAAAGCTTAACTATATTAGGAAACTTTTTCCTTTGGACTAAACCATGAGCCTAATGTACGTGGGCATCCCACATGCCAGCATATGCGATTAATTGGCTCTCGCCTGATGCCGCGGGAGAAAGTCCAACGTTCCAGAGGCAGGATGGAGCTCTCGCACAAGCAGCCTGTGCCCTCTCCTGACTACAGCTCTCTCACCGAGGCCAGCCCCAGCTCCCTGTCCCGTGCCAGGTGACACCACTGCCCATCTCCACCTGTTAGCCGTGTCCCACGTACGCACCCCAACATCACACCCGGCTCCGAGCGAACTCAGCCAAAGCAGAAATACCTTTCATCACGTCAGCAGTGCGGTCCCCATTTAGAAACGCTTTCTTTCACGTTAATCCAGTGCCAAAACGTGGTGGTGTGGGCTGTGCTGATCCAGAAACGGTGCTAAGGATGCTGCTGCCTCCTGTCTATCACCGCACGCCTCATCTCGCGCATGGCCAGGCAGTGACGGCCCTGCGACAACAGGCACTTTAAATTGGGCAGCTCAGCAGCACATGTACACTGAATTTTTGAACAAGCTATTCTAAGCTGCTTTGCTAGCAATTTCTGGCCTGTGCAGTTTGAAAGCGCACGGTTCTGGCCCTCACAAAGAGCAGACCTGTAAATGACATCTTGAGGATTAAGCTGATTGAGATGCAATTTGCCTAGCAACCATTCATTAAGCAGAGTTCAGAAACAGGCCAGCAATCTATTCCACCTCCTTATCTGAGCAGTAAACAGATAACAGTCTCTACTGTGTCCTCTATCCTCCAGTTCAGACACATTGTAAACAGATTTTTCTGAAGTTTAAACTCCTACGGTAAATCTCCAAGAACAATCCTGCTCTCCAAACACGAGGGATTCGGCTTCACCAAGTGTCTTACAAGCGTGAAACAGCTCTGGAAGGAGGGTAATGCAAATCAAATTGTGAATGCATTTGCAGTTCCTGTGCCTCCAATATTTTCTCACATCAAGCACTAAGAGCCCATCCCAGTCGTTAAAAAAAAAGTTTAAAAAAATCTTAATCACACAAGCATTTGGCATTGCTATTCTGATCACTGTAAAAAACTCAATAAAAATCTTATTCCCTTCCTTCATCTTCTGCAAGGAATCGATTGACACTTCCAAAGTCTTTGATAAAGGCTCCCCCGCTTCAGAGAAGAAAACAAAAGTCACGTCCTCCCTCCCATTAAGCATTTTTTCCTCATAAAATAAGCAAGACAACGTAAACGTCATCAGTAGAAATCAAACCAGCTATTTCAAGCTCGAGAATTTCAGCTGAAAAGATTAAGGGAAATCATGATTTTGCATAATTGTTTCCCTGCAAGAAACATCTGATAATATCCCATTCTGCTCCAAAATTAAACAACAAAGATTAGCACGGACGTATTTAAGACTATATACCTGAACGGTTTGCCTTTGGTGTACAGTTCTTCTGGGAAATCACTGTGACATACAGCATGCTATTACAATTAAATATGCAAGAAAGAAGAATTAAACTGACTATGAATAATTAATACCCTACAATACTACTTCATAAGGAAAAGTCTGGCTGAATATTCCCGCAGATGAGATATACCCAAAGACGAGGCACAGCAGAGCTGGCAGCTTTACTTTTATGATGGAGTTTAAAACACCAAGTAACTTTATGGCTGCTACTCAATTCTAGAGAAGGTGCCAGCCATCCAGGCCTTCTCCTGCTGGGTTCCCATCCAGCTTCAGAAAAATGGGATAAATGCAACTGTTGCAACAGTTGCTGCACTGCTCATCTACATCCCGGAGGTAACAGGCTTTCCAAACACTTTCCATTAAAAGGTATAAAGCAATTATCTGACTTCCCAGTAGGAGAATAAAGCAAATATGATGCAACAATTACTTAGGTGATAAGATCAGGCTAAGGTTGTGAGAAAAAACAATTAAAAAGGGTTGCAAGAGCTAAGGAATGCAGCTTACTTTCCCAGAATCTCTCTTAAGGACAAAGATACCATCAGCTCCAAGAGTCGACCTTCCTGTTTCGAGTTTACTGTTCTGGCGGCTGCAGAACATCAACTGTAGCAAAGCTGAAAATGGCAATCAAAAATATGCTTTTTTTTGCACAGTATCACCCCTAAATTGCATAAATTAATATTTACTGAACTCCTTGTAAAATTGATATCCAAATGTTGGCATTTTCCATCAGACTCCGGTTGGGTCAGTGCAGTGATAATTGACACAAATACATTTGTTGCACATTTCTAGCTGGAAATCCCCAGTTCCTCTCCATTTATCCATGCACAGCACACCCAACACCCTTTCTGGAGACAGACATTTGAAATCCAACCAACGTTTGTGATCACTGAGGTGGAACAGGGCACTGCTACTGGACTTGCTGAAGGTGACAGCATCCCTCAGCTCCAAGCCCCATCTTGCTCCAGGAGGGTCTTGTTCCTGTAGGATCCAACACTCCAAAGCAAACACGAGCTGAGGGTCTTTCTGGGAACAGGCAAAGCCACGTTCGAAGCATGCTGGCTTAATATTAATTTCTATTAAAAATTAATAGGATTAAATGAAGCCTGCAAGCCTGTGGGCACCAAGGCAGTTATTTTGCTGACGCACTCGTTGCCCAGAGGAATGGGATGTGAGGGATGGGCCTGCAGAATTCAGGATCCATGTGGCTCATGGGGGGAACAGGGGGCTCTTCCCCACCCCACTGAGGGACTCTGTGTTCCATCAGTGCTGTGTCACTCTGTCCTCCCGCCCAGAACCCGGTGGGGAAGATGAAACCCTGAAGAGATCCTTGTGAACACCTCACCCGAGATCCAGCCTTCTCTGGACACTGCCTCCAATCCTCACCCATGTGCCCCTTTCCCACTTCCCAGAATGAATTCCCTTGCCAACAAGAACCCTGCAAATACCCGGAGTTTACGTAAGTTTAACCTTCAGTCCCTATTAATGCTAACGGAATAGGAAAAAATTAACCATGGTGCAAGAAAAAAGGCCTGTATCTGCATTTCTAATTATACAACAAAACACACCACGTGGCAGTATTTCCAAGCACCTTGCTGGGAATAAAATAGCCAATGGACTAAGGCTTCCATTTGGAGCAGTGGATGTAAGAGCAGTGAACGCTGAGGCTGTCAGGGTTGAGGGATGAGGACATGAGAATTAAGGGAAATGAAGTGACATATGTGAACGATGATAACAAAAATGTTAATAATTAGAAAAACAGTCACCTTAAAAATTTAAAATTTCATGATCTCTCCTACTTTTTAATGGCTTAGCCTACTTTTTCCAACCTAATTTGCATGATCAAAATAGGCCTCCTGCCAGGAAGCATTAAAATGGCAGCCCCCCATAGAGACAAAACTCCCTTCACCATACGAGAGTGAAGGACTAATAACTATTCCTAAAAACATTTTAAATCCATTAACGTTGTTTAGCAAACACTTATTTAGAATTAGCGCCGCTATCAGAATTTGATTGTGCTCTACTAAAGTGTTCTATAAAAGCCTTTGAGGGAGGAGCAGGTCCCTCCCAAACACCTGTGCCATCTCCAACCCTCTCCAAAAAGCTGAGCACCCTCACGCTCCTGAACGTTTTCTATCCCAAAACCCCAAAGCATTCTTCAATACCAACCAGACAATTCCCAACAGCTCTTCAGAGTGCCAGGCTGGGCAGCTGGAAGGACCCTCCAAGATGCACAGAGCAGCCCGACCAGAGTACAGCATCCCCACTGACCTCTACACTCAGCAATTAATTCTATACACCAAAAAAACCCAGGTTAGTATGAAAATATAAATCTCAATATTACTGATGTACTGAAGATTTGGATTCTGGTAGAAATATATGGTGCTTTATACAAATTTGTCCGAGCTATGTGTTATCCTTTCAGTGCCATCTGCACAAAACCAGAGTTTTATCTAAGCACTGGATACTAAAATAAATCATTTTCTCCGTATCTATGATCTTGTTGGAGACAGACGCCACAAACCTGAGAGCTGGCTAGTGCAGGCTTGTCTAGTCACAAATAAAATTACATCCGCATCAATATGATTTATTTTTAATAAAAATATAAGGCAAACCAGGCTCTTCATCTCGAAACAGGCTCAGCCAGCACCCTTCATGCACACAGAACACATCATGTACAGTGTGAAATTGTCAGAATAAAACTGGGATTGGCACTATCATTTCCCCTAATAAGAAATACCACTATCAAGAGACACATTTTAATTGCCACATGTAATGAAAAGTACCTGCTCATTCTCCACTTGCTGTATTTATTGCTATTTAAATTCAGGACTACAAGCCTTGGTAGGATATTTTCTGGTGACTTTAGTTTTTGGGAGTGTCCATGCCCTACCAGATTTTTAAGAGTGAATTTGGCTCTCCGGTACAACACAAATGACCCATGTCTGTCCGTGCACAAACGAGGTTCTTGGGCTGCACTTCTCAAAGCATCTCGTCCTGAGTGTCCCCTGTGAGCGGGGACCTCGCAGTAATTAGCACAATCTGATACTGGAAACTCAACTAATTCTAACACCAATCCCTCAGGACAGCACAGCCCATGATTTGAGAAATGTGCGTCCCAAAAGACCCTTTGTTTCTACCTTTCAAAGTCACCAAAGGCTGGTAAATAAATTATATTCTGCAAAAGCTTTGTGAATTCCTTTCTCCTGGCTGGATACATTCTCCAACCAGCAGCCACAGCTAAAGGTTTATACAGGATCACTGAAAGCACCAAACCTGTTTTATTTTCTTATACAGAGCAGCTTCTAACATCTGCAGTCACTGCTGTGAGATTGCAAAGGATTTTATTTGCCAAGTCAAGCTGTCGAAAGGACAGATTATAAAAAATAAACACTAACCATTTTTAGCTCTAACTTTCCCCCACAGACTGCGTTTTATGCCCTTTCACTGGAAATGTTACATCAGAATAAAATCAGATTTAATTGGCTCTTAAATAACTGAACAGCCACTTTAATTTTATTTCAATAGCAATAATTCATAAATCAAGCAGCTGAAATCCTAGCACGGAGTGACAAGTAAATAGAGCAGAACACAGTGAAGGAGAGCACGAACACCACATGGTGAAAGGTGATTTTTCTCCAACTTTACACATCACCATTTTATGGACATCACAAAGGTACCACCACATAAATACCTGGATCTCAAACCTGTCAGTTCATCAGCAGTAACTGCTTAACAAAGGCCAGTGGATGAGATGATCCTTGCCCAACTGGAACTGCTAGGAGAATGGCTGGGATTTTAGCTGTGGATGCAATTTCCCTCATGCACACTAGATGGAAGTATGGAAAAATCTTAATTCTTTTCTGTCTCAACTTAAACTCAAGTGGTTGAGATGTTATGTTGGACTGTCACATTCTGAGAAGAATTTTTTTTGGTTCTTCATCAGCAACTTCACTCACTGATAAGCTCTAAGTAAAAAGATACCCTAAAATATTAAACTAAGCAGTGCTGGAAATTAATAGTAAATATAAAGGAATATACAGCAGAAATACTAAATATATTACTCAGGCTAGTTTCTAAAGCACACACATTCAATTTCTAGAGTATTTGAATAATGATCACTAATGAGATTCTTCAGAGACACTGAAGTTACATTTTTTAAACCTCCAGGTTATTATAACAAACACCACCTTGTCAGTGAATAGAAACAGGGAATAGAAAAGGTATAAAAGGATTCATAAATGCTGCTGCAGTTCTGACTGGAAAAAAAACCCCAACAGATTTGTAGAAAACAGTGAGAGAGGTATAGGGCTATAGAGAACCTGAAGTCTTGCAGAACAAGGACATCAGAGAGCAGCAAACCTGAATGGGATTCAATTACACACAAATCTCCTGGAAACGATCTTAAAAGTGACTTGTTCCAAAACAATCCATTTCTAAATTTAAACACTAAAGAGTTCACAGACACAAAAACTAAATCAGGAAACGGTGTGACCAGGAAAAGGTGCTGGAAGAGCTGTTTTCCCTGCCCTACTCTGGCTTTCTCACATATTGATTTTCCTCCACGCTCATTCACAAATGCTCAGCAGAGCTGTGAACAATTTAAAGTCAAGGGATGCACGAATTACCAGCTCCAGGAACACACCACCCATTCGAGGGAAAAGCTGAGGGCTTTGCTGTAGCTGAAGAAAATAAAAACCAACCCAGAATCAGAACACACTGATGAGCTGGAAGAGAAGGGCGAGCAAATCCCTAATTTTCCCTGTCCACAACAAAGCCAAAGCACATGACATTCCTCCAGCTTAGAAGACAAAAAAATTAAGAAAAGCAGTGCCAGAACAGAAGGACGAACAAAGAACAATGCTGGATAAAAGGATATAAAGTAGGCATGACGGGCTCTCCTTTCCAGATGTTAAGACATGCTGTTTTTCATTCCAGGTTTAAAAAAAGATAAGCAGAGGAGGAAGTTTACTTTGGAGAGTGGGAGCACCTGCATAATTTTTTGAAAAAGGTTCCTACAATGCTATTTCCCTCCAACAGAATTTAAACTGTATCTCTACATACATATATATATAGGTGGTATGGGCTCAAGGCAGTCGCCCTACAGTATTTTTCAAAGTGTTTTTCATGCAGCAACTGCCTACAGAGAGGAACAAAATGAGTGGCAAGGGACAGGGACAGGAAAGGGCAGGACTGTGAGACACATCCTCCAACATGCAAAGTCCAAGTTTAACACGAAGGCAAGGAGAGGGACAGCAGGATACAGCAAAGGATATGCTCAGGCCAGGAAATGAGAAAAGAATCCACAGTGCTCAACACTGACTTATGTGATATTTTACCAACAAAAACACGTCGGAATTTTTTGTTTTGCAAGTGTGGCTCCCACCTTAGCCAGGCCAGGGAGACTGTCCCAGTATGAGGAGGGAAATTACAGAGAACATCCACTCTGAAGAGCAGAGCATGGTGTTTCACCTATTTCCACTTGCTCTCGCGTGGTTCCCAAATTAGAAACAATCAGAATCCTGCTGGAAACAATATACGGCACCTTAATTGGGTTGGCTGCACTACAGACGTCAGCAGTGTAGCACTTAGTAGATCATTTTTTGACTGCTTTTTTTTCCCTTTACTACTAAAAATAGCTGCACTTTCATGGTTCACCTTTTCTACATCACCTTTACTACAGACATCGTAAGAAATTACAGGTTTGCACTCGTTGCCCACCAAAGATCCTACAGAACTCACAGATCTGTCACCTAATTCAGCAGCATTGTACTTAAAGGTTTGTCTCAGGCGTGTTGCATCTACAGAGAACCTGTTTTCTAACACATTTCCCTCTAGCACACCCATCAATGCGTCTATTTAAAAGCCTGAAGCAGTTCAGTTATCTCTAAATACATCAACAAGTCAGTGCTCCGTGCATTCCAAGCACTCCAGAATCCCTGCACGGGACTTGGGAATTCACATGAAAAATCTCTCCCAGTTTTTATCCCCAAGTGCTACACCCCCACTATTCCCTACCAAAGCCCCGCTGCAGCCCAACTACATTCCTGAGAAATTATTCCAAGAATGAAATATCACCATTTTCCTCACAAACCCTGGAAACTTGGGCTAATCTTCACACACAGCATAAACAAGTAAAGCAACGGGAATACATAAATGAAGCATAATTCCTAAGCACAATGGGGGAATAATTACAGCAACAACAGAACAAATACAAAATGAGTGGGGAGGCATGGAGAGACAGCCAGAGAGAATGTGCTGAAATAAGGAAAAGGGACCTATAGCATTTATGAAGCTGGGTCAGCCATGAGCTACAGCTGCCAGTTTTTTAAGTGTCCATTTAAATCAAATTGCTAAAAACATAGAAACCAGCAGCAGATGAACACAGAGGTCTCTGTCAGCTCCAGGTGTAGGCCAAGCTATGCCCTGCTTGGACACTAAAATCAGCTTTTGAAAGAATACGACCCTTCGGAAAAATATCTTTGGGTAAAGTTCAGAACAACTTCTCTGGATGTCAGCCAGCAGAATGCCTGTTCAGGAGCCCTGTTCCTCAATCCATGTTTGCCAAGCTTTTCTTTTTTTTGAAAGGAGAGACATGAATAGTGTGACAAACTCATTTTAGCATTCACAGTCAAAGTAACGATCTGCAATTAAATGAAAAAAATTGCTCCAAGATCTGTGTGGTGAGGATTTTAACACGAGTCACAAAATACAATGGGAAAATGGGAATGTGGCACACCACACAAGGAATAAAAAATTCAATTAGTCACTTTGCTTCCTAGTTCGAGAACGTTTAAAATTGTTTAAACGTTTCAAATGCTGAAAAATGGAAAGGGTGGGGTGATAGACTCATTACAGATGCAGAAAACTGTGAAACCTTTACTCATCCTCAGGGGCATCTTACCCCAAAAACAGCCTCTGAAGAGTCAGCAGGCCCTGGATACAGTGTACTACACACCAGAGTGACCTGTTACTCACCTGCTGGGTGTAGCATTTCAGTGAACTACATGTTCTTAAAGCAATTATTTAAAAGTGCTGATCATCCATTAAATAACTCAAATAAGGCTGTGGCTACGTTCTTGGAGGCGTATTTAGCAATTCCATAAATCCCAGAATCCTGCAAGTTAGCAAGCTTTAGAGAAACACAGAACGGACGTTACTTTATCTCTCACTTCATAAATCCGTGACTCTCCTCACTGAAGATGAGTGAGCCAGGAATATACAGGATATAAAATGTTTTGATGATGGAGGTTTTTGGCGTGGGGGCAGCCAGACCAACACCTTCTACTTCCTCCTCTCCCCGTCTCCGTGTGCTAGCCAGTAACAAGTCATGGTCAGAAATTAAGAGGAATAAAAATGAATGGACAAACCAATGTGAAAAAGTAAAATATTGCACAGGAAACACTGATAAAAGTTTCTATCCCACATCCAGGCATTTCAGCAAGTGCAGCAGAGGACACAAGCTGAGGCTCCTGCACATTGAGCTTCTGGGAAATAGAGATACTTCAGTCCTTGACAAAAATCCTTACTTCTCCTCTTGATCTGGTAACAGTTCCCAGAAGCAAACATAGATATAAAAGCTTATCTATCAGAGGACAACTTGAAACAAATACAAATAAGGCTTAAATGAAGGCAAATATCCAAGCTGCAGAGAACACAACGGTTCCTTAATTTCACATTTGGAGAAAAAACAATACTATGTGGACATTCTCCAACATATTTTTAATGTTATTAACAGAAATAGCACCCCAGGCTGTGCTCAAGCTGAAAAAGTGTGAAACTGTTTGCAATGTGAAATGAAAGGGGGATCAAAAATACCATCTTATTAAATGGCATTTATTTGGTGCTAAGTGAATTATTTATTCAATTGAGAAGTTCACAAAATGACAGGGGGGTAAACGCAAGCGAGGTCACTCCTTCATGTCAGTATCAAAGCTGATCCTTAACAGAATTTAAGCACCTGCCTTTTCTTTTATCTCAGCACAAAATGAGACTTCTTCCTTTTTTTTTTACACTTCAAAAGCCATGTAACACAACAGAATATATGCCAAGCATGCAAAAACAGAGCATGCCAGCATCTTTCAGCAATCAGCTTTCCCTTGTCATCCATTATGTCAGATTTATCTATTTTTGCTTAATTCTTGCTCCAGCAATACACATCCATCCTCCCTCCAGACTATCAGGCTGGTTAGGCTGGAATTCAATACAGCTTCTTAAAATAGTGGAGAAATATCGAAAATATTTGAAGCGATGCCTGTGAATTACAGCCAATTCATCAACTCCTCTTCCAGCTCCTGCTTGACCTGTGGTCCCTCAGAGAAGGGGCAATTTTCATTTCTTCACCTCAGAAATTCTACCCGGTGTAAATATCACTTGGAAAATAAATAGCCTTTCTTTAATGGAAGCATTTCTCCATGAAAGCTTAGATTCTGTGTTAATAGCAAACCTTACCCTCTGACTCTTACTCGCTTTTGTTCCAAACCTTTCTCTACTGAAAATTAATAGTGAGTGCATTTGCTTTCAAGTTGGCTTTCACTGCTTTTCCCCTCCAAGTTTCCAGACCCTCTGGACTGGAAGTTGGCTTCACCAGACCCATCTGAATGCTCTCCCTGAATCCTTCACTCTGCTGCTGGCTGCAAAACTCTGCTCTCTCCACCTCTACTACCTGTAAGACCCTTGAACATCATCTTTCCCCACTGTTTTATGCACCCACTTAAAAGACCAGACTCCTGCAAGTTCAAATTCTTAAGATGAAAAAAGCCCTGACCAGAAATAAACAGGCTGAAAGGAAAATGCAACTCTCATCACTCTTTTCTCTTACTGCCTATGGAGCACTGAGCACGGAATTTTCTCAGCCGGCTGCTGAGAAAGTGTGTGCACTTTCCACAGTGCACACCCACACACAGAGAGTCACAAAGCCCCGACACGTCCAGGAGGATTTATTCCATCACAAAGTCACCACCGTTGCTCCAGCACAAATGACATCACTTAGGAACCCAACCTCATCTCCTGAGAGCTCCCAGCTCCCTCCTCTCCCGCAGCGACCGGAGCAACAAAGAACCGCGTTTGTGCAACGAAGAGGAAAAAAAGTATTGCTGCAAAAAGTTTTCCAGATCGACTTATATTTTCTTGAGAACGTGACTACAGAAAAATTAAGGACTGTAGAAAGAAGGGAGCAGAACAAATTCTGGTTGAACTAATCAACCTACATCTGTGATTTATCCTAAACTTGTACCTAGTGATACCAAGGGAGGGTGAGAGACGTCTGTGAGCCCTCGCAGGTGTTGCTCGGCGAGGTTCTCACGCTGCAGAACCAAAACCATCTCAGTACTTTGCTGCACGAGCGGACTGAGAACTGGAGTCCAGGTCTGCAGTTTTCCTCTTCTTCTTCAGACACTTGAAAATCGGTTGGTAGGGAATAAAAACGACGGATGATTTATTGATGATACCTGTTCCCTGCCCATGGCAGGGGGCTAGGACGAGATGGGCTTTAGGGTCCCTTCCAGCCCAAACCAGCCTGCGATTCTCTTGCAAAAAGACACTTTTCTTGGGAAAGAATCACACAAAGGATGTGCTCGCACTGCGATCACAATCCCCCCTTCCCCCTGACGGCACTTCTGTCGCGATGGCTGACGCACTATCGCGATCCCGGCCCGTGTGCGCGGTACCCAGGGACAGGTAACGAGGGTGCCGGGGCTACCGGGGGGCCTGGGAGCTCCGCGCTGAGCGAGGGAGACTCCGAGGAGGCGGGGTAGGAGCGCGGTGTCGCGACACGCGGCGGCTGTCGCGACAGGGGGCGA
>VYXC01010439.1:1510811-1529880 GCA_013397175.1 Platysteira castanea | reverse complement strand
TCCCGCAGCCGCCCCCCCGCCGTGGGTCACTCCTGGCAAAGGACAACACCGGAGGGAGCTGCCCCCGCCCTATGGCACGGGGTGGGGGCACTGAGCTGCGGGACCCCCGAAGGCCAGCACCCCCAGCAGTGCCAGGCTGACCTCACTCACGGGTCTGGCTGTGCCGGCCACACTGAGCACAGGCATCGGGACAGGCACGGAAGGGGCACGGGCCAGCACAGGTCTCTGTGGCACTGAGGGGAGGACAGGCACACACAGGGGACAGCCTCCTTCACATTGTCACAAGGCAGCAAAGCCACTGGCCGTAAGAGGCAGGGGGAGGGAGGGAGGGAGGCAGAGGCAGCTGTACAGGCTGTGCTGGAGGAGCCTGTCCCCACCTCAGTGTCCTGCTGGTCCCCCACTCACCTCTGACCACCACCCTGCTCGAGTAGCTGTGGGGTCGGGAAGTGCCACAGGACCTGGGCACAGCAGCCACAGTGGGTTCACTGCCCCCTCAGGGGATGGGTGGCTTTGGCACAGTGCTACTTTTTGGTATTTCTGGTGGTGGGACCTCCCTCTGCCCTGTGGAGCTCTCCCTGCTCCAGATCCTATGAGGAAAATTCCCCAAGGGGAGCCAGCATGGGAGAGGGCAGCACCCAGTGCCAGTGCTGGACTGTCACCTTCCTCTGGGGCTGACTGCCACCCATCCAGCCTGGGCAGGGCTGCTGGCACTGCGGGGGCCCTGGGGGTGAGGCACAGGGACAGGGAGAGCCAGCCACAGGGACAGCTGTGGGCAGGGGCAGGGCTGGGACAGTGCCCAGGAGAGTCACTCAGAGAGGGCAAGGAGCCCAGGGGTCCTGGCTGGTTCTCTTCCTAAAGCTCCACATCCCAAGCCTCTGCTCCCAGCTCCAGGTGTTCACCCCAGGGCAGAGAACAGCAAGGCACTGAGACTGCAACACCAGACAAGCTGCCAGTCATAACTGGGGATGGGATTGGCCTGAGACAACACAAAGTTAATTAGAAAATAAATCCTCTCCCAGCCTTGGAATAAAAAGAGCAGCAGACAGGACATGCATCTTTCTGGCCCTACAAAATAAGGCACCAGTTACAAACGAAATTCGGATTGTATTTGATATAAAAGGAATTCCCACGTGTCGAAGGCAGTTGATGTCTGAGTGCATAACAGGGAGTGATCTTCACTAGCTTTGGGTCGGCCAACCTCATTCCTTGGCCTCGGTGGCTTTCTGGAACAGGGGAAGCTGCAGGAGGGGAAGAGAGAAGCTGTTAGGGCTGCAGGAGGGGGAGGCAGGGAGCTGCCTGCACTCTGTGGTGGCCAGGGCTGGGGAAGGAGAGGTTCCCTGGGAGGCTGAAAGCTTCCAGGCAGGTCCCTGTGCCCTAGGAGCAGCTGGCATTGCCAGTTGCCAGTGCCCAGCTCACCTTTGTGAGATCCACACCAGTGATGGCACGCACGGAGGCGGGGATCTCCGCCAGGAGACGGTTCACATCGGACATGGTGCTGCCCTTGTCTCCGCTGAGAATGACGATCTCATCCACTTTGGAGAGGGGAGCAGACACCTTGGCAGCGATCTGGGGAAGCAGGGATGAGCAGAGAGTCAAGGAACTGCTCAGCAGCTCACTGGCAAAGGTCCCTTCAGGGCTTTGCTGTGCCCCCAGGAGACCTGGCCCAGTCTGGGAACTCCCCCAGCCCACCTGGAGCAGGGGAAAGCCGCTCCCTCCTCACCTCAGGCAATGCATCCAGCACTAGAGCCAGCTGGGCAGCTTCTCCATACTTCTGGAGCGCTTCTGCTTTCAGCTTCAACCCCTCAGCCTCCGCCATCCCGACGGCCTCGATCACAAAAGCCTCGGCCTCTCCGATCTTGCGGATCTTTTCCGCCTCCGCCTGAGCAAGGAGGATTTGCTTCACCCTGGAAAGGGAAACACAGCCCTGTGGCAGCCTGGATCCCTGCAGAGAGCCCGGGAGCCGGGGCTCAGGGCCCCCAGCCCAGGGCAGGGGCTCACTCACTTCTCGCCCTCGGCGATCTGCTGGATGCGATAGGCTTCGGCCTCGGCCGGCTGCTTCACGGTGGCCATCAGCTCCTTCTCCATCCGGATCACCTCCTTCTGTTCCACCTCGATCTGCTTCTTGCGCTCCACCACCTCGATTTCGATCTCCTCCTGGCGGATCTTCTGCTGCTCCCGGGCGCTCTGGAGCTCGTAGGCCAGCTGGGCCTCTGCAGTCTGTACACGGGGGAGAGGAGAAGAGGGGTCTCGGCCACAAACTCCTGTGCACAGACATAAGGACCCCGAAACCAGACACAACTCCTGCTATTGAACCTCTTCCCAATCCTCAGTGCTGCTCTTCCCACAGCACTTGAGCCCAACCAGCTCCAGGTTCAACCCTCCCCACCCTTTCCTCCAAGTCCCATTGAGTATCTGCAAACAGGAGAGGAATCTGCTGCAAGGAGCTCACAGTGACACACAGACTTGGGTTCTCCACCTCCAGCTCTCCTAACAGATGCAGGAAGAGGAAGCTGACAAGTCCCAGAGCCACCAACACCATCACAGACCCTCCAGGGAACAGCAGTGGGCTGTGGGATACTCTCACCTTAATGTTGACCTCCTCAGTGAAGGCAGCTTTCTGCAACTCAAAAGCCCGTTTGGAATCTGCTATTTTGGTATCTGCCATGAACTTGACATCCAGCATTTCTTTCTTGCACTCTGCCTCCTGCAGAGAGGGAACAGAGAGCAGAGCTTCAGGGCGTGCAGCTGGAGCAGAAGAGGCTACTCCAGGGTAGCCCGGCACGTCTCCGGACTCACCCGAATGCCAGCATCCCTCTCAGCTTCTGCCACTCCAATGTCTGCATCCCTTTGGACAGCTGCAATCTGAGTCTTCCCCAGGGAGCTCAGGTAATCCACTTTATCATAGACATCCTGGGGAGGGGAGGTAAGTCATAACCACTTCAAACGAGTGACTCCATCTCGCTCCCTTCCCACTGAAGCTCAGGCCGGGGTCAGAACATGCCATGTCAGCTGCTCCAAACAAACAGGGAGGGCAGGGAGAAGAAGGCCATCCTGACATCTTCCCTCACTCCCAGGAGGCTGGGTTATCAGCCAGCTCTCTCCACGAGCCTGTTTACAGAGGCAGCTACCTGGCTGCTCTTGGCCCAGCTGCCTGGATACAGGACATGCTGTGGCGGCTGTCATGGAAACTCCCGGAGGGCTGGGACAGGCTGTCAGCAGGGGAGTCAGGGCCAGGCTCTCTCCTGCTGCTCCTACAGCTCTGCCCAGAGCGCAGCACCCAACATCTGGGCGTACCTTGATGGTGAAACTCAGGATCTCAATCCCCATGCGACCCACGTCGGGAGCTGCCACCTCCCGCACCAGCTTGGCAAACTGGTCCCTGTCCTGGTAGATCTGCTCCACTGTCAGGGTGCCTGCAGAGGGGAGGAAGGTGAAGCACTTTATTTGGAACAGGTAACGATGTGGGTCTAACCTCAGGAACATCCTCGTTGTCCCTAATTTCTTCAGGCCTAGGCATAAGGGCATAATCCTCTGCGCCTGCAGTGGCACCATCTCAGTCTCACACATGCAACCACCACCCACACATGCTACCTGTGGCCCTTGGGGGACTCAGACATCTCTCACTGCAGGCACCGAAAACTCATTTATCACAACGCCCAGCCACGCAGAGGGAGCTGCTGCAGGGGAGATGCCACCTCTGCAGGCAGCAGAGGAAGGTCCCGTGTGGCTGCGTGGTGGCAGCGATACCAGCCAGCTGAGAAGGGACAAAGCCACTCCAGATGCCTCCAGGGGATGAGGCCCTCCTTACCTAGGATGGAGCGCAGGTGTCCCTCCAGTGTCTGCAGGACCACGTTCTTCACATCCTGCACGTTCTTCCCCAAGAACTGCTCACAGGCCACAGCCAGCAGCTCCTTCTCGGTCATTATCTTCACCTAGAGACAGGAGACAGAACCAAAGGGACTGAAGGTGCCTGTCCAGGAGCAGCAGCAGCAGCAGCAGCAGAAGCAGCAGTACCACCACCAGGCTGCCAGGCCCCCATGCTACCGATGCTCCAAGGGACCACACTGAGCTGTCCCCATGCTGAGCCAGGCCACTGGACCAGCCAACGAGCCCCTACTGTCTGTGCTGCTGTCCAAACCTTTACAGCAGCTCAGCGTGGAGGTGCTCCCTGCAGCCATCTGTCCCACAGCAGTGGGGACAGAGCCCGGCCCTACCAGTCCCAACTCAGGGAAACCCTATAAAAAGCCCTGAAATACCAGTTCAGCCACTGCACCAACACCAGAGCCAGAAAAAAGCTGGCTGTTACCATCCCTGGCCAAAAGCCATTTTGTTACCTTTCTCTTCCTCCTCTTTCACAAGAACTATTTTTCCTGACCCAGGAAAGGCAGAAAACAAGACAGAGCCTGACAAACCCAAGGAGCAGCTTGGGAACAGGGGCTCCATTCAGTGTTCCCTGGAAGGAGAGATGAGACAATAAGGCCACAGCACACTGGTTTGTCCTGCCTGCAGCTGGGAGCTCCCAGACATCCTTTGCAATGACCCCAATGTGTCATGCTCAGGACTCGGCTGTTCTGCTCCACACGGTCAGTCTGGTGGGACACAGCCACCCCAGCAATGTTTTCACCTCCCCCAGCCAGAGCCTGGTGTAAAAGCACCCCCATTCCAGCCAAGCCAGGGTCTTAGGGTGGTCCTGCTGGTCACAGAGCTGCTTTTTAAAGGCAAAGTGAATTACAAATCCCTGTGGGGTGTGTTAGGCAGTGGAGATGTGCGCTTTGCAGCACTCAGCTATGAAGAGCTGCAACCCACCAAGACGTCAGCTCCTGGTGGCCCTGTCCAGTCTGAGGGCTCAGGGACACTCTGTGCCTGGCAGCACCAGAGAAGGAGCAGGTCCCTAGCAGCCACAGACCTTTCTGGATCCTACAGCACCCTCTCATGGACACAGCTGGGCTGGGCAGTGCCTCCTGTCCCACAAGGAGATAGTGGCACCCTGACCTGCCCCAAGGGCCTTGGCTGGGCCTGGCTCAGACACTTCCAAAGCCATGGACGCTGCACAGGGGCCCTCTGAGGGTACCAGCACACACTGCTGAGGGATTCACAGCCTACAGACCTCATCCTGACACTTTCTAGAGCACTTCCAGCTGCAAAAGCAACACAACTCCTTCTTGAGAGTCTCGTCTGACAGCCCACGCATCCAAAATGATCCCTCTGGAGCCAAACAGCAGCACCTGGCCCCAGCCCTGACAGAGAGCAGGACAACTGGGACTAACTGTCATCTTCTAAGGGGACAGCAGGCGGACTGTGTTAGACACAGTGAGCTGGCCAAAACTCACCTGCCACAACCCTGCCCCTTGGAATGTAAAGAAACACCAAGTCAGGCTGAGCCCATTTCCTACTGCTCCTTCCCAGACTGGGTCTCCCAGTCAAAATGTCAAACAACCTCAGGCAAGCGTGGCAATCCTCCTCTGCACTGTCCCCAAAGCCTCTTGGGATCCTTTTGGGGCCGATTCCACGGTGGTTTCTTGTCCCTACACCCCAGGCCAGCAGTGTGCTCTTCCCACACAAGGGGGAGTTGGGAGAGCTGCTCTGGAGCTGCACCCACGAGCGTGAGCCCTGCACGAGGCTCCTCTCACAGCAAACGGGAGGTTTTTGCAAGTATCAAAAGCAATTAGACTCAGCAGTGACATTTATGGTGAGCATCTGCCAGCAATTCCACCTCTCCAAACAATCCCCACCCTCGGGAGCTGTGGGGAGGACAGAGCACAGGGCAGGATGTTCATTAGGAGAATCCCTGCGGTACTTAGGAGCAAGGAATGATTCAGCCTCTGGATAAAGCCAGTCAGCCTCCACTGGTGAGCCCTGGACAGCCCACGGGAGCCTGGCTCTGCACGGAATACAGAACTCAACCTCCAAAGCAAAGGCTGCAGAAAAGAAACCAGAGTTGAGCAATTTGTGCTCAGCGTGTTTTGCAGGGTTTCGGGCAGGGCACTGCGACACTCGGTGCTTCTCAAATGTCATTCCCACCAGAGGGAGAGCCCTCGGCTGGCAGGGAATCAGAGAGCCTCCATCCTGCAATCCCGTGTGCAGGATCGATGCCACCGCACCCTGCTCCGGCCAGCTGCACTCGCAGTGAGGGGTGAGCACGGAGAATCCAATTAGCTGGAGGCTCAGGAAAATGGTACAGAAGGATACAGAGCCCGGCGTGGCCTAAGGCAGCAGCATCCCAGCACATCCCGGTGCCCAGCCAACACAGGGAGGAGGCTGCTGGTGAGCACTCATTAAATCCCTCCTCAAGAAAAGAACAGCATCCTTATGCACATTAAGCATTTCTATCATTATGGCAAACACTTAAAAAGCTGTTTCTCCGGGAATAATTAGTTTGCTTTTTTTTTTTCTTTTTTTTTTTTTTTCTCAAGCCCTTAAAAGAAAAATGTCTGTCTCAAAAGTACTTGTGCAAAATTAAGGTAACCTCTGCCATGCACATCCCCAACAACCTTGAGGCTGCTTTCTGCATGGCAATTCCTTGGATCCCGGCTTTAAAATTAACTGTCAGTGGAAAAAACGACCAGTGAGAAGAGAGAATAACATGAATAAGATGAACTGGGGTCTGCATTTTTAAATCAAGGCACCTGGTGATCCAGCCCTCTGCTACCAGACCATTTTGCAGGCAATGGAGGGATTTCTCAAAACTAGGACAAAAGGGAATGCTGGCTTCAGAGAAACACCAAATACAGAAGGAAAAGCCTACAGATTTAGGAAAAGAGTGTGAAGGGAGACATGGGTGCACACATTTTGCCAACCATGCAAAGACCACTGGGGTTATGTGACACCTTAGCAGCTAAACAGATACAAAAACTGGAAAAGAACTGAAAGATGGATATAAAGTACTCAAAAATTGAAACCAAGGGTGCTGGCTCCACAAGGGATTTTGGTTACATCACTGCATCACTCAGCAGCCCCTTGGCTCCAGAGCTCCCCACAGGGAATGTGGCAGCCACTTATCCTGTGACAACACACCTGGACAGTGACCACAGCCCTGTGTGCAGAGAGCTGCTCTTGGTTTGTACATCCAGAATGCTCTGTCAGGAGCAATTTTCAATCACAGCATCCAGCTGCCTATTTGAGGAGCCCAATTCCCTCAAAAACTAACACTTCCCTCCCAGCATCCTCCTCAGGGCAGGACCTGGCCCCAAGGACAGCCTGTACCAGGACAGCAGACCTCAGACTCCAAGAAGTGCGGGGTTTTGGTGTGCTGCCACAAGCAGCAAAAGCAGGTTCTTACATTTGAAGAAAGCTGGAGAGAATCGAAATTCAATTCCAGCCAAAAATTTTACACGCCAGTTTTAGTGCCTGGAGGGACTAAGTTCTTTTTTTTAAGCTTTAACTCACCGTGAAGAAATACAAGGTCCAAGTGCTAACAATAACAATCCAAGGGAATATAATGCTCGACACCACCTCAGGAGGTTATGGGTCAGTCCTGTGGGGTCACACACAGCTCCGAGGACACCACAGCACATCAGCATTCCACAAACACATCATGTCACCCCCACACACCTCACTTGCCACGTGGACAAATGAGACACCAGAAAAAAAATGATTTTGGGGAGAGGAGGAGAGGTCACAACCCCCTTCACCACATGGAACATGCTGGAGTGTGTTTGTACCAACAAGGACAGTGTGGTTTGGTACAAGGATTTATTCATAGTTGGCTTCTCTCCCTGGACAACAGCAACCTCTTAAGGGGGAAAACCAGATCTAAGTTAGAGACATGCATTCCTGAAATGATGTTTTGGAGTTACTGTACCTGTGCCACACCTGTGACAGTTATAGCTACCCCCTCCGCCGTCTCTACGTCCTCACACCTGGGCTGTAACGTCATTATCTCTAGGGAAATCCTGTCAAAAAACGTAAAATATTTGCACGTTTCCAGGTTACACACACTCAGCTCTTCCCTTTGCATCTCCTGCCCCAGGCTACCTGCTGCACTCATCACAGGTAATGCAAGACAGGCACAGAATGCAGCCAAGGGACCACATCTGTGACCGGAGACAGACAGGGCGCTGCGGCCAAGAAATAGATTTTCAGATAATGCTTAAAGGCAATTTATCAGCAAAGGCTGGAATCCAGACTGGAAATGATCCCGTGACCCCTTCCCTCCTGCTGGGTTAGTGAGGGGCCAGAAGCTGCAGCGTTGGGACCCCAAAGGGCCCTCTGTCAGAGGCTCGTTGTGCCACGCTGCCCAGCACCGTGGCAGCACGGGATGGTGTCACTGGTTTAAAAGCACAGCACGGAACTGGGATGGTCCCATCCCCCTCACACGAGCACTGGTGCTTGGCAGAACCTGGCACTGATGCTGAAGAAGCAGCCCTGGGTTAGCCCTACCCCCTGACCTGGTTCACCTCTCCCTCTATTTTTCCAGTGTCCCGTGACCCAAATAAGTCTCCAGTTCTTTATGGCCCTGCCTGTAGAGAATCAGGCACCAGGAACAGATCCTGCAGCTCCAGAGCTTTCTCAGTCACCCCAGGTGGGCTTGAGATACTTTGGTCAGTCCCAGAAACCTGCAGGTCACAATTTGGTAAGACAAGGGACATCTTTGGCTGTGGCAAGCCTGGCTCCCATGTCAGCCATAACAAGCCAGAAAGGCATTGGGAGTCAGGACAGGGAGCCACGGGGCAGAGAGTTTGTGTCAGTGAACATTAGGTCAAACATCTGAACCATGAAGGGGCTGCCCTGGGCTGCTGCATGCACGTTGAGTTGCTCCAGGATTGGCTGGAAGTGCTGAAACCTATCCCTGCAAGTTCATGCCTGCCTTGGCCACTGTCCTAATTAAACTGGCACGCGAACTGGGAGCTGATAAAACACATCCCACTGTCCAGGACATGCACAGGCATTTTTTGCCATGTGTTCACAGCTTTAATCAGATACTGGAGGATTTCAGCCTTCTGAAGGCCTAATCTAGACTTGGAATTTAATTCCCAAACTGCGCTGCTTCTTAGTTCTGTTCACAGGGATGTTTGGTAATTAATGGTTCATAATGCCAGTCCTGTGTGCTGCAATTCATCCGAGGTCTCTGTGC
This sequence comes from Platysteira castanea, assembly GCA_013397175.1. Lineage (NCBI taxonomy): Eukaryota > Metazoa > Chordata > Aves > Passeriformes > Platysteira > Platysteira castanea. The sequence continues at coordinate 1,520,807 of VYXC01010439.1, read as the reverse complement.
TGTACTTTCAGAGGTGACAACATCCAAAATGGGCAGTGTCTCCATGTGGAGGAAGAAGGGCTGAGTGGGAATCCATAGCCAACACTGCAGAGCCAGGCACAGTTTCAGTTTTGAAATGGCACAAAACCTGCCTTCCCACCTGTCCCAAATCCTGTACAGAATCCAACCTGGCTTGCCTGTGCCTCCACACAAAAGCAGATGTCCTTCTGCTCTCCCCCACGCCCACAATGGAGACAGTGCTGGCAAGGAAATGGTTACAGCAGGAGCAAATGCTAGGTACAGCAATGCTGAATTTGGAATTTGCCAGGGATGTACCTGTCTGCATTACCTATTAACTGTGGAGTGCCACAAGGCAAGTGCTGGAGAAGGAGAAGGGGAAGGAGAGGAGGGTATGAAGATTTCAGCTGTCCCATTATAAAACCATTAGCTTTTATGTTATCCTGCTCCTGCTGCTGCTGCTGCTGCTGCTCAAAACAGAGGGATAAACGGTCAGACAGGGTGTTAGGAAGCTGGTGGATTATTACCTGTGCAACCCCTGTTACGTACAGTGGGACCCCCTCCGACGTCTCAACATTCTCGCAGCGACAGAGGATGGTCAAAACCTCCAAAGACACTCTGAGCAGGGAGGAGTAAGGGTAGGACAGCAAATACACAGAGTAGTTACCAGAGAGTAAGACACTCGTTGCAAAGGACAGACGAGACTTTCAGGTTTCAGCTTTTCCCTGTTCGGTTTGCCTTTCTCCCACTGCCTGCTCCCAGGGCTCCATAATCAGCTTCCCTGGTCATTGAGGGGGAGTTTACAGCATCCAGCAGCTTTTTTTAATGAGGATAAACAGGCTGGGGGTTCATCCCTACCCTGCACATGACACTGAACTATCTATGCCATCCTGGTGTCAGCTGGAGTTCTCTGTTGAAGTAATCTTTGCATACAGAAAAGTTGCTTTTGATAATAATTTAGATGCTTCTATGTCAATATTTAAGAGAGGCCAGAAAAATGAAAACGCCAGGGACCTGGTTACCCACCCCTGGCTAAGGCATTGAGGAGAGAAGCTGCTTCCAAGTGCTGTCCTGGGAAGCTGAATTAACACCATTTGGCTCCCCCAGAGGCATATTAGACCACGCTGTCTCTCTCACTGCATTTATTTCTGACCCCTAAACAGGGACAGCATTTTTTCCCCTTGTTTTTCCCCAGAGCTCAAGGTTGCAGCAGGGTAAGTGCCCAGAACCCTGCCAGCTTTAACTGTTCCTTTTGTTCCCAGGTTAATGCTACCTGGCAGGATGCCGCTGACAGCAACACAATTGCTCCTGTCTCTCTTGCTCGCAGCACTGGCAGTTCCAGAAAAAATGTCCTGATTTCAGAGAAGGAAATCTGTCTCACTCTTCATGTTAATGCAGCAGGCTCCATCTGGGGCACAGTTTATGGCATTTGAGAAAGGAGAATTAAGCCCCATATCCCACGGCATGAACTGGTATGGATTTTAAAGGAGAAGATTTGTTTGGATGCTGGAATTCCTGTCAAGAGCCCCATTTGCTAAATAATGCCCAGACCTCTATCACAGAACAGCTCATTCCTGGCAATCCAGTTCTAGGCCCTGGATTCAGCCTATCCTTAACTTAATAAATCAGCCTCCCATTCATTCAGTTAACAGTTCTCCCAACACGATGTCTCACAAAAGCTTGGGAATGAAGCTTGTCTGGATCAAACACAGCCCTTAAACACTGAGCCCACAAGCTGGGCCTTTCCTTCCCCTCCCACCTCCCATCACGTGCAGAGCGAGGGCAGCCACATGCTCACTTTGTCTGCTGGTGGCAACACAGATACAGGGAAAAGAGGCTGGAAGAGGCTGTAAGGGTTAACTACAACCTCTGGCCATCATTCAGTGCCAAACCCAAAAGTCACGTCTTTGTCCTTTTCCCTGTTATTTTTTTACACAGACGGAGGAAACCTGCATCAGTGAGCATGAGGGATGTATTGGGAGGGAGCATTCCTACAGATCCTGGAGACAAAGAGCTGTATTAGCAGGACAGCAGCACTACCACAGCGTGTCAGCTCAGAGCCCAGACTGTAAGCAGCAGCAAGCAAAATCCACAGCTGAGGAAAGGGAGAGCAAGGGAATCCCGTGGTTTTAAACTGGAACAGTCTTCTCCCAAGGTGAGAGCAGTCAGCAGATCTTTACAAAGAGAGACTTGAGGAGCAGAGGGGGGCACTGGTGCACTGCAGGCCACAAACTGGTTTGTTACTGGGTGAGGGGTTGGGCCATATTGGGCAGGACTTGGCTCCTCTTGTGGACACAGAGGCCATTTGAAAAGTACTTCAGCTGAAAGCATGTGATTGCTTTTTTTGTGTGTGTCTTTTGCGCTGTGGCACCCAGCTGTCCCCATGCCAGCAGCCAGCAAAGAACTCCTGATGCTCATCCCTGGTTTCATACGCAGTGCCTGGTCCAGTGTTCCTAAAGACACCGCTGACAGCCCCACCAGGATGATTTTACCGAATTCCTACTCCAAAAGCCCACAAATAACAGGGGTCTCCTTACCTTTGGGTGTCAGTAATGCACCACCATGCCCAGGCCCAGCCTCCGTACACATACTGCTTCTCATCAGAGCCACAGCAGCCACCTGCAGCACAGCAGAGAGCACAGAGAAATCAGGATTACACACCTGCACGTGCTCTTAGACAGGGAGTAACTTACAAGCCGAGGACTTCATGCTCTTCCTCCTCTCCATGAGCTTCACATGGCAGTTTTCCCAAGGCAACCTTTTCTGGAATTGTCTTATAAAGTTGGAAAATAGTATTTACATAATTCACTATGATCAACAGTAACACACTGAAAGTGACTGTATCTCAAACCAGGGCTTTATTTTAGTTTTGTTAAGCACTTTTAGCAACCAGAATCAATATAAGTATATTCAACCATGATGTTAACTGTTATGGAAAGCCATGTAAGAAATCCACCTCCTTTCCCTCACACCACCCTTAAATTCCCAGAGAAGCTCTCAAGTCAGCACTGGAGGAGGAAAGAATCCTTGAGCTCCCAAAAAATACCTCCTAGTTCTGGCTTTTGCAAGTAGCAGTGTCTGATGCTTTGATGGTCCATCTCAGAATTGGATGTGCCCAAGATTCAGGCAGCCTCCAGAACTCCTCTGACACATTTAAGATTTGATCCCAGTGAAGCCAAAAGATGCTGTCTGGATTTTCATATCTTTGATTTAAGCAACAAGACACCTGCTGCCTTTCAAGAGAGCACCCTGCCAGTGATCAGCCCCGGGGTTCATGGCTGGGAAGGGAGGAGCTCTGCAGCTCCCCGGCTCAGACCAGGGCTCGGAGCTGCTGACTCTCAGGCAGACTGAGCCAGAGTTGCCTCTCTCATCTGCTCTCCATAATCACTCTTACTACAGCAGTGCCCGAGGGCCTCGGCAAGGCGAGTGCTGTACAAACAGAGCAACAGACAGTTCCAGCCCTGCAGGATGGATCTCTATAGGCAAGACAGAGCCGGTGCAGAGGACGAGCAGGAACGCGGAAAACAGCGTGGCTGTGGGAGCTTTGGGTTGTGGGAGGGGAAAGGGAGAAGGACAAAGCCAGCAGCCAGCAAGCCTTTGAAGAGAAATGACCTTATTGTTTCCTGCAAGAGGTCACAGTGAAGAAGCAGAAGCAGTACACATCCAGGCCAGTGTGCCTGCAGGGCCCTCCTGCTGCTGTGTCCTCCTCCTCTTCTTCCTCCTCCTCCTCCTCCACCCAATCCTGCTTTTAGCCATCTTCTGCCTGCTGCCAAACACTGTCTGCTTCCAGATACTGGTCACATACTGCCTGCTTCGCTGGCTTCCATGCAATGGTTGACAAACCAGCAGATGAGTCCCATCTACAATTCTTCACCCTTGCATTTCAGTAAGAATTAAACACAGATGGGAAGAGGCTTTACACACTTTTTCAGATCTCCTGTGCTGCACAGCCTAGAGGAATATTCTCCTGCCACCTCAGAGCCAGCCTTTGGATAGCTTCTTCCCCTAGCTGGAAGGTTACTTCAGCCAGGCAAGCGTTACAGAAGCTGATGATACAACATCCTGCAGTAACCACAATGCCTTTAACATTTCTTGGAGGGCGTCAGCCTGGTTAGCTCAGCCTTTCAGCCAGGCCCTTGTTTTCCAAGAACAGGAAGGGAGGTGTTCCTGGCAGTTGGGAAAAGCAGTACCACATGGAAAGGTATTTTATTTCACAGGGTCTATGTGGTCTTTACTGAACCTCTGTTAATTGTTTCTTAATAATATCCTGAGAAAGCTCTGCACCCTAAACCCACCATTGTTACAGGAAAGTGCCTCTCCGTGCAGATGTTCCCCTTCTTCTGTAGGAAATGCAAGGAAACACCTTATTTAATATCACATCCAAAATGAGCTCCACATTTGCTTCCTGGTGCTACACAACACAGCTGCAGAGCACAGTCTACTGAGCTAGATTATATGTCAAAAACTGTTCAAAGCCTAAAAAAACAGGGAAAACGAACACATTAAGGAGGAGTGGGATGCCAGCCAGTTGCTTTCACACACGCTGGACGTCTGAGCGCAGCAGAGCTCCGTCCTGGTAAGGCTGAGGAGCTGAGGGCTCATTTTCCATGGCAGTCCTGCCACCTCTTTCTCAATTCTCAGGCAGCAAGAGGAAAAGGAACCAACAAAGCGAAATCTTTGCAAGGCTAAAGAATGAACCCTCTTGCACAATGAGATTTGGCAGAGAAATTGCCTTTTCCAGCTATAATACGCCCACTGTTCCAGCAGACTGGGTCTCACAGTCGTTTGGCCATCGCTTCCACAAACATCCACCGTGCCTCTTCCGGGGCAGTGTGCAGGGCCACAAATGGAGGATTCATGGCCAGGGAGCTGCCAGCCAGCTTGGCCTCTTCCCAATGAAGGGGTCTCATGTTCAAGCAAGAATTCCCAGAGCCAGGAGAAAGTACGTTGTCTGTTTGTTTGGGGTTTTTTATTATGAAATAAGATTAATCGCTTGGGAGTTGGTAGATAAAAGGAGCTCTCAGCAGATGCAGGAAGTGAGCAAGGAAGAATGTGAGCCTCAACAGTTTTGGGGACACAGGGCTCAAAACATCAAAGCTGGGATGATCTGAACAAGCTCTGTGTTGTTTGCTCTCCCAGGTAACTCGGGCACTGAGTTACCTCTCTGGCAGGAAGTGGTGAGCGTTCCGAAATCAGGTCATGGTAAACAGGCTGCTGAGGGCAGGCAGACCAGGAAAAAGTTGGTAATTGAAAACAGTTACTGACAGAAGATAATGTAGAGATAGAGGAAGGCAAAAGCATACATAAAGAAAATCACATCCTAAAGCAGGGCCCAGACTAAAGTCAGTGTCTGGTTCTTAGGCCACGCTGTGCATATAAATTAGGCTTTGCTCACATACAGAAATGGTACAAGGTTAACAAAAATTAATTTAAAAAGATGCAGGGTTCTGAGTTGAATCCATAAAAGCCTCTGATGGTCACTGCAGCAGACGAAAGCAGATTACACTGGCTATCTTTTTCTGGATGTAGTCTATGAAAATGACTTAATGAGTAACAATGCTATAGAGTGAGTTTAAAAGCACATTTAGTAACTCATCTCATAAACAGTAACTCAGAAGACAAGAAACAATGAAGCTACGCAACAAAATCACAGAGATACTACCCCAAAATTCCTTTTGGAAACCGAAAGAGGAAAGGCCTGAGGCTACTGTTAACATCCTTCTCCTGACTTGCTTTCTGAAGAGTAGTTTGCAGGTCCTGGAGATTTAACAAGCACAAGATAAGGGAAACCTCGAGCCCCACCACCTGCAAAAACGTGAAGAAGCACCTCCCGAGAAGGAAAGATCCCAGATGAGCTGTGTAAGGTCCCTTTTGAGCACTCATGACTTGAGACCTCACATGAGACCCAGCTGAAGCTGCCTGCTCCTTCCCACAAACTCCTGTTTCTTTTGAGGCTGAACAACTGGAATTGCACCACCAGTTTTTAGGTTCAGGTGGCTCTTGCTGCTCACCACGTGTTTCCATGAGACACGGCCTGGATCTTCTTGTTCCATTTTCATGCAATAGACTGTTCTCACCTAAATGTAACTTCTACATTCCTCCTTCCTGAACTGCATCAGATTTTGTTCAGCCCATTGGGTCAACCTCCAGAGTTTGTTTTGATCCCGATCCAGCTCTTCAAAGCTCTCGAACCCATTCCCAGCTCAGCCTGCAAATTCAATAAGCACATTCTCGATTCCATTATCCAAGCCAAAACAAGGAACTTACTCGATAAATTCTTTCAGCTGAACAGTGAGCTACTGTCAAGTTCCCTGGCAATGGTTTTCCAGGCAGTTTCATATTAGTTTCATAATATCTGAGAAACCAGTTCCTTCTTGCACTGTGGACTGTAGGTCTCTTGCAGGAAGGGCTTCAAGAGCCTCAAGAAATCCTTATTTCAGACTTTCTACTTAGAAAAGTAACATGAAAATAGTACAGTCTCAAAGACATGAGCCGTTCTTGAGGGATAAGAAGGATGCAGTAGCAGGATGGAAGAGCTCAGAGCAGCTCCTGGAAGGGTTACATACCCCTGACTGCTGGCATACAGCAGGAAATTCCTACATAAAAGTAGATTTAACTGCTAGCTCTTCTTTCACTTTGACAGACATCAAGGAGCCCCAAAGGGTGTTGCACTAAAGTAAAATTTGAGAAACTGGGCTGGGAGCGTATTTCTCAAGCTGATTTCTGCTCAGCTGAGGGGGAATCAGATTAGCTGGACATGGCAAATACCTCTACTTGTGTTCTTCGAGGTGTTACAAGCAATATATTTGTTTCAGTAGTCTCCTAGGAAATAAAGTTGGCTTGGCTGGGTTGCACTCCCCTGATTTTTTCCTCCTTTCACTCCCTAAACTTTTGCTGAAGCGGGAGTTTGCTCTGACACAGGAACAGGGAGGGCTGTGCCCACTTTCCCCCGTCACATATGCCCAGGTGTTCCCCTCAGAGCTCCTCTGCTGCAGCCTTTGCCACCCAGAAGGAAAATGCTCCAACTGTAGAGATTTAGGCAACGCTGTTTGGTAACTGTTAGATGAACATGGTCACTATAAACACGCATTTCCTTATTATGACACTCTGTGGAAATATTATAGCACTGTATATCAAAATCAGCAGATGGACCCCTAGCCACAAAAGCTGCATTTAACCAGACTATAACCCAAACCCAGCATTTTGCAGCCTATTTGGTTCCCTGGTGGGAACATTCAGATACCGGGGTGAACAGGTACTTTGTGTACCTCCCCGAAAACTTGACCAGCTCCAGCTGTGCTCAGAGCAGTGATGAGCTGTGTAAGGTCCCTTTTGAGCACTCATGACTTGAGACCTCACATGAGACCCAGCTGAAGCTGCCTGCTCCTTCCCACAAACTCCTGTTTCTTTTGAGGCTGAACAACTGGAATTGCACCACCAGTTTTTGGCTCCTGCCAAAGCCTCCTCAGATCTTGCACCAAGGGAGTCTCCCAGAAAAGTCAGACCCACAATTTGGGGAGACTCAGGGCTCTGTGGGGCATCCTTACAAATCCTGGGCTTCACGATTCACCAGTGGATCCATCAGCAGTACAGTTTCTCAGAAGGAGATGGATGTTGCTCTGCAGGCGAAGGACAGCAGTGCCAGCGAAGGGCTGAGCCGTGCCTGGGAAGCAGCTTCCCAAATAAGGCCACAAAGCCCCACGTTCCCAAGGCACAGCTGGCTGCTCCTTGAGCACTGGAGGAACTCGAGTGTCTCACAAAAAAGTGAAAAGAAAGAACAACCCTCCTCAGAAAAACCCACATGCCAGGGGAGGCCCAGGACTAAAGGTCAAGGGCCACAGGCTGAATAAAGAAAGTACAGAAAACCCTCCCAAAAAGTGAAGCTTTTCAAGTAACAACCACATGACAATTCGAGACTGCAAGCCAAAACCCTGCCTCTAATAATATTTGGTTTATTTAAATAAAATTAACTAAAATTTATTCATTATTATTTTGGCTTAGTGGTATTTATTATTGGTTTCTCCTTCCCTGCCCCTCTCTCCCCAGATCCAACTTAGTGTCACACAAATTAATGCTGGCCCACGAGGTCCTCCCTGCTTTTCCCCGGAGGAACGTGGCTCAAGTTCCTGGAATTTCAACGGCTTGTAGCTACACCCTCTCACTAATGCCCTGGCAATCGCTCTGCACACGGGCACAGAGGAGCTGCAGGGCCCTGCAGGGCTCCCGGTTGGTGCCCTCAGGATTCAGCAAGTATTTGCAGACTACACTGGGCAGCAGCTGAGGAAAACCAGTCTGGTGGCAGCTCCAAACCCCATCCCAACTGGCAGAACCCGCGGTGATCTCTGCTCACTTCCCACAACACAGCTGCACTGTCCCGGGCTCGCTGCTCCCGGCTGTGGAAAAGCACCACGCCTGGAGCTGCAAGCAGATGCCACAAATTCCTGCTGGCTCATCCTGGAAGCTGCGTTTTGTAAACTCCAGAGCTGAACAGAAGCAAACCTGAGCTTTGAGACTAAAGGGCATCCCAGCACACCTGGAGCACAGCTTCCCAATCTTCCCATGAATGTGGCATTTCACCAAGCAGTGCCAGTTTTGACAGGGGTCTCTTTGGAGGGAAGCACAGCATCAGCTCTGGATCCCACTGGGAACTGCAGACTAGGAAAACTGCAAGGAATACTGCTTCTCTGGGCAGCTGCTGGGTGCAGTTTGTAACTCCTTAGAAGCTGCCACCAGAGAGGGCACATTTATTTCCAGAACTGCAGCCTGCTCCTGGCATTTCCTCAGGAATTCCTGTAACAGGTCTGTCATCCAGATGAACTGATAACAGATCAGCCACAGCTTGCTGGAGGCTTTGGCTCCAAAACCACAATAACATAGTTGCAAGCGTGACTGAGCTGTGACTGAGGCACAGCCCTGGTGTTCCCATGCGTTTTCTACTGGGTGCTCATTACCTTGCAGTTGGCCTCAGTCTGTCACAGAGTGAAGCTCCCTGCCCTCACATCACCTAACAATAATTAATTAACAATAATCCTGTCCACACAAAGCCTGGTCCACGCCAAAGTGCAGCCCGGAGATTCGGCAGCATTGCAGCATCTACAGGGTGAATCAGACATGGGGGATTTCACTGCTGGTTTGTTTAACCCCAACCTCAGCCACCTCAGTCAGCTGCTGGTGACATTCCACATGCCCAGTGGGCATCACCTGTAGCCAGTGCCAGCACCACTGAGAGTCCAGGTGATGTGCTGGTGAGGAAGCAGCAGCAGGATGTGATGGATGAAGATGGGCACTGCAGGGAAAAGCCTGCAGGGCTCTGCCCCAGGGGGCTGCTCACACCCAGCTCCCCTTCCCTGGCAAATCCAACCTGTCCGCGGGAACAGGACGGCTTTTTGACAATCCCAGCCAAAGCCTGTTGGCGGGGGCCCAGAGCTTTGCTGGTGCCACTGACAGCACCTGAAATCAGCAGCATCGGAGGTGCTGCTGCTGGCACCGGACCTGGCCCACCGCTCTGCGCTGCAGGGACCCCGCCCTGGAGCCCCGGGGCTCACGCAGGGACCCCACCCCGGAGCCTCAGCTCCATGACAGCACCTCCCATCTCCCTCTCTACTCCCAAATCACTCGGGGCCCTCCTATGACAGGGACCCCTAGAGTCCCTCGGAGTGTCCTCACAGCCAGGACCTCCCCAGGACGCCCCTCCCTGCACACCCCATCACAGAGACACCCCCACCTCCCACAGGTTCTCTCCATGATAGTGCCCCCCCGATAGGGACCCCTCAGGCCCCTGAGAGTCCCCTCACGGCCAGGACCTCCCGATTTCCCCCATTCCATGAGGCTCCATCGCAGAGACATCCCCCTCCTCGCAATTCCCTCAGGGGTCCCCAATGATCGAGACCCCTCAAATCGCTAAGAGTTCCCTCTCAGCCAGGACCCCCAACCCCCCCTCTTAACACAACCCATTAGAGACCCCCACCCAAACCCCTCAAGGTATCCCCCGGGTAGGGA